>JAYESA010000014.1:111339465-111690609 GCA_036927795.1 Iris macrosiphon
GGTTAGGGGGTTGGTGGTGCTGCGGGGGCTGCCGGCGGCGGAGGAGTGGTCGTGGGGCGGAGGGAAAGTGGTGGTCCGGTAGAGGGGGTCGAGGCGAGTCGATTGGTGGTGGTGGTGGTGGTGCACGGTGGCCGGAGGCGGTGGTGGAGGTGGTTCGGGTGGTGGTAGCTGTGGTTGAGGGTGTTAGGGAGTTGGGTCTGTGGCAGCTGCCCACGGCGGAGCAGGCGGCCGAAGGGGTTGGGACTTGGCCGAAGGGGAGGTGGGGTAGGGGCGAGTCTGTCGGCGGGAGTTGGTCGGAGGGGGTGGCCGGAGGTGGGCTGAGGGAGGAGGTGTAGGTTTAAAAGGAGGGGGAGTCGGTTTATATAGGTTGTAGGGAGTGGCATTTTGGTAAATAGGGGGAAGTTTAGGGGTATTTAGGTAATTTTAGGTTTTTAAGATATTTTTGCAGCCATTTGTGGGTCCCACATGACACGTGGACGGTCCACATTCACCAGCCAATGAGGTGATGCCACCTCACACTGGAAATTTGTATAAAAACCCCTAAAATTTCCTAAATTGCAAATAGGTCCCAAATTTGGTATTTTGCGTAATTACGCAATTTGTCTGATAAAATATCCTGTTCCCAGAAAATACTAAAAGGCTCAGAATTGAGAGAGAAAAGCTGTGGGAGGGTCCTGAGGGGGTGGGGGTGAGTCTGGGCAGGGGCAGGGCCTGGTTTCTTGGTGATACGGGTCATCGTATTTATTATTTAATAAATACTGCACACGGTGTTCTCTAATTATTTAGAGGCAGGTAGGGCCATAATTTTACTACGGTGTCAATATACTAATTGTAGTATATTCAAAGTAGAATATTATCGTTTTTTTGTTTGGGCAAAACTGGTACAGGTTGGTTCTCAATCTCTAGGGGTACAGAGATGGGTAAAGAGCAAGAAATAAAATAGAAAATAAATACGGAATTTTGTAACGATATTTGTGCGTCTCAAACGAGGCTCAAAATAAAGCATCTGAGAGTTGCACAAAATTCAAAAAAATAGTCTAACATGTCTAGGGCAGGTATATGAATTTTGTTTGGGAAAAACAGCTAATGTAATGCTCTAATTAATTATGTGAAGTATAGGTACACAATCAATAGGATATTTAAACAAAATAAATTTTAAAAAGTTACAGAAATTCTAATTAGCTAAAACTAATCCTAAATTACTGAAATCTGGTCGAGGGAGTTTACAGGTAATCATTTATTATTTACTTAGAACCCCTCCCCTAATTAAAAAGAAAAAGAAAAACAAATAAAATAAAATAAAATAAAAACCTAATAAATAAAAACCCTAACTAATAACCTATCCCTAATTTATAAACTAAACTAAAAACCTAACTAAATTCCTAATAACTAAACCCCCCCCCCCCAATCCCCCCGTAATCCCCCAGAACCCTTCCCCCTGAACCCAGCAGACTACCCCCCGCGGCTCTCTCCTTCTTCCTATCTCTCTCTCTCTCTCTCTCTCTCTCTCTCTCTCTCTCTCTCTCTCTATATATATATATATATATATATATATATATATATATATATATATATATATATATATATATATTACACACAACCGAACTCAAACATAAACCCTAACCCTAGACCTCGACCCAGGCCGACGACCGACCCCGCGTCGACCGCCGCCCCGCAGCCTCCGTCGGCGACCGCCGCCGTCCTCCGTCCGCCCCGTGCGCGCGGGCACAGCAGCACCACTCCAACATTCCATCTTCAGGGTATCGTATCTTCTCCATATTTAATTTTTTTGCATGCGGTTTATCCGTGTACGTTCACAACCTAACCCTCTAGGATTTTCATTCAAGTGAGACGAGTTTTCGTGTCCCGGATTGGTCGAAAAATCGACCGAAAAATGGCTGAAAAACTGACCAAAATAGTCCAAAATTTTAACACCAAACCCTCATGTTCACACCCAATTTAACACCAACCTGTTTAAAAAACTAATTAAAGTATTTTCTTCTCAATATAACTGAGAATTTTTTTGTTCTTTTAGTTTTTATTAATTCGTTCCATGTGTTAAATTATTCGGCCTCCAAAATGACCAAAAACTTGATAATTTAAAACTAAAACTTTTTTATACGGAGTGTGCCCTGCCAAACGAGACTGCCTCGTCGTATACCAATTGTACCAAAATACGCGTATGGTATATCCTGACGTGTTGTCTTTGACGAAAGCTGATTCGGACGTGTGCACGCGTCAGAATCAACCCGTATTCGTAAAAAGTTTCGGTATCGCGACTTTTGTTAAATACCACCATATTTTGTGTACGCTCGTCAGAATACGAAAAAACTTACGCCATTGGATTCGTGGTATCAAAATGGTCTTATGACCCAAGTTTCACGCTATTCTGAGACAGTTGACCAAGTCACCTATTCGCGGGCCCCACGGTTTGACTTTAAGGGCGAATTTGTGATCGGCTCACCGGAATCCAAAATTGGATATACCGTTGAGTTTGTATCAAAGTTTAGAATCTGTTTGATCTATAATTTATCCCATTTAGAGACCTTTATCTCTGGCACGCATTTCGGTGCAAAGTAGCCCACATGTGGAGCCCGCTTTGACCCAAAATTACCGTTTTGTCCCTGTGTCCAAATTGGACGAAAGGGTAGGCTTTTCTGACTATCTCACTTATTCTGGGAATATTGGTGATGTTTATTTCAGCATTCAGAGACTTTCACTCTGAGGCCATGGTTTCTGATCCCTAGTGCTTGACATCTGGATGCTTACACTATACAGCTTTCTTGCCAGGCAAGTATACCTTATCTTATTGTACTGTTTAAATTCAGTTATTATTTAGTTACATGTTTATTTGTTTTAATATTATATAACTGCCCGTCCAAGAATAAATTGGGTGCAACGACGGTGGCATCGTATTTTATCTTTATTATATAGTATGCATGTTGACTGTAAAACCCTATATTTTTAAGTATTATTTAATTAATTAGTTATTTAATTTATTTATTTATATTATTTTTTAGTTATTTAGATATATATATATATACGTAGTGATTTTATTACCTAGATAATCAATCATTTAGAATTATTGCACAAAAGTTATTATTTTTATTTTAGAAATTTTGTGGAAGGGGATAGATTTTTGTAGAATCTATTTTGGGTACAAATGTATTTTATATATACCTTAAATATATATGTAAGTAATATATAGTTATTAGAGATAATAAACAAATAGCGTAATAATAATAATAAGTATTAAGTAATAGTTATTAATTATGATAATAATAATAATAATAATAATGATATTATTATTATTAGTAGTAGTAGTAGTAGTAGTAATAATAAGAATAATAAACCAAAAAGGAAAAAATAGAAAAGAAAAGAAATAGAAAGAAAAGGAAAGAAATAGAAAAATAAAACCTATAACTAAACCCTTCCCTCCGCGCAGTCAGCAAGCCCCCAGACCCGCGACCCTTCCCAGACCCGCTTCTCCCCCTCTCTCTCGCTCTCTCTCTCTATATATAATAATAATAACCCTAACCCTAACCCTAACCCTAAGCATAAATCTCTACAACCTACCTACCGCCGCCGACCATGCTGACCCGCCGCCGCCGGACCACCGCGTACCGCCAGCAGCCGCAGCTCGCACGGTCGCGCGTCACCCGTGCACGCAGCAGTAGATCACAGCGACGAACCCCTGTTCGCATGCTGATTTCTGTCTTCTCGCTCAACCAAATTTGACCCCGTCTTCACCGGTATGTTTACCACCTATCCCTCTCTAAATCCCGTAATTTAGTTTCCTCCGAGCAGCGCACAAAACTAGGTAAAAATCGATGCCAACTTTAGGAAAAACCATATTTTTATATTACTAAAAAATGTTGCAATGACTCATGTTCAATGACTCGTATCTTCCACCACAGAGATCTGAATTTAGTTTTTCTTCTTGCTATGCAAAGACCACCTAACCGAGATTTATTCCTGTCAATTATAATATTTTATTATTATTGTATGCTGAGTTAAATCGGTTTAAAAATCATAAAAACCTGCTTTTCTAACTTCTAAAATTTGTGATACGGAGTGCGCCTCGCCAAACAGGACCGTTCCGTCTCGTACCAATTGCACCGAAAGGCACGTATGGTATATCCAGACGTGTAAACTTTCACAAAAACTGATTTGGACATGTGTGCGCGTCAGAATCAACCCGTATCCGCAAAAAGTCCGCGTATCGCGACTTTTGTAAAATCATGCACCATTTAGTGTACGCTCGTCAAAATATGACAAAACTTGCTTCATTGGACTCGTGGTATCACACTGGTCCTGTGACCCAAGTTTTTCGTGATTCTGAGACAGTTGACCAAGCCGCCTATTTGCGGGCCCCACGGTTGACTTTTTGGACGAATTTGTGTTCGGCTTACCGAAATCCAAAATTGGACGTGCCGTTGAGTTCGCATTGACGTTTAGAATTGGTTTGACCTATAATTTGTCCCTTTTAGAGACCTTTACCCCTGTCAAGCTTTTCGGTGCAAAGTGGGCCACAGGTGGACCCCGCTTTGACCCAAAATTACCGTCTTGCCGCTGTGTTCAAATTGGACGAAAGGGTAGTGTTTTCTAGCTATCTCGCTTATTCTGGAAATATTGGTGATATTTATTTCAGCACCCGGAGACGTTCATTCTGAGGCCGTAGCTTCTGATCTATTGTGCCTGACGTTTGGACGTTACACTTTGCAGCTTTCTTACCAGGCAAGATATCTTGCCAAATTGCTTACAGTACTTTGCATGCTTATTATATTTCTGTATATTCATTGTATGTGTATTTTTTTAGTCATAAGTATATGTTATATATATATATATATATATATATATATATATATGTTGACACATAGTATCATAGGAGGGGAGGACAATCAGTAGGCGTATGGGCTATAACCACTCTGGTAAACCGTAGTAACTAGCACGCACTATGGTAGTCGTGTCCGATATTCGCTACCTCCGCGGTATGTCGGCTGATGGTGTCACGATAGTCGCTACCCCCACGGTATGTCGACTGATGATGTTCCTGACGTGTGTGTGAGTTATGAGATTTAGATCGAGTAGCCTACCCCTGCCCATACGTCGAAAAGTTGTCCTCATTATGCATTCATATAGATTGTCTTGTACAGCATACTTACATATTTTTTTACCTATTATGCATGTTTACTGTATTCAAATTGGCATGCTTCTATGTATCTTGTTACGTCCCTCTGAGGACCTGGTCCCTTTCCAGGTGTAGATGTTCATGACTATTTGCAGGAGCACGGATCAGGACTTACTACTTATCTCTTCCGATGAGGTCTTACCTTCCTAGCATCCTTGATTATCTCTAGCGATGGATCGCTCGCTGATACCTTTATATCATCATCTTATTTATATTGGAGATTTACCCTTCTCCCTCATTTTAGTTTTGATATAGTCATTGGTAGTGGATTTGTCTCCACCTGACTATTATTTTGGATTATTCAGACTCATTATTCTAGTTTAGTTATTTATTTCTATGACTTGTTGTGTGGATGAGATTAGTATATCTGTAACTTGTGACACTATATATACCACATGTGAGTTTATATTCATATTACAGCGTACGTGTGTATTATGGTATCCATATATTAGAGTTGCCATATACATACGGCTGGCATGCTTACATGTTCCTAGTCCTACGTATTTTGGGACTGGGGCGTGACATATTCTTGTGGTGGCCCATGCAGGTCGAGAGCATATTGACTCGGTTACGTTACTGTACTGAGCAAGCCTGCACATAGGATTAGAATATTGGATCTCATCCACTTATTTAATCACCTTCCTTGATTTCATTCGCGTTCTTATTTGATTGCTTGTATTGCATCTTGCTTGATCCCTTCTCAACGTCAATCTTTTCTTTTCTTTCGTGCTTGATAGGGGTTAGGAAGATAATTTATACTAGGAATATACACTCTGTTTTTCAATAACACTATTAGTTAAATTTTTGTAAGTTTGGTAGTATGCCTCATAACTTAGTAACACATAGTCCTATTGCCCCATTAATAAAGTGTAATTGAATGACACCAACTATAGACTTGTATAAGAAGATAGTGTTTATCTTGAATATAGAACTTTAGTGTTTATCCAGACTGTAGAACTTAGAGGCCCATACACCCATTTGGTTGACTTTAGACTTAGACAAGAAATTAGTATGGCAACTATATAGGCACAACACCGATCTTCTTGGTGAACTTAAATTATTCTGTACCTTCCTCCATCATAATCAAGCGTACTTATATATTTTACTACCTTGACTTATGCTGCTATTATAGCCTAGTTTTGCAAGCTTATTCTTGTATTGAGCTTGTTCATGACATATGTATTATTGGGGGCCCACACTAATACATTGTCTAAATCAGAATCAGTGCATTATGGTCTGATCAACCTTAGTGCGCTTGGTTCGATCTTTGTATCACTACTTTACGTGGATTGAGGTATAGTTGACTCAACTTGTTAGACGAATATACTTGCCCTCTAGATTGGTCAGAGCATATCGTGTCAGGTACATGACTATTCTGATGTGAATATGCGAATAGGAATTTACCCAAAATAAGATTTTAATCCACAACTGACTTGGCAACTCCCTTTCGAATTCTCTAATCCCTTTGAATCTCGTACTCGTATTCTATTACCTCCTCCTTGAACTCTTTATTTTTGTTTTCCGTCTTCCCCTATTTCAGAAAGATGAACGTTCGTGCTTAGTATAAGTTTGATGCGCGGATTGTACTAGATGTACCCTATAGGCCAAGCACTCATGATGACAAATAAGGAAGTGCAAGCACAAGAAGTCGTAGATACAGGTACGACCTTTAGTTATATTTGTTATTGCATACCCATGACCCCATTATAACACAAGATCTTAGGTGCATAGTAGACGTACAATTATAAATATAGTAATTTAGCAGTTATGAGGATATGTGGATATTCTAACCAGATGGCATACACGTGATGCCAATAGATGACGCGAGTAGCAGTAGTAGTATTCTCCTCCTATCACCATCTCGCCCCTTGGGGTGGCTCATCTTCTCTTCTATATCCATTCCTTATCTCATGCTTAACTCTTCCTATCTTAGTCGTATCCTTTCGTGCCATTATGGATTGTTTGAATTACTTCAACCTTACCCTTATTTTGTTAGTTAGAACATAAATGGTTTAGTAATGATTGATAACTAAGAGATGAGTACATAATGATAACCCTTGTGTATATGCACTATAGCTATATCTGTATCCTTTTATTATTTTAAAAACCATGTATGGCATCCCTTAGCCTAATAGGAATTAGTTAGATTGTTTGAAATAGTTCATACTCCTAATAGTTTTTAGTCAAGACCTAAAGTGTTGCCCTAAACTTAGACTATGCCTAGGGAAGAGTTGAAGGCACTTGTTACGAACTGACAACTATGATAAATCGCTGGCGAAGTAGCGACAATTGCAGTTAGACCGTTATAGTAGAGTAGTCGAAGTATTTGCAGACATACTGGTCAGGTGGCATGGTAGTATTAGACTATGATACTTGATGGTTACAAAGAAAAATCATGGTTGTGAGATTCCAGACAGGTATCCCAAGATTCTCGACCCAATGAATTAATTCGTCCTACAGCCTAGACAATAGCCTCAAGAAACTTTGACTACTAGTAGAATTTTTGTAAGTTGGGTAGCTTAGATGAGTTAGAAATAGAATAGTATATGAACAATAAATAAGGAAGTGTTAGAATGATAGACCATGACTTTTAGGAAGTACCGCTAGATAGCAATGTAGTGTAATATCTATAGTGATTATTATGAATATGGGTTAGTGTCAATTTTGAGGACAAATTTTTTGTAAGTTGAAAAGAATTTAAAACCCCATATTTTTAAACATTATTTAATTAATTAGTTATTTAATTTATTTATATTATTTCGTAGTTATTTAGATAATATATACGTAGTGATTTTTATTACCTAGATAATCAATCATTTAGAATTATTGCACAAAATTTATTATTTTTATTTTAGGAATTTTGTGGAAGGGGATAGATTTTTGTAGAATCTATTTTGGGTACAAATATATTTTATATATAACTTAAATATATATGTAAGTAATATATAGTTATTAGAGATAATAAATAAATAGCGTAATAATAATAATAATAAGTATTAAGTAATAGTTATTAATTATGATAGTAATAATAATAATAAGTGTAATAATAATAATAATGATATTATTATTAGTAGTAGTAGTAATAATAAGAATAATAAAACAAAAAGGAAGAGAAATAGAAAACAAAAGGAAAGAAATAGGAAAAAAAAACTATAACTAAACCCTCCCCCCCCCCCGTGCAGCTAGCAAGCCCCCAGACCCGCGACCCTTCCCAGACCCGCTCCGCCCCCTCTCTCTCGCTCTATCTCTCTATATATAATAATAATAACCCTAACCCTAAATCTCTACACCCTACCTGTCGCCGCCGACCACGCCGACCCGCCCCGCCGGACCACCGCGCACCGCCAGCAGCCGCCGCTCGCACGGCCACGCGTCACCCGAGCACGCAGCAGTAGATCACAGCGACGAACCCCTGTTCGCACGCTGATTCTCACCTCCTCGCTCAACCAAATTCGACCCCGTCTTTACCCGTATGTTCACCACTTATCCCTCTCTAAATTCTGTAATTTAGTTTCCTCGAGCAGCGTGCAAAACTAGGTAAAAATTGATGCCAACTTTAGAAAAAACTATATTTTTATATTACTGAAAACTGTTGTAATGACCCATGTTCAAGGACTCGTATCTCCCACCACAGAGATCCGAATTTAGTTTTTCTTCTTGCTATACGAAGACCACCTAACCGAGATTAATTCCTGTCAATTACAATATTTTATTTGTTGCTGTATGCTGAGTTAAATCGGTTTAAAAATCATAAAAACCTGCTTTTCTAACTTCCAAAATTTGTGATACGGAGCGCACCTCGCCAAACGGGACGGCCCCGTCGCATACCAATTACACCAAAAGGCGCGTATGGTATATCCAGACATGTGAGCTTTTGCGGAAACTAATTTGGACGTGTGTGCGCGTCAGAATCAGCTCGTATCCGCAAAAAGTCCCCGTATCGCTACTTTTGCAAAACCCTGTACCATTTAGTGTACGCTCGTCAGAATATGACGAAACTTGCTCCATTGGACTCGTGGTATCACGCTAGTCCTGTGACCCAAGTTTTACGCGATTCTGAGACATTTGACCAAGCCGTCTATTTGCGGGCCCCACGGTTGACTTTTTGGACGAATTTGTGTTCGGCTTACCGGAATCCAAAATTGGACGTACCGTTGAGTTCGTATTGACATTTAGAATTGGTTTGACCTATAATTTGTCCCTTTTAGAGACCTTTATCCCTGACATATTTTTCGGTGCAAAGTGGGCCACATGTGGATCCCGTTTTGATCCGAAATTATCGTCTTGCCCCTGTGTTCAAATTGGACGAATGTGTAGTGTTTTTTTAGCTATCTCGCTTATTTTGGGAATGTTGGTGATGTTTATTTCAGCACCCGGAGACATTTATTCTGAGGTCGTAGCTTCTGATCCATTGTGCCTGACGTCTGGACGTTACACTTTGCAGCTTTCTTACCAGGCAAGATACCTTGCCAAATTGCTTACAGTACTTTGCATGCTTATTATATTTCTGTATATTCATTACATGTGTATTTTCTTTCAGTCATAAGTATATGCTATATATATATATATGTTGACACACACTTGACACAGTATCATGGGAGGGGAGGACAATCAGTAGGCGTATGGGCTATAACCACTCTGGTAAACTGTAGTAACTAGCATGCACTATGGTAGTCGTGTCCGATGGTCGCTATCCCTGCGGTATGTCGGCTGATGGTGTCATGATGGTCGCTATCCCCGTGGTATGTCGGCTGATGATGTTCCTGACGTGTGTGTGAGTTGTGAGATTTAGATCGAGTAGCCTCCCCCTGCCCATACGTCAAAAAATTGTCCTCATTATGCATTCATATAGATTATCTTGTACAGCATACTTACATATTTTTCTACCTATTATGCATGTTTACTGTATTCAAATTGGCATGCTTTATGTATCTTATTGCGTCCCTTTGAGGACCTGGTCCCTTTCCAGGTGTAGATGTTCATGACTATTTGTAGGAGCACGGATCAAGACTTACTACTTATCTCTTCCGAGGAGGTCTTACTTTCCGAGCATCCTTGATTATCTCTAGCGATGGATCACTCGCTGATACCTTTATATCATCATCTTATTTATATTGGGGATTTACCCTTCTCCCTCATTTTAGTATTGATATAGTCATTGGTAGTGGATTTGTCTCCACCCGACTATTATTTTGGATTATTCAGACTCATTATTCTAGTTTAGTTATTTGTTTTCTATGACTTGTTATGTGGATGAGATTAGTATATCTGTGACTTGTGACACTATATATACTACATGTGAATTTATATTCATATTACAGCGTACGTGTGTATTATGGTATCCATATATTAGAGTTGCTATATACATACGGCTGGCATGCTTACGTGTTCCTAGTCCTACGTATTTTAGGACTGGGGCGTGACATTGACCTAGTTTTATGAGACCACTACATTATCATGAGGCATTCTTATATGTCATTGACCATGGCACATTTCTTACACGTGTTGTAAGTCTAATATAGGACACAGACTTGCATATTCGATTGGCCACCTGTACGTGTAGGTTGTGCGACGGATAGGGTATAACTGCTAATAATGATGCATGTTAGAAGACTTAGCAGTTATTAGTAGTCCAGGAACATAGACTATCGTAGTACGGTGGTCCAATCCTTGTCCTTGTATGGTTGTAGGGTTGGGATATTGTTCTAACGATCGGTTATGAGCCAAAGTTATGATGTTGATACTTGCACTCCGTCTCGACATAGTAGCTAAAACATGTTGTGGATACTACATGCAAAGAGCATTGGGCGGGGAGGACGACTAGTAGGAGTATGGGATACCCACTTTCTTTATTCAGATTCCACGTTCGAAGGAACGATATGGACGTTATACTATTCAAATTCCACGTTCTACGAAGTGATATAGACGTTATACTATTCAGATTCTATGTTCTACGGAGCAATATGGACGTTATACTATGCAGATTCTACGTTCTCTGGAACGATGGACGTTACATATACAAATGCCACACTCCTCGGAGCTGGACGTTATTATATTGTAGAGTGCCCTTGTTATGGGGGCATATGTGGCATATACTAGCCCGTCACGGCGATTGGTAAATTACGTCAGTATATGTCTAGCCTACACTTCCCATACGCACTAAGTTGTCCTCAAATTGCATTCACTTAGATGGTTAGCACACTCCCTTTATTTATTCACTATTTACTTTATAGCATGCTTCTATGTATCTTGTTACGTCCCTCTGAGGACCTGGTCCCTTTCCAGGTGTAAACGATCATAATTATTTGCAGAAGCGCGGATCAGGACTTGCTACTTATCCTTCGAGGAGGTTTTCCTTCTAAGCCTTATTGTTCATTAAATGTACCTATTTTGTTTCTCTTATACTCTAGTTTGGTAGTGGATTTGTCTCCACCCAACTACTTGTTCTTATCAAATATCTTATACTTGATTTAGTTATATAGTTAATTGGTTATTCATTTATATTTGATTCTGTGGATGAGATTTAGTTATGCCCTATGACTTGTGACATATATATACCACTTGTGACTTATTGTTCATAATACAACGTACGTATGTATTATAGTTTTCATATATTGGAGTTGTCATATACATACGTCCGGCATGCTTACGTATTCCTAGTCCTACATATTTTGGGACTGGAGCGTGACAATGGCAGAAAAGAAAGACATATAATCTAGAGTAATAAAGCAATATCAATACACTAGAAAATGGGATAAGAGAAGAACTGATACTACACTAAGTGTTTTGAAATAACTTTCCAATATGTTTTAACCAATATTCAATAATCAATAACCAATGTCCACAATAACATGATCACGAAAGTATGGCTCAACCCCTTAAGATTGACTATCCATAATAATGCAATAGTACAGCTCAATCCAATAGGATTGTCTATCCATAATAAAATAATAGTACGGCACAATCCCTTAGGATTGGCTATCCACAATAATGCAATAGTATGGCACAATCATTTAGGATAGACAATCCACAATAATACAATAGTACGACACAATTCCTTAGGATTGACACTCCACAATAATGCAATAGTACGTCACAACCCCTTAGGATTGGCTATCCATAATAATGCAAGAACAATAGTATGACACAATCCCTTAGGATTGGCTATCCACAATAATGCAAGAACAATCAAGTCACATCACGATACAAGAAATACAAGATATAATCAATATATGAGCAGGATAATCGGGGTGTACAATAAATGTGAGAATAATAGATATATCAGAACTGAAATCCATACAACTAGCCTGTGTAACCATTGTGTCGAGAATCAGGTAAAATATTACTAAATACTTGTATTATAGTAATTATCAAATAATGAAAACTATCAGAGAATGTACTCACATGTGGTCCAGAGCAATGGATGTTAAACTGTGTCCGAACTGGTGTCACACTGACCTATATATAAAATTCTATGTTATTTATTGTAATAAAGTGATAAACATGTTTAAATGAGCTAAAATATGATTTCTAGGCCAAAACTAGGTGAATACCTTGCTAACTAGGTTGTCTAGGTCATTTTAAAGTTATTTTGGGTCAACTAGTCAATTATCTCATTTCTAGGTCAATACACTTGCATATGTGGATACTAGATATCAAGGGGTTGTATAGACTAAATTTTTATAATACCTATTTCGTAATACTAATTAGTTCATTACCCTTTATCTATAATATCCTTCTGTAACTCATTACCTAGTGTAAAACTCATTCCTAATACCAATCTAGTATTCTATTACCTTGCTATCAACCCAAATGGATATCTAAGTATCACTTACCTTAGCATCAAGTACCTATACTTTACCTAGGATAATACCCTTACCATGGTATTACCCCACACCTCTGACACATCCTAATATTGCATGTGCCTAGACACCTGAACCCAACTTTACCTGTGCACACATGTGCACAGGTCCCTTAGCTCCACCTGTTGTTGCCCAGGTTCTCAACTACTGCTGCTATTACCAGTTCTTAGCAATGAACCAGTACATCTACTTCAAATTGAGTGCCAGTGCACATAGTTGGCACCAAACCTAGCACATCACATTGCTCGTCACCCTCACAACTGATCCTGGATATCTATATAACATCTCTATACTGATACTAAATCTATATAATATAAACACACACACAAACACTGATCTCACAAAAGATCACACATATACCTACTTACCATATCCCCTACAACTGTAACATGTGCATCCTAGACCCTACTCAGATCATAATACCTGCACATTGGCCTGCCCAGTCCAGGTTGATGCTGGACAACATTTGTAGTTGCAGCATGTTGCAGTAGCAACCACTCGACATGATTGCCCTCCCTGTTCAATCATAGGTCCTCTCCGATTCACTAGCACAATCCAATTTATCACTCGAGTATCACAACTTTCCCTTTATCCCACACTATATCTATACATGACTTGTATATCACCCTTCATGATAAGATACTCATTATATAAATATAATGCAAATTTAAGATACATAAACAACACTTGATATTATGAAATCTCAAGCCAAGAGATATCAATAAGGATTTTGATTGTATGACAATTGATAACCATTCTTCTAGAATCTGGAACCTCATGCTTAACAGTAGGCGGAAGATCTCCCACGGTTCAGTTATACATAAGAAGTAGGGTTTAAATCTATGATATGCATACTAGAAACTCACTCACTGCCTACTGCATCTAATTGGATGTTTCTTCCTTCACATATGTGCACTAAACCCCACTGATACCCAAGCTCCCCCTCATCCCTACTTCCAGCAACACACAACTCCACATCACCCTACACTTAACCATAACTACTATCCTTAGCTGCCATCTAAGCTACTGCTTGATGTAGCAGCTACACACTTCACTGCAACACAGGTGTTTGATAATAAACGGAAGAAATAAAACTAGGTTTACACGAAATCCTTTCTTAGGTTTACAAATAAGTACTATTAATCCTATACGAGGATGTTAAGTTAAAATTTTAATCTAGGTAAATATTGCTATAGTAGTCTGATCTGCGATCGATCACTTTGTCCCTTGGACCACACGATGATGAAGAAGTGTTGTAGAAGGAGAAGAAGCTTCAAAGATTACAAAGGGGAGTGGATGCTTGATGCCAAAATCGTCGATCACTGCTCTCTGTCTGTGCTCTGGATTTTTCTCTCTCTCTCTCTCAGAAATCAATTTTCGACCCTTGACCTCCGAGTTCTCGACCTTGGAATTTGCGACCCTTCACCTCTGTCACTAAAGATCTCTATTTATAGGGTTTTAGTGACAGTAACCATCCAGTCGGCGTAGAAGACGGACAGTGGAGAGTATGGCACTTTTTATGTGGCAGTTAGAATAACTGCCACCCATGTATAAATGATCTTCTGAATCTGCGTGTGACGCATATCCCATGATGAGATAATGCGTATAACTGCTGCGAAGATCACGGCATGCAAGCCACGTAGGTAACTTCCCCTTGCGTAGAAAAGGTTGGCGTAGAAGCCAATAACTGTCACCATGGCGTAAAAGCCAAATAGTTGTCAAGTTGGCGTAGAAGCCAAGTGGTTGTCGAGTTGGCATAGAAGCCAAATAGGCGTAGAAGCCTTGTAGGCGTAGAAGCCTGATGCTGCATGGATAGGTAGCTAGCGTAAAAGATAGCCGGTCCTCCTTCTTTGACTGAGGTCTTGAGCGTATTCTGGACCAAATAGTCTGAGTTGGCATATTTCGAGGAGATAGTAACGGCGTACTCCTTATAGCTAAAAATAGCCAGGTGGCATATTTCAAGGAGATAGCGTACAGCATGCTCCTATAGCTGGAAATAGCCTGATGGCGTAATATGCAGAGGTGATGATGTGGACGTATTAGCGGTAATTATGGCTCCCCCAGTCTTTGAAAATAGAACCAAATCTCGTGCATTAAATGCAGAGATCTGCCCCCATTCTGCGCATTAAATGCAGAGAT
Organism: Iris macrosiphon; assembly: GCA_036927795.1. Classification (NCBI taxonomy): domain Eukaryota; kingdom Viridiplantae; phylum Streptophyta; class Magnoliopsida; order Asparagales; family Iridaceae; genus Iris; species Iris macrosiphon. The sequence continues at coordinate 111,354,658 of JAYESA010000014.1, forward strand.
GTATCTCGAGCTCTGTACGAAGAGCAGCTTTTGACGTGGCAGTTTATTTTGTCTTTTGCTGAGCGTAAAAGTTCACATTTGCCTGTATAAAACTAGGCAGCGTATTTCCTTGAATGCGTAAAAATAATTTATATCAAGGAAATGTCACTAAACGACGGTTTGGGTCTCTCTGCCAAATCATCATTACAGTCGTCGTCTGGATAGTTGTGCAATACTCTTTGTCAGGAGTCAGGTTCACTGCATGATCTGACAGGTTCATTCGAGGAATACGAAGAGTTCCCCATACGACTTTCCACTGCATTAAAAGCGAGTAGGTTTTACGCCAAAGTAGCGATGTAACAACCTTTTTACGCTGAAGCAGCCTAGAAATACTGTATTATACGGATTGTCCTGGAGCTTATATTTTATGCTATACTTACGATGAAGCCCTGTTGTACGCCGATGGCTCTGAAGTCATGTTTTATGCCGCCCAGCACTGAAATACTGCGTATAACTCTACAACGTATTTTTCATGCTTCTACAAGACCCCCTTCAAAGTTTTCAAATTCCTCGTAATTTGAAACACTTAGAATAAAGCATGAAACGGTCAAGTCTGACTCGTTCCTCGAGGCTGATTTCTTGGCGAATTTTTGGGAGTTTGTTGGGATTCGGTGTGTTCTCTTTTGCCTATAAAAAGGCTGATGAGTTAACCTGTTCTTCCCATATTTTCTTTACCACACAGAGATGATTGCCGGAGTTCGTCGGGTGGACTTGAGGAAGAAGAAGATCATGCTCTTCCAGCATGTAAGGAGCCAAAAAAGAAGGCATCTTCGAGCAAATGTCCTCTGCAATGATGGATCATGGAAGGATATCATAGCTTCCTTTGCTCGGGATAATCAGCAACTTCATATGGTGATTCGTCCAGGAGAGAGGAAGGGTCACATTCGACCACACAACTTGCAAGCTGTATTTTCTTCCATTGTTGGTGGACGAGGGCAGACAAACTAGCCCTGTCTTCCAGTATTGAGTTGGGTCTAACACCTCAACTTAATCTGTCATGGCGTATGGAGGATGGGCTTGAATAATTTATACATGCCCAGTTTTGTATCCTCCCGCCATTTATTATTTTCTTGTTAATCGGCCGTAGAAACTGACTAACTGCTGAAGAAGACGGATAAAGATCTCCACCAATATGAGAACCTGACAGAACAGACTCTTGGCGTGATCCTAAGTGAAAATGAGAAACCCTTGGTAGAACAAGGATTTTCATCATATGTAATCATGAAGATGAAAAATCCTTTGTAACTGGATTTCCATCATATGTAATCATGATTAATAAAACTGTCTTCTGTTACGCATCTGATGATTTGCCATATTCTTTGCTGTGATAAAGTCTAAATATTTGTAGCTTCGACACGTCTGAATAACTTTACGCCGACTCTGATAAAAAGAGTATCTGGTCTCGTTCCGTCTTTAACGCATAACTGAAGATGCATAGAAAGCTGCTTAGTATTTAAGTCGCATGTTCGAACTATCCTGCTGCTTTAGACGAGGAGTCGTATAGAATTTCTGAATTATCACTTTTGATGCGAAGAATTCTTGTTCAGATCATCATTTTCAAGAATGATTTCCCGAAATTCCTTTGGAAAAGGCGAGAAATGGCTGTCGAAACTGAGTCGCCATCTTGAACTGTAGAGAAAATATTCAGACTGGATTTTGGATGAACTTCCAATCGACCCAAGAAGAAGAGTCATTTTCTATGCTGAACCCTGTATGCTTTGGGTACTGGGGATGTTTTGAGACCAAGAAGGATCATCTTCTGCGTGAACCCTTGTAGTTTATCGTCATGAGAATTATTCAGATTTACGCATACTCTGGCCTACGTATTTTAAGATATGCGGAAAGTCATAGATCCATAATATAGATAAGTGTAAGATCATAAGTTTGTGGCCTCTCGAGCGTAAAAGTTGCTGAGCATAAGAGCATCCGGGCGTAAAACTGTAGATCTATAGCCTCTGAGAAGAAAACTTCCGAGCGTGAAGTCGTAGATTTGTCGCCTCTGAGCGTAAAAAGCTTCTGAGCGTGAAATCATAGATTTGTAACCTCTGAGCATGAAGTCGTAGGTTTGTAGCTTCTCGAGCGTAAAAGCTACCGAGCATAAAAGCATCCGGGCGTAAAATCATAGACTTATAGCCTCTGAGCGTAAAATCGTAGATTTGTAGCTTCCCGAGCGTAAAAAGCTCATTGGCGTAAAAATCACGAATCTGCTCTGCACAAAAAACTTTTTGAATTCGTTGACTGTCCGCCTTCCCTGAATAATAGGCTGACGTAGTCCCCAATCATAATCGAATATTAAATATCTGATTTGGTTAGAGATTCGAAGAGTTTATGTAAACTCTATAAATACCCCAAGGTCCTCAGAGAGAAAAAATTTTATCTGTCTTTTGCGAAAGAAAAACCTTCGTCTCTTTGAGAGCTCTTCTTTGTTTCTTTTCTGAGCACTCTAAGTTTTTAGCAATGGCACCGAAACAATCTTCCACCACCAAGGGAAAGAAAGTTGCCTCCTCTTCTCGCTCTTCTGCCCAAGCAAGAGCGACTCCCATCGGGCAGAGCGAACCTCGCTCGGAACGAAGTGTCCCACCGTCAAGCTGTGCACCGGGCGTTATAGGTAAAGCTTTTGGAACGACAAAAAAATTAAAGAAAACCCTTCGTACACATTGTACGTGAACGCGCTAGGTCATCTTCTGTGCTGAGAGCCTCTTCGAGGAAGATGATGCACATGAATGTTTTATCATTTACGCCCACATTCCTAATGTGTCAGCATAAAAACTCCATATTTTCGCAGTCTGGCGTAAAAGCTTTGACTGTCGAAATTTGGCGTATACTACAAACTTTGAGTGTTACACTCTGGATGAAAATTCTGGCATAATAATTCAAACTTTGGCAGTCTGGCGTAAAACACAGACTGTCAGATTTTTGTGTATACTGTCAATCTTGAATTTTACGCCTCAGAATAAGATTCCAGCGTAAAAAACTCAAGTTTTTACAGTCTTGGCATAAAAGCATAGACTGTTGCTCTTTGGCATAAGCTGCAAGACTGTAATGTCTAGTGTAGAAACTGACTTATTCTTCTTGCCTTTTGTAGTAGACTTGCAGATCCCTCTGTTGGCTGAGGTGATGGGTTCTGCTGCTGGGATGCTGAACTCCAATTATCTGGAGGATTTGTCCCATGTGACATTTCCTATTTTCGGACCCCAGTATCCTGAAGGAATGGGAATCCTGATATCGTCTTAAGAAGAGCGAATGCTGTTGAGCATGATCAACGGAGAGCCCCTGACATATATAGACGGGGCAAAATACATAAAACCAGATTTTCTCTTCGGGGATATGATCGATAAACAATCCCAGACGAAGCCCAAGAAGGAAGACTGGGTTTTTACTGTTGGGGGCATGGTCATGTACCTGCCCAAGATGTTGAGAGATTACCCTATCTCGGCATTCTTCCATGCTACACATCCGAGGAAGATATCGTGGACCCTGACCCCTAATCTTCACGGCCAGCCGGGGAAGATATTTTATCAGAAAAGGTCCGACCAAGGATCATTTGTGAGCCGCCCTTCAGGCCCTGTAATGCCTTTCAGGGGATTGTTTCCGGGCAGTGTCCTGAGTGAAGATACTTCACTGCTCCAACCAGTCCAATTGTCGACTTTCTGCAATAACTTTATGGGGCATGGAGGAGTGTACCCCAAGGTTAATCCTCGGACCAACGGGTGGGTTAGCCCTTCAAACCTTCGATGGGTTCGTTTATCTACCTGGGCCCTGAAGAACTTTCAGACGGAGCTGGAGAGCATCGGTCTGTACGCAGCTGTGAGTGCTACCAGTGTTGGATTACCTCTCAACCCCAACCTATTCTTGGCTTTTATGGAGCGATATATCTCGCTCACTGGAACTTTTGCCACTCCGCTAGGGGAGTTGGGATTGGCCCTTCACGAAATGGCAGAGATTTCAAGACTGCCAATAGGGGATACTCCTTATGAAGAGTATGTTTCCACAAACCGGGAGCTGGGGGATATAAACCCTCAGGTAGTGGCAGTGTACCAGGAGCTGATGAGCCATTATCTTGCATGCACCACCTTCTATAATGAGCCCTCTGATTTGGCTCATACCAACAAATGGGCATCCTATCTCTTCATTCATCATGCAAGAGATGCTAAGCCTGACAAAGTTGTGGATAGCAGGGATAAGCCTTTGAGCCTTCTGAGCGTGCTTAATGCTCAAGTAGTCGATGATCTTATTGAAGACGCCGGGGCTTCAGATCGGGTTCTTGATAAAGGAATAGGGAAATATCCTGCAGGCACTAAAGCCTACAGTTATTTAAGGCATTGCCGCAGGCCTCTGTCAAAGGAAGCTCAACTGGCTGGCTTCCTCTCTGTATGGCTACGCCGATTGGTAGTACCTGGTATTACATCTTCGAATCGCATTCACCGTAACACCTTATGGCCTGCAGTGCGTTTGGTGTTTGGGGCAAGACTGGGCCTGCTCCCTGCCATGGTATGCCGGATACAAGCTGGCATGAGGGCTATTACTGATGGGCTGCTTGCCGATGAAACACGGCGTGACAGCTTTCCCAGGGTAGAATTACCGTTCCAGTATTTGATGGGATGGCTAATTCTTTATAACCCCAGAGTGATGTCTCATGGCTCTGCCAGTAGTTCGGGGAATAATTTCTTGTTGAATTATAAGAATTCTACCTGGAACATGACCAACGTCGTAGACTGTCGGCGGGCATTAAATTTTGCTCACAGCTGGAAGCTCTTCTTTATCGCCCCCACTGTATATCTCAATCAACAAGGGAGCAGGCTTCAGGATTCAGGTGAAGGGAAGACCGTTATTTCTCCTAAAGCTTTTTATTAGTTGGTCTGCATTAGACCTTCCCATTTATTGTACAGAAGTGAAGACCAATGCTTCTTGGAGCCCTACCTGCCTAGTCGGTTCGCCAGGCAGTTTGGGTGTGATCAATTGCACGTGGGCAATGCCATCACCAGCTTCACGTCCAGGGGTGGACTTATTGATGGAGCGAGAGGATGGCGGTACTTCATAATGGGTTGTACTGGGGCGGCCTTTATTGTGCCCGCGACTTCTCTCTCCATGGAGTTGCCCATCCTCCATTCGTACGCCCAGTTTTATGTGGCCATCAATACCTTCCATCGCGATTTTGATATGCGTAGAAGTTTTAGGATGCCTTCACATAAATTCGCTGGGAAAGAGGAAGTCCCATCAGTTTCCTCTGACGAAAATGAAGACTCTGTCACTCCAGATGAGCTTTTGCTGACAGTACCGAGAGGTAAAATACCTCCGCCTACAGAGCCTCTGGTTATCCCTGGTAAGCGAAGGGCTCATGTTCTGAAGGAGACTTCCCCTCGTAAGAAAAAAAAGACTGTTAGTGGTCTTGTCAGGACTTCCGGCCATGAGGCTCCTTGGAGTGAGCCTGTTGTTTTCCCTGTTGGGGATGATTCTATGACTAAAGGTCCTTTGCCTATTAGAGAGGGAACCTCCATAATTTCGGCTGGCAGTGCAGAAGAATCTTTGCTAGAGGCTGTTGTCGCTGCTACCGCTTCAGGTAGTGGTACGAGATCGCCTTCAGGGCCAAGCCAAATAAGAATATCTTTATCCAGACCAGCAACGGGAGAAACCCCTGCCGCGTCTGTAAGTATATCCAGCGAGATTCCACCCAATGAGCCTCGAGTGGATCTCGGTAAAGACCTGGAAGAATACATGTCAGTGTCAGTTGGCACACCCCCTTCTCCATGTATGACAGCTCACTTAGCATCATTAAGAAATGATTTAGCTGTACTGGCTGCAGACGCACCATATATACCATCGGTCATGGGTAAATATCGTCTTTATGCCTCTTTTATAAAAATTAACATCATGTTGATATTAACTTTCTCTTGTCTTCTTTTCAGGGGAAGACATCTACGGGGAGGGCAGCGCCGACACAACTTTTGGCTTTATTTCAGCTTCTGTCGATGACACGGAGGTGCCCGACTTTGAAGAGAAAATATTTTTGGGTGCCGGTTCACCCGAAACAGTTTCGATATCATGAGAGGAGGATGAACCTGTTATTACGACTATGCCTCCTTTGAGTACGCCAGCCACTTCGACAGTTGTTGGCACTTCTTCTTTTGTCGCACCATCTGTTGAGGCGACGACTGTGGCAACATCGTCTGCAGTCATTCCTGGAGGGGGATTCACCGATATCGCAGCCACTTCCGGCGTCCATTCGAATCTTGCCATGTTATTTGAGCAATTTTTAAGCGTTTTCTACGCTACTTTGAAAACGCTGATATCGATGGTGCTGGAGAAGAATCTAGGCTTCGAGGCTCTGAAGACGTCCTCCAAATTTAGTATAGCACAGATTAGATATTTCAACGATAATGACAGAGCTGATGCGCTAGAGCAAATAGTTAATGGTTTAGAATAATCCATTAATGATTATTTGCAGCTATCTCGAGGCAGCATTGACGGTCTCATTCAAGCTAGGTATGACTACTTAACTACAGAGCTTGTTGGGCAAATAGAATCTCTGAACAAATTTGTCCAGGAACAGCAGCAGGAGATGGATCAAGAGCATGCCGTATTGGGGTATGTCATTCCCCAGCTGGCTCAGTGCGAGGCCGAATATGAGGAAGAGGCAGCGAGGGTCCGCAAATTAGAAGATGACCTCGCTAAGGCTAAGAAGAAGGCTCTCTCTTTATCAATAGCTCACGACGTGTTGAAGGATCAAATGGAGACGGCTCAGCAGAACCTGACGCATGTGGGTGTCATCCACGCAGGTTTTGTACATGCTCGGTCCGAGCTATCTGCTTTAAACAATGAGGCAGCAAGGTTGGAGCGAGCTCGCGCCGACGTTTTGAGCTCCAGGGATGAGAGAATGGTTACTCTGACGCAGCAGATTCGTGACTTAACTGCTCCTCCCAAATGATGTACCTTTTGCTTTTTTATGTAATTTGCTCTTTCTGGGGATAATAAAAAGGCTTTATCTGACTTTGGTGGACCCATTATTTTTTTGAATATAAATGATAGGTTAGGGTGAAAGTGATATCAGAGGTAATATGGACGTGATATACTCTCGGTAAGCTTCAGCTGGACATATCTATTCAGAGGTTATATGGACATGATAGAATATGATCCAACTAAAATTTGTACACAAAACACTATCAGAGGTAATATGGACGTGATAGGTTTTGATGTTCGAAATTAGTTAAACATATCTATTCAGAGGTTATATGGACATGATAGAATATGATCCAACTAATTCTTTGGAAGTAGTATTGTCAGAATGAGATCTTCACCATACTCCGTTGAGCAACAGAGATTAAGCATAGTACCTCTTCAGGAATTTACCGTTGATAGGAGCCATTAACAAGTCTCCATTAGGCTTGGCTAATCTGTAAGTGTCGTTTGAGAACGTCGTCTCGATCACATAAGGGCCTTCCCATTTGGGCTAGAATTTACCATTACTCTTGTGAGTAATAATCATTGGCCTTTTCACGGCTAGAACTAGCTCGCCAACTTCAAACACTCTTTCCTTCAATTTTTGATTAAAAGCTATGGAAATGCGTGCCTGGTAGAATGCGATACGCTGTTGGACTTGAAGGCATTTCTCATCTAATCCTTCTAGCTCTTGAAGCCTTAATAGGTCATTCTTTTCCTGAGTCAACTCATTAGCCACTACTATTCTGAGTGACAAAATTTGAATTTCGATAGGGAGAACTGCTTCACTCCCGTAAACCAGTAAGAATGGGGTATAACCCGTCGGTGCTCGTACCGTTGTACGGTATGCCCAGAGACATTCTCCTAGCTTCTCATTCCAATCTCTTTTGTTCGAAGAGACGAACTTCTTCAAGAGTTTGATGATTGTTTTGTTGAAAGCTTTCGCCAAACCATTAGCAGCAGAATTGTATGTTGTAGAGGCCACGTTTTGTATCTAATTTTTATCGCAAAATTGGTAGAACGCTTGGCTGATGAATTGAGGCCCGTTGTCATGAATTATCTTTCGGAGAATCCTAAAGCGATAAATGACATGATGCTTAATGAAGCTGATCACGTTAGATGTCTTCACCTCAGCAAGAGGGACTGCTTCTGCCCATTTAGAGAAATAATCCGTGATGGCTAATATGAACCGATGACCTCTGGAAGAAGACGGGTGAATAGGACCAATGATATCCATACCCCATGCTTCAAAAGGCCAGGATGCCACCGTAGGATATAAATATTCAGAAGGTTGATGTATAAAATCTGCATGAACCTGACAGGCTTTGCATTGTCTTGCATATTTTATTGCATCTGTGATCATAGTAGGCCAGTAATAGCCCATCCTCCTGATACGATCCTGTAGCTTAGGATCGGATTGATGTGCTCCGCATACGCCATCGTGAGCTTCACGGATAATCTGCTGCGCTTCATCACCGGAGAGACATCGTAATAGCAATCCGTCATAAGTCCGACGATATATACATTGTGAATACGCATCAAAATAGAAGCGTAATGATCGTCTTTTGATGGATATTGCTTCTTTAGGATCCTCCGGCAAGATTTCGTATGCCACAAAATCTATTAAGGGACTTCTCCAGTCTCTCTTGGAAGGATCTGTGTTCACAGCGTAGCTGCATTCTATGTGAAAGTTGTTTTTCACACAGAATAAATCTCTGTTAAGAAGGATCATCGAGTTTTGCCTTCTTATAGGAATAGCTAAATCTGCAGCTAGACTGGCCAGGGAATCAGCTTTCAGATTATGAGATCGTGGCACATGCTCTAGGTAGAACCCTTTAAAAGTCATTGCTATCTCGATCGTTGCTTGGTGATAAGGAATGAGGTCTGGATTATGGACTTCATATATTCCTCTGACTTGATTGACGATCAGTAGAGAATCGCCAAATACTTCTAGATATTTGACGTCCAATTCTTTAGCGACTTGGAGCCCGATTAGTAGGGCATTATACTCTGCCACGTTATTAGAGCAGGGTTCGCTAAGAGAATATGCTCGATAGATGACGAGTTTATCAGGAGTGACCAGAACAATTCCTACTCCTGAAACCACGTTTCCCCTGGGACCTGTCCTGGAGGCACCATCGAAGAAGAGTTGCCAAGTATCACTTTCCATTGCGGAATTACATTCTGCAACTTCGTCGGAAATGTCCTCGTATAACCTGGAGGTTTCTGGAATCGGATAAGCAGCTAGGAAATCAGCCAATGCTTGGCCTTTTATGGACTTTTGAGGGACGTACACCATATCATACGGTGTTAATAACATCGCCCAAGTCACGAGTCGAGAATTAAGAACGCTTGGCTTGTTCATCAATACCCAAAGAGGATTGATCCTGGAGATGATATGAATAGTCTGGCCTGTGACATAGTGTTGTATTTTCTGAATGGAGAACATTAAGGCCAAATATTCTTTTTCTACTGGATTGTACCGGTGTTCAGCTCCGACCATCATCCTGCTTAAATAGTAGATAGCCTGTTCATGACCCTCATCATTCTTATGTGCAAGAAGAGCTCCCAGAGAATGATCCATTGCTCTAACATACAGCAAGAATGGTCTTCCTATGACGGAAGGCACCAGAACTGGAGGATTAGTGAGGTAGCGTTTGATATCATTAAACGCTTGCTGACAGGCTTCGTCCCATACGAAGGATACACCTTTCTTCATGAGACAAGAAAAAGGCTGACACCTTCTAGAGATATTGGATATGAATCTCCTGATATAAGCTAGACGACCTTGAAATCCCCTGAGTTCTCTCAGATTACGAGGTATCGCATTTCTAGGATAGCCTTCACTTTATCAGGGTCCACTTGAATGCCTTTAGCGGTTATGACAAATCCCAAGAATTTGCTACTTGATACACCAAGAAAGGACTTTGTAGGATTCATTTTGAGTTGGTGTTGGCACATCAACTCAAACACTGTCTTCAAATCTTGGATGTGATTATCCTTGATGCGGCTTTTGACAGCTATATCATCCACGTAATATTCCACTGTTTTGCGCAGGTGCTCATAGAATATGTTACTCATAGCTCGTTGGTATATAGCCCCGGCATTCTTCAGTCCGAAGGGCATTACCGTATAGCAATATACCCCCAATGGTGTCCAGAAGGCAGTATGCTTCTAGTCTTCAGGATGCATCTTGATTTGGTTGTATCCTGAAAATCCGTCCATGAAAGACATGCGTTCAAAATCGCATGTATTATCGATCATGACGTCTGTGATGGGAAGAGAAAATTCATCCTTGGGACAGGCTGCATTCAAATCTCGGTAATCTATGCAGACACGTACTTTCCTATTTTTCTTCATGACCGGGACAACATTGGCGACCCAGTCAGGATGTTGTTCTTCCCGAATGAAGCCACAGGCTATCAACTTCTTGATTTCAGCTTCGATGGCGTCCATCATATCCGGACAAAACCGACGTTGATGTTGCTTCACAGGCTTCGAATTGGGTAATATGTTGAGTTTATGAGTAGCCACTTTTGGATCAAGACCTGGCATATCCTTATAATTCCACACAAAGATGTCGATATATTCTCTTATCAGCTGGATTATTTTTTTTCTTTCTTCTTCGAAAAGATTGTTACTGATAAATATCGGCTTTGGCTAAAGTTTATCCCCAACGTCGATTTGGATAACTTTATCTTCAGTGGGAGGTTCTCTCTGCTCGAACCGGAGCTCCCATTGTGTATCCATTTGCTGAGCCCAAGAGTCATTCTCAAACGGTTTAGGTTCTTATTCGTCTGCTTTGAGGGAGTCTGTAAATACCATATTTACTGATAATGCTCGTTCGAGATCCTCAGATGAGCCGGAGGACGTTGAGCTATCTTGAGAAAGGAAAAAGATATCCTTATTTGACTCAGAAGTTGCAAGGGAGGTGGTATACCCTAACCCAAAACGAGTTTGTTGATAGTAGGGATCACCGTGCAACGGCATTCGCCTGTCTTTCCCGTAGTTGAGGCCTGGTTTCAGCTTCAAATCATAACCCATACTTTGCATAATCTTCAAATCTTATGGGTTATATCTGTGAACCTGTATTTTACCAGCATCATCATTAGGAGAATCTTCTGGTACAGTCGGTTCATTGCGCATGCGACCGAAGACTATTGGACGCTGACTACTGCGAGTAGGCGGGACAATAAAGATAGATTCCTCATGTGGCCCATATGTCGTGATGACATTAGATGGTGATGCTACTTCCCACACATACGGATGATAGGAATCTATAGCTTTCAAGAATCTTTGTGCTATAGGTTCTATATCGTTATGGGGAAAGGATTCCTGATTCAGAATTTGAGCGTCAATGTACTGAAAAAGATGATCTTTATTATCGTCAGAAACCACGTTTATGGTTGTATTTATATCAATCGGCTGCTTGTTGCGCCGAAGGTTGATGACCAAAGGTGGAGGCTTCTGGTTCAAAGTGATCACTAGAGGATCACCTCCTTTTTCTGACTTAGTTTTGTTCAGGTGGACAGCCAGGGGTTCCATAACTTTTGGATGAGTAGTTCGCCCTTTCACCTTGATTGACAGAGGTTGCTCGACAGAGGGTTCTTCTGGCTCCCGGTGGGATTTCTCCTCTGTTTTGCCTGACACCTCCTCTATATAGTCTTGGGTGTACAATATGGCATTAGAGTAGTAGGATTCTACTCCTTTGAACGGGTTAAGATCAGCAAACTCCGTTTATACTGTTCCTTGGGCATCTATATATTTGAAGCATTGATGTAGAGTCGAAGGAACGATGTTGTGGTCGTGGATCCACAGTCTGCCCAGCAGAATGTTGTAGGACACCTCTGAATCAATGACATAGCATGTAGCCACTGATCTGAGGTCGCTAATCTGGATTCTCAGACGAATCTTCCCTAATGGTTTACTTTTTCTGGCGTTGAAGCCCACGATTGTAGTAGTGGTGTAAGCTAATTCGCTGGTAGGAATCCTCAGCGGTCTGAGCAGACTATGAGGAATGATGCTGATCGACGATCCCGGATCTATGTGAATCTGGTCAACCTCCATGGAACCGATATATCCGGTGTAATAGAGGGGTCTGTCATGCTTGTTGTGTTTCAACAGCATGTCATCTTGGGTGAAAGTGATATTCGGGACCACCTCCATTACACTATGGCATTGAGGACATGCCACAGGTTCTTCATCAGGGGACTTGAGCTGGGTCAAGTATGCATCCGCCTGCATTAATTCTTCACTCAGGGCTTGACGAGTATCTTTAGAGAGTCTGAGTAGTTCAAAAATGGACAATCTGGCTGGTGTATTAGCCAATTGGGCCAGGATGTCGAAGTTATATGGCTTCTCCAAAAACTTTATTTTGAATGTTCTTCAAAGGTTTATCAAAGCGCACTTCTTTTTGTTTGCCTTTGTCCGCCGAAGTTAGTCTAGAAGGACCTGCCTCTGGTACGACGGATTCAAGTTCTGAAGGCTTGGCAGCTGAAGCGTCTGCCGATGCATCTTCCTGACTTTCTCCATAGTCTTTGAGGTAGGCTTTCCCTGAACGGGTTCCAGTAGCAAGACCTCTTCTTCTGATGTCGAGGATATAGCAACCATATGACATGGTTTACGCTTCGAGTTCTTTTTAGACTTAGCCTTAGCAGCTTGAGTCTCTTCCTCGATCTCTGACACCAGATCTGGATGAACCCACATAATCTCGCCGCGCTGGGTAGTCAGGGGTACCAGGTCATGATTTTGACCCCTGGCTGGAGGGAGATTAACGATGTTCATCGTTGTCCGGGAAATAGGTAAAACACCATCCGAAACTTCTTGAGGAGGCAGATTGCCAAATTGAAGAGAGATCATGTTGGCTGTGACCGTCTTCTCACTGTTGCACAGAGTGATGGCCTTAGCATCGATCAACTCCTGGATTTTCCTCTTTAGTACATAACACGCCTTTGTGGGGTGATGTATGTACCTATAGAAAATATAGTACTTGGGGTTATTGGTACTGCCGACTTCATTAGGCCGCTTCACCTCAGGGAGGGTAATCTTGCCCTTTTGATGAAAGACTCAAATATGCTCGGAATATCGTCGTCATCAAAAGAGTACACTTCAATGGGCCTGGAAGTCCCAAGTTTCGTCTGTGTGGTTGCCACAGTCTTTTGCCTGGACGTATTGATCGCCAGAGATTCTTTTCCTTTGGAACCACGAGGATGATCGCTGTTGGAGGATGACCTCTTGCCTCTATCAGAGGCAGATATCATAATTCCATTATTACGCGTCTTCCGACTGTGTTGTCTTCAGCGGCTACCGCTGAGATGATGAACGAGGGCAAATCATGGAACTGATATGGTCCTGTGAACACCGAGATCACTGGAAGAAGATTCTTCCTGCAAATATCCACCAATGCTGAGTCTGGAACTCCGGGAGGCATTTGCAAAGTGGCTTGACGAAAATGTTCGATAAAAGTGCGAACGTTCTCTTTTTCCTTCTGCTTTACTTCGATGAGAGAGGACATAGACATGTCCATCCCTCCTTCGTAGAATCACGCGAAGAACAAAGACTTGAAATCTTCAAAGGAAGTAATGCAGTTGTCCGCAAGACTACGGTACCACTGATAAGCCACTCCCGAGAGATAGCCTTTGAACACTCGAGTGAGAAGGGTGTCATTCCCTTGCAATAACACCGTCATCATACTGAAGTAGTTTATGTACTGGCTCGGTGATGTCTTTCCCTCAAATAAAGCCATAGTCTGTTGTTTGTATTTATGAGGGAAAGGGACCTCATCCCAGATAGCTGGGTAAGGGTGGTTAATTCCCAATTTCTTTAGCTGATCCTTATGTTTTAAGGCATCAAATTGGGCCTTCAATTCCCGTACTGCCTGCATCGGATCTTCAACTGGTAGAAGAACCGCGGAGTGGTGAGAGATCGGTTGTATCGTAACCCCAACAGGAGGCAATACATTCTCCGAATTAGGAAGTGGAGGGGCTGCTGACTCCTGATCTAGAGCAGGCTCTTGATTTGCGTTGGATGGTGGTAAGTCCACCCCCACACGTATATGAGTCAGAGGGACCGATGCTTGAGCTATAGCAGCTGTGTATTGAGTCAGCATCATCTGGTGCATATTCTCTATCATGGATTGTATCTCTTTCAGAGATGTCTCCAGCACAGCGATGCGTTGCTCAGTACTTCCTGACGAGGAAGCCTTTTCATGTTCATCTTCAATGGCATAGACCCCTATTTCTCTGGATGTCATTGAAGGGCTAGTATAGGTCTCTGTAGAGAATGACTCTATACTTTCAGCATCTGATTCAGGAAACTGGCGACCCCCAGTGTCGGAATCAGAAGAATACGAAGCCGGTTGTCGTAACCTCGAAGGTGTTTTGGAACACCCCAGCTTCAATATTCTCAAGGAGTTTGTTGAATCTCCTTTGGCTTGGAGTTCTAGAGGGATGATGTCTTGAATTCGACCTTCCTTTAGGAACGTGTGAAGCCATGTTCACTGATGCGTATATAGGTTCTTCTTCCTGTAAAGGCACAGAGTAGTTCAATCGGTCGAAAACCGACCGTTTTGCTTCAGAACAGCAATAATTAGCTACAATCCTATGACTTTTACAATAGTGCTCCCTAGGAGGCGTAATAGACATGCTGGAAGACCCCCTATCCTTGCGCTTCTGGATCAGATATTCACGCAAGTCAAGAGGATTTACAGAAGAAGAAGAAAAAGAAGAAGGCTTATTCCTCTTGTTTACATCAGTTGGCATGCGAATATTGGGAACCATAACTTTTCCTCTGCCACCTATATACAGCAGTTCAGCCATCTGAGTAGCAGATGATCCCCAAGGAGTGTGTCTCTCCGCAAACCGGGCTTTCTTTACGCTGAGGGGCTTAACCTGGCATAATTTGGAGCTCTGCTCAGGCTGGTGTAAAACTGAGGAAGCCCTCAATCGGCCATTAGCTTCTCACGTAATCTGGAGAGCGGGCAGATTCTTCTGTTGCTGGCGTAAAGACCGAGAGGTTGAGAAGTCTGCCATTTGTTTTCCCTTGTGTAGATTGCAGGGACCATCTGCTTTTCTACGGAGGGCAGATACATTTTTACGCACAGAGCGTGTTTGGAATTTCTGATTTGGCGCTGAGACATTATCAGAAATTTTGTCTGCCACGTCACAGACGGGAGACAAAGTTTTATGCGCAGAGCGCGGAGTAGACTTCTGGACTAGCACTGGGGCATTGCCAGAAGTTTTGTCTGCCACGTCACAGATGGGAGACAGGGTTTTACACGCGAGGCACGGAGTAGACTTCTGGACTAGCACTAAGGCATTGCCCGAAGTTTTGTCTACCACATCACAAACGGGAGACAGGGTTTTACGCGCGAGGCGCGGAGGTTGCGAAGCTACAACCTTGTTGGTCGAAGAAACCAAAGAGTCGACAGGAATGGTAGGGGATGTCCGGGGCATCCAGACCTTACGTAATTTCCTGTTGTCTTGGACAGAGAGAATGAGAGCTACCCCCTGCTCGAAGCATATCTTCGTAGGCGGATTGGTCGAACTGGACGACCAAGGTCTTCTTCATTGATCCTACTGATACTGCATCGTGTTGAGCAATTGCTTTCTCGTCAGATGAGAAAGAGGTCCCCAACAGAGTCGCCATCTTATGTTTGATAATAAATGGAAGAAATAAAACTAGGTTTATACGAAACCCTTTCTTAGGTTTACAAACAAGAAGTACTATTAATCCTATACGAGGATGTTAAGTATAAATTTTAATCTGGGTAAATATTGCTATAGGAGTCTGATCTGTGGTCGATCACTTTGTCCCTTGGACCATACGATGATGAAGAAGTGCTGTAGAAGAAGAAGAAGCTTCAAAGATTGCAAAGGGGAGTGGATGCTTGATGCCAAAATCGTCGATCACTGCTCTTTGTCTATGCTCTGGATTTTTCTCTCTCTCTCTCTCTCAGAAATCAATTTCCGACCCTTGACCTCCAAGTTCTCAACCTTAGAATTTGTGACCCTTCACCTCTGTCACTAGAGATCTCTATTTATAGGGTTTTAGTGACAGTAACCGTCCAGTCGGCGTAGAAGCCGGACAGTGGAGAGTATGGCACTTTTTACGCGGCGGTTAGAATAACTGCCACCCACGTATAAATGATCTTTTGAATCTGCGTGTGACGCGTGTCACATGATAAGATAATACGTATAACTGCTGTGAAGATCATGGCATGCAAGCCACGTTGGTAACTGCCCCTTGCGTAGAAAAGGTTGGCGTGGAAGCCAATAACTGTCACCATGGCGTAAAAGCCAAATAGTTGTCAAGTTGGCGTAGAAGCCAAGTGGTTGTCGAGTCGGCATAGAAGCCAAATAGGCGTAGAAGCCTTGTAGGCGTAGAAGCCTGATGCTGCATGGATAGGTAGCTAAAGTAAAAGATAGCCGGTCCTCCTTCCTTGACTGAGGTCTTGGGCGTATTCTGGACCAAATAGTCTGAGTTGGCATATTCCGAGGAGATAGCAATGGCGTACTCCTTATAGCTAAAAATAGCCAGGTGGCATATTTCAAGGAGATAGCGTACAGCGTGCTCCTATAGCTGGAAATAGCCTGATGGCGTAATATGCAGAGGTGATGATGTGGACGTATTAGCCGTAATTATGGCTCCCCCAGTCTTTGAAAATAGAACCAAATCTCGTGCATTAAATGCAGAGATCTGCCCCCATTCTGCGCATTAAATGCAGAGACGTGCCTCGAGCTCTATACGAAGAGCAGATTTTGACGTGGCAGTTTGTTTTGTCTTCTGTTGAGCGTAAAAGTTCACATCTACCTGTATAAAACTAGGCAGTATATTTCCTTGAATGCGTAAAAGCAATTTATATCAAGGAAATGTCACTAAACGACGATTTGGGTCTCTGTGTCGAATCATCATTACAGCCATCGTCTGGATAGTTGTGCAGTACTCTTTGTCAGGAGTCAGGTTCACTGCATGATCTGACAGGTTCATTCGAGGAATACGAAGAGTTCCCCGTACGACTTCCCACTGCATTAAAAGCGAGTAGATTTTACGCCAAAGTGGCGATGTAACAACCTTTTTACGCTGAAGCAGCCTAAAAATACTGCATTATACGGATTGTCCTAGAGCTTATATTTTACGCTATACTAGCGATGAAGTCCTGTTGTACGCCGATGGCTCTGAAGTCATGTTTTACGCCGCCCAGCACTAAAATACTGCGTATAACTCTACAGCGTATTTTTTATGCTTCTACAACAGGTAAGCCTCCCCCTTGCCTGTCACTGCTACTGCCACCTTCCCAGTTGTACTGCCTACACCCATTCTCCTTATTGCAACAGTAGTTTGCACTTCCCTACAGCTCCTAGTTGACTGATACGCTAAGTATCAGACCTGAGCCCCCTTCCTAGTCTTACCTTACTGTTAACACTATCAAGTCACCATTGTCCTCACAGTTCCTGAACACCTATACTACACAGTGCACAACTCAACTCCCTCCTCAAAGAACATGTTTCCCTCGCAGTGAACAACACACTCACACACAATACTATACATTTAAGCAAACAACTTGTGTGCACTAATCTAGGATACTTACCAAACACCAAGATTGATACACCCCTCCAACATCACAATACACTACCAAAATACATATAACACAATATATATAGTAATTATAACACAAATACTATTAGAGATAGCTATTCTAATATAATATAAGGAATTTGACTTGCCAGAGCCAAATACACATGTAAATACCCTTTCTACGATACCGTATCATGACGTATCGTGGTATGCACTCCTCTTATCCAATTATGGACATGTACACTCTCTCAAATCATGAATCGTAACCTAAAACCACTAGAGAAATATTCTGTCAAATACCTAATGGCCCAAGCTCGGATTTCTCTCAATTTGGGTACAAATCTTAATGTAGAAGTCACAATAGGGGTCAATTGAACCTAGTTCTAGTTCCTATGGGTAGCCCTAATCCATGGGAGTGTTCCTAATGCTCAAATGCATGAATTAGAGTCTAATTGAAGGGAAATTTAGAATTATACCTATTGGAAGATAGATTTCCAATGAATTACTCAAATAAACACGATTCAGACACAAACTCCTTGCCAATTCCTCCTTCTTCAAATGCTCCTTGAAATCCAAACTCCAATGCTCCTTAGATAATGTAATTTAAAGGGAATGCGAGTGAATTGGAGTAAATTTGGTGGAGGAATAAAGTAAATTGGGGAAGAATACAATTGAGGATCTAGAATGAGTGAATGAATGAAGTGGAGAGAGAAAATCCTATTAATATGGCCGGCCCCCTCTTGCTTCTCCTCCAAGCACTACTCAATACCAAATATACCCCTACCATATAGTCATGAGGTTTAATTAGGGAGGGCTATATTAGAAAACTTCTAAACTAATGAGAATTAATTTTAATCATTCTAATTAACTAAGGAATGGGTCTAATTGGGCCTAGTCCAAAGTTAGCTCAATGTGCCATGACTAGTCATTTGGGTCCACTAGTGTCAAGTCTAAATAAATAGGCTATTCCAATCTATAAACTAATAATTATATTAGTTACAATATATAACATGCACATTTATATAATTAATAAAAATAAATATAACACAATATTTATATTGATATAAAATGACAAAAATATCCCTATTATGGAAATATGGTAGTTACAGAGCATCCTCGTTCCCTCACCGGACCGTCAACAGAGTAAACGAACCGCCACAACGCTCTTTGTCCATCGTCACCACCTAGATCAAAATATTGTACGTAGAGTTTATGTCTAGGATCTCTCTGTACATCTTTATTTGTTATTTCAACGTCCAAAACTTGGGATGGCGAACAATGAGGAGTTGGCAGATGAGGAAAGGAGGTTGGCTCATGTCACGCCCCAGTCCCAAAAATACGTAGGACTAGGACACGTAAGCATGCCAGCCGCATGGATATGGCAACTCCAATATATGGAAACCAAATCCACATGTACGCTGTAATATGAATATTAAATCCACAAGTGGTATAAACATATGTCACAAGTCACAGGGTAAAATCTAAATCTCATCCACCAAAATCATATAGAAATAAATAAACAGTATCTATGAAACTAGATCTCAATAAGAAGTATCTAAGGATGACAGTTGGATGGAAATAAATCAACTACCAACTCAAATGGGAAAAGAAAATACAATATAAGTACCACTCACTCAAACAATATAAGTACCAGCTATCAATCACGGCTCGAAGAAAAGACATCCACGAAGCATACCCAACCATCCAAATTCGCGCTCCTGCAAATACTCAAGAACAGTACACCTGGCAGCGGACTAGGTCCTCAGAGGGACATAACAAGATACTTAAACACATGCCAATAAAGTACTGAAATAAATATCCAATGGGTCGCCTAACCGTCTAAAGTGAATGCAGTTTAAGAACAACTTTCCCAACGCGTGGGCTATCTGGCTAAAATGGGATTGGCATAGTTCTCTTGGAGATCCAGGGGCCTACAAAGGCACGACGTCTTTCGAACACCGGAGGCCCGCCAAGTAGTATATATAGGGGTCATCATGACCGCGCATCTCCGGTGGAGCGTACGGGTTACACAAAGAAAGTGCAACCGAGCCCACACGCCTTACTTGTTGTTCTCTCCATCCCATGCTCTAAGCATGTCACATCCATGACACGATAATACCTCTAATAACTGCCAAGTCTACTAGCATGCAAAGTTTCTAACAGCAGTTATTCCTAACGCATGGCCCACACGTACAGGAGGCCAACCTGCACGCAAGTCCGTGATCTACATGAGACTCACAACTCGTGTAACAACTGTGTCACGGCCAATGAACCTAAAGATGCTACATGATGATGGGGTGGTCTCATAAACAGGGTCAATGTAAATACATAAATAAAAATATACCGCGACGATACCGTCGCGCGCATTTTATATAACAGTTAAAATATATGAAAAGACAGAAAATAGAGATGCATGCAACATATGGAATAAAAATAACAGTACAATGGCAAGGTATACTTGCCTGACAAGGAAGCTGCAATGTACCAATAACCTGCTCCAGAAATCGCGCAAAACAATCCAATATCCTATGTACACATAAATATAATATAATAGAATCATTAGTCATTACACTAGCACATACTCAACCATATTTACACTGGAATCAGGGGGTATACTAAGGGTAACACTAGTCATCTAACACGGTCAATTACGCATTGAATTACGCGGGTGTCGCGTCTTCAAGTACTGTACGAAATCAGTCAGTCAACTGACAGGTGTCTATGCCAGTACGTTAGTGTACGCAAGGCAGACAAATTCACAAGTTCTTAGGATCAACATGGTCAAGGTAAGTATGGGATAGTCCACGATGTCCTAGGGTCATACAGTCTGAATATTTAGTCATAATTATCAATTAGCATTTACTTACATATATATTCATATAACTATATAATAATATAACCATTAATTTATTTTAATTTATTTAATTCTGGAATAATTACTCTAAAATTCTATTTTAATCTTATTATTCTGATTTTTATGTTAATTTCTAAATTTTGTCCAAAGAAGCTGAATTTTATCAATTCGAGACTCATGGCACGCAAATCGAGACGATCTGTTGACCAAAAAGTCAACCAATACAAACTCGACTTTCATGCATGATTTCCTGTAGATTTCAGCATCAAAAACATACTAGAATTTACGGCTCATCTGAATTCAAATTCGTTTGGGAATTATGGCACATACAAATTTTGTATTGTGCACCCGATGGTTAAATTCTAACCTAGAAGTTCTACAGAATTAACAGTATATAAATACTTCGAAATAAATTCTGGGAAAAATATATGTCGATGATCTCGACATTAGCTTTTTGAAACTTTAAACGGTTCATGATTCTGATTCCTGGTTCTCCCGGAATCGCGAAAAAATCGAAACACGTCTATTTTCGGACATGCTGTGCTCTACGAATTTTCCAGAATTTAATACTAATAATTTAAAAAAACAATTTATATTATCAGAAAGCTAACCTCATTATCGTTCTAACAAAAAAAATTGGAGCGTGTTTAGAGTCCGGAGCTAGGAGATATCGTCTTTTTAATTTGTCTAGTAGAAAATGAGGCTGAATTTATGGCGAATTTTGACTATTTTTTGGACGAAAAAGAGAGAAATTTGTGAAAGAAAAATATGAAGGATGAGATATTTATAATGGTGGACACTACTTAATTAAATACGAATAGGATTGGTTAATTTGGATAGGATTATGATGAATTTAAATAAGGATAGGATATGCATGAAGTTAATTTTCTAGTAGGTTCATGATTTGAATTAATTTAAAATAGAGTTTGAATTTATCTCAATAATTTATAATCTTAAATATAATTAAAGATAATACAAATAATTTATAAAATCTTATTAATATCTATTAACACTAAATTAGTATCTATCTAATATTAAGACTATATATATCCAAATAAATCCTAAATAATTTTAAAATCTAAATAAATTTCTTAAAATTCTAAATAAATTACAAAAAAATATAATTAAATATTTTAAACTAAAATAAATATTTGGTAGGAACGACATGCAAGTATGGTCGTATAGTAAATCATAGAAGTCCTAGAAATTTATGTTTTCTAAGTTTTAATTACCAAAAATTCTACAAAAATCTCCAAAAATCTAAAATAACCTAAAATAATTTTAAATGAATATTTATATAAGTAAATATATCAAAAAATTTATTTTCTAATTAACTAAGAGCATATTCTAAATAAATTCAACATATATAATAAATATAATAATATAAAATATACACAAACTACCTATTTTGGGTGAGGGAGTTTACAGCTCAGGAAGTTGGTAGCCTCCGGATGCAAGAAGAGATCCAACTGGCCCAGAGAGCAAAATTTACGTGGCATAAAGATGAAAACCGGAGTTTGATAATAAACCAAAAAAATAAGACGAGGTTTATACGAAACCCGCTCTTAGGTTCACAAACAAGAAGTACAATTAATCCTATACTAGGATGTCGAGTATAATTTTTTAATCTGGGTAAATATTACTATAGGAGTCTGATATGCAGTCGATCACTTTGTCCCTTGGACCACACAATGATGAAGAAGTGCCGTAGAAGACAGAAAGCAGCTTCGAAGGTTGCTAAAGAGAGTGGATGCTCGATGCCAAAGTCGTTGATCACTACTCTTTGCCTGAGATCTGGATTCTTCTCTCTCAAAGACTCTTTGACTCTTAGTTCCTTGACCTTCAGTTTTTTTGACCCTGGATTTTTCGACCTTTCTTTTTTTTCTTCGACCCCGTACCTCTGTCGATGGAGGTCTTTATTTATAGAGTTTTAGTGACAGTGACCACTCAGTCGACGTAGAAGCCGAGTAGTGGAAAGTATGGCACTTTTTATGCGATGGTTACAATAACCATTGCCCACGTATAAATGACCTTTTGAATGAGCGTGTGATGCGTGTCCCATTAAGAGACAATATGTATAACTGTTGCAAAGATCACGGCATAAAAGCCACGTAGGTAGTTATCCCTCGCGTAGAAAAGGTTGGCGTAGAGGCCAATAACTGTCACCATGGCGTAAAAGCCAAAGAGTTATCAAACCGGCATAGAAGCCGAGTAGGCATAGAAGCCAAGTGGGCGTAGAAGCCGAGTAGGCATAGAAGCCGAGTGAGCGTAGAAGATAGATGATCCTCCTCCCTTGACTGAGGCTTGAGCGAATTCTGGACCGAATAGCTTTAATACGCACCGATGCAAATGTGGCCTGAGTTGGCGTATTCCAAGGAGATAGCGTACACGTGCTCCCATAGCCGAGAATAGCCTAATGGCGTAATGCGCAAAAGCGATGATGTAGACGTTTTAGCCAAAATTATGGCTTTTGAAGATATAATCAAATCTCTCGCATTAAATGCAGAGATCTGCCCCCATCCTGCGCATTAAATGCGGAGGCGTGTCTCGAAGATCTGCCATCATTCTGTGCATTAAATACAGATACGCGCCTCGAAGATTTGCCATCATTCTGCGTATTAAATGCAGAGACGTGCCTCGAGCTCTGCCCTCACTCTGCGCATTAAATGCAGAGACGTGCCTCGAGCCCTGTACGAAGAGCAGCTTTTGATGTGGCAGCCTGTTTGTCTTCTGTGGAGCGTAAACAGCTCACGTCTACCTGTGTAAAACTAGGCAGCGTATTCCCTTGTATGTGTAAAAACGGTTTACGCCAAGGAAGTGGCAGTAAATGACAGTCTAGGTCGCTGTGCCGCACCATCATTATAGCCATCGTCTGGGTAGTCGTGCAGTACTCTTTGTTAGGAGTCAGATGTCAGGTTCACTGCATGATTTGACAAGTTCATTTTGAGGAATATGAAGCGTTCCTCGTACACTTCAATGCTGCATTGAAAGCGGATGAGTTTTACGCCATAAAGGCGATGTAGCACCCTTTTTACGCTGAAGCAGCCTGGACATACTGCATTACGCGGATAGTCCTTGAGCTTATATTTTATGCTGTACTTAGCGAAAAAGCTCTGTTGTACACCGAGGGCTCTGAAGTTATCTTTTTTTACGCTGCCCAGCATCAACATGCTGCGTATAGCTATCCAGCGTATTTTTATGCTTCTACAAGACCCCCTTCAAAGTTTTCAAATTCCTCGTAATTTGAAACGCTTTGAATGAAGCATGAAATGGTCAAGTCTGACTCGTTCTTTAAGGCTGATTTCCTGGCAGATTATCGGGGATCCGTTAGGATTCGGTGGGTTCTCTCCTGCCTATATAAAGGCTGAGGAGTTAACCTGTTCTTCCCATATTTCCTTCACCACACAGAGATGATCGCCGGAGTTCGTTGGGTCGACTTGAGGAAGAAGAAGACCATGTTCTTCCAGCATGTAAGAAGCCGAAAAAGAAGGCGTCTTCGAGCAAATGTCCTCTGTAACGATGGATCATGGAAGGATATCATAGCTTCCTTTGCTCGGGATAATCAGCAACTTTGTATGGCGGTTCATCCAGGAGAGAGGAAGGGTCATGTTAGACCACACAGCTTGCAAGCTGTGTTTTCTCCCGATACTTTTGTGGACTAGAGCAGAAACTAGCTCTGTCCTCGAGTATTGAGTTGGGTTAAATATCTCAACTCAATCTGTCATGGCGTATGGAGGATGGGCTCTGAATAATTCAGGCATGCCCAGTTTTGTATCCTCCTGCCATTAATCATTTTTTTTGTTAATCGGTCGTGGAAACCGACTAACTGCTGAAGAAGACGGAGGAAGATCTCCACCAATACGAGAACCTGACAGAACAGATTCTGGGGGTGGCCTTCCGACGATGATAAGGAAATCCTTTGTAGACGGGATTTCCCTTATATATAATCATGAAAATGAAGAAAAATCCTTTGTAGACTGGATTTCCCTCATATATAATCATGATTTAAATAAAATCGTCTTCTTCTGTGCATATGATTATTTTGCTATATACTTTGCTGTGAAGTCTGAATATGTGTAGCTTCGACACGTCTGGTAATTTTATGCCGACTCTGATAGAAAGAGTGCTAGGTCCCGTCCTGTCTTTTACGCATAACTAAGGATGTGCAGAAAGCCGCTTAGCATTTAAGTCGAGTATTCGAACTGTCCTGCTGTTAGGAATGGGGAGTCGCGTAGGATTCTGAACCGTCACTTCTGATAAGAAGAATTTTTGTTCAGACCATCATCTTCAAGAATGATTTCCCAAAAATCCCTTGAAATAGGGCGAGAAACGGCTATCAAACTGAGTCGCCATCTTGCACTGTAGATGAAATATTCAGACTGGATTCTGGATGAACTTCCAATCGACCCAAGGAGAAGAGTAATTTTTCGATGTTGAACTCTGTATGCTTTGGGTACTTGGGATATTTTGGGGCCAAGAAGGAGTATCTTCTGCGTGAACCCTTATAATTGACCGCCTTGGATTTGTTCATACACATACGCGTACTCCTGCCTGCGTATTTTTTAGATATGGGGAGAGTCATAGATCTGTAATATGGATGAGCATAAAATCATAAGTTCGTAGCCTCTCGAGCGTAAGAGCTGCTGAGCATAAAAGCATCCGGGCGTAGAAACTGTAGATTTGTAGTCTCTGAAAAGAAAATCTTCCGAGCGTGAAGTTGTGGATCTGTTGCCTCTAAGCGTAAAAAGCCACCGAGCGTAAAATCATAGATTTGTAGCTTCTGAGCGTGAAGTCGTAGGTTTGTAGCCTCTCGAGCGTAAAAGCTACCTAGCATAAAAGCATCCGGACGTAAAACCATAGACTTATAGCCTCTTAGCGTAAAACCGTAGATTTGTAGTTGTCGAGCGTAGAAAGCTCCTTAGCGTAAAACCACGAATCTACTTTGCACGAAAACTTTTCGAATTTGCTGACTGTCCGCCTTTCCTGAGTAATAGGCTGACGTAGTCCCCAATCATAACTGAATATTAATTATCGGATTTGGTTCGAGATTCGAGGAGTCCATCCGAACTCTATATATACCCCAAGGCTTTCAGAGAAAAACTTTTCATCTGTCTTTTGCAAAAGAAAGCCTTCGACTCTTCGAGTTCTTCTTTGTTTCCTCTCCGAGCCTTCAGAGTTTTCAACAATGGCCCCGAAACCAATCTCCTCCTCTAAGGGAAAGAAGGTTGACTCTTCTTCTCGCTCTTCTGTCCAAGCGAGAGCGACTTCCGTCGGGCAAGGTGAGCTTCATTCTGAACGAAGTATCCCGCCGACGAGCAGTACACCCGGAGTTAAAGGTAGAGCTTTTGGGACGAAAAGAACGACTAAAATCCTTCACACAGGTTGTACGTGAACGCGCTAGGTCGTCTTCTATGCTGATAGCCTCTTTGAGGAAGATGATGCACAGAGATGTTTTATCTTTTACGCCCATATTTCTAATGTGTCAGCGTAAAAACTCTATATTTTCGCAGTCGGACGTAAAAGCACAGACTGTCAAAACTTGGCGTATACTATAAAATTTGTGTTTTACGCTTCTGGATGAAAATTTCGACGTAATAACTCAAACTTTGGTAGTCTGGCGTAAAAGCACAGACTGTCAGGTTTTTTGTGTATACTGCCAGTCTTGAATTTTACGCCTTGGAATAAGATTCCAGCGTAAAAGATCAAGTTTTTTTTACAGTCTTGGCGTAAAGCACAGACTGTTGGCTTTTAGCATATGCTGCAAGATTGTAATGTCTAGTATAGAAACTGACGTGTATTTCTTATTCTTTGTAGTTAACTTGTATATGTCTCCATTGGCTGAGGTGGTGGGTTCTGCTGCCGGGATGCTGTATTCCAACTACCTGGAGGATTTGTCCCACGTGATATTTCCTATCTCCGGACCCCAGTATCCTGAAGGAAGGGGGATCTTGATATCGGCTCAAGGCGAGCGAACGCTGTTGAACATGATCAACGGAGAGCCCCTGACGTATATAGACGGGGACCAATATATAAAGCCGACTTTTCTCTTCGGGGACATGATTGACAAGTAGTCACAGACGAAGCCCAAGAAAGAACTCTGGGTTTTCCCTGCCGGGGGCTTGGTCCTGTATCTGCCCAAGATGCTGAGAGACTATCCCATCTCGACATTCTTCCATGCTACACATCCCAGGAGGATGTCGTGGACGCTGACTCCCGATCTTCACGGACGGCCGGAGAAGATATTTTACTAGAAAGGATCTGGTCAAGGGTCATTTGTCAGCCGCCCTTTTGGCTCTGTGATGCCGTTCAGGGGATTGTACCCGGGCAGTGTCCCGAGTGAAGACAGTTTGCTGCTCCAGCCGGTCTAATTACCGACTTTCTGCAATGATTTCATGAGGCATGGGGTAGTATACCCCAAGGTTAACCCTCGGACAAGTGGGTGGATCACCCCAACAAATCTTCGATGGGCTCGTTTGGCTGACTGGGCCCTGAAGCATTTTCAGACCGAGCTGGAGAGCATTGGTCTATTCGCAGCTGTGAATGCCACCAGTATTGGGTTACCTCTCAACCCTAGCCTGTTTCTGGCTCTAATGGAGCGATATATCTCGCTCACCGGGACTTTCGCCACTCCACTGGGGGAGTTGGGATTGGCCCTCCACGAGATGGCAGAGATTTCGAGACTGCCAATGGGGGATACTCCTTATGAGGAGTATGTTCCCACGAACCGGGAGCTAGGGGATTCAGACCCTCGGGTAGTGGCAGTGTACCAGGAGCTGATGTGCCACTACCTTGCTTGCACCGCCTTTTATAAAGAGCCTTCAGATTTTGCTCATACCAATAAATGGGCGTCCTACCTCTTCTTTCACCGGGCCAGGGCTGCTAAGCCAGAGAAAGTCTTGGATAGCAAGGATCAGCCTCTGAGCTTTCTGAGCGTGCTTAGTGCTCAGGCAATCGACGATCTTATGGAAGACGCTGGGGCTCCAGATCAGATTCTCGACGAAGGGATAGGGAAGTATCCTGCGGGCACTAAGTCCTACAGTTATTTGAGGCATTACCGCAGGCCTCTGTCCAAGGAAGCTCAACTGGCTGGCTTCCTCTCTATATGGCTGCGCTGACTGGTGGTACCCGACATTGCATCTGCGGACCGTATTCACCGGAACACGCTATGGCCTGTAGTGCGTCTGGTGTTCGGGACAAGACTGGGCTTGCTCTCTGCCATGGTGTGCCGCATACAAGCTGGCCTGAGGGCCATTACTGACGGGCTGCTTGCCGATAAAACTCGGCGTGATAGCTTTCCCATGGTAGAATTACCATACCTATATTTGATGGGATGGTTAATTCTCCATAACCCTAGGGTGATGTCTCCCGGCCCTGGGAGTAGTTCGGGGGGTACTGAATTACAAGAATTCCTCCTGGAACGTGACCACAGTTTTAGACTGTCGGCAGGCGCTGAATTTCAGTCACAGCTGGAAGCTCTTCTGCACTGTCCCCTCTGTACATCTCAATCAACAGGGTATCAGACTTCAGGATATAGGTGACGGGAAGACCGTTCTTTCTCCTGAGGTTTTTAATTGGTTGGTCTGCATTAGACCTTCTCATTTACTGTACAGAAGTGAAGACCATTGCTTCTTGGAGCCCTACCTGCCTAGTCGGTTTGTCAGGCAGTTTGGGTATGACCAATTTCATGTGGGTAATGTCGTTACCAGCTTCAGGTCCAGGGGCGGACTCATTGATAGAGCGAGAGGATGGCGATACTTCATCATGGGTTGCACTGAAGCAATTTTTACTGTGCCCGTCATTTCACTCTCCACGGAGCTGCGCATCCTCCACTCGTATGCCCAGTTCTATGTGGCAACCAACACCTTCTATCGCGATTTTGATATGCATGAAAGTTTTAGGGTGCCCTCCTCCAAGTATGCAGGAAGAGACGAAGTCCCTTCGGTCTCCTCTGACGAGGGTGAAGATTCTGTCAATCCAGATGAGCCTCTGTTGGCAGTGCCGAGGGGTGAAATACCTCCGCCTGCAGTGGCTTTGGTCATCTCTGGTAAGCGAAGGGCTCCTGTTCCGAAGGAGACTTTCCCTCGCAAGAGGAAGAAGAAGACGGTTACCCGTCCTCTCAGGATTCCCGGCCATGAGGCTCCTAGAAGTGAACCTGCTGCTTCCCCTGTCGGGGACGATTCTTTGATTGGAGGCTCCTCGCCTTTTAGAGAGGGAGCCTCCACATTTTCGGCTGGCGGTGCCGGAGAATTCCTGCTTGAGGCTGCCGTCGCTACTACCGCTTCAGGTAGTGGTACGAGATTGCCTTCGGGGCCGAGCCGAATGAGGATATCTTTATCTAGATCAGCATCGAGAGAAACCCCTGCCGTGTCTGCAGGCGCACCCAGCGAGATTCTAGCTGACGAACCTTGATTGGATTTGAGTGAAGATTCGGAAGAATACCTGCCGATGTCAGTTAGCACACCCCCTTCTCCAGGTATGACAGCTTGCCTAGCATCATTAAGACATGATTTAGCTGTACCAGCCGCAGACGCGACATATATACCATCGGCCATGGGTAAATGTCATCCTTACGCCTCTTTTTAGAAAAATTAACATCATTTTGATATTAACTTTCTTTTGTCTTCTTTTCAGGGAAAGACATCTACAGGGAGGGCAGTGTTGACGCGCCCTTTGGCTCTGTGTCGGCTCCTGGCGATGACATGGAGGTGCCCGACTTCGAAGAGAAAACATTTTCGGGTGCTGGCTAGCCTGAAGCAGTTCCGATATCTCAAGAGGGGGATGAGCCAGTCATTGCGACAATGCCTCCTTTGAGTATGTCGGTCACTTCGTCCGTTGTCGGCGCATCTTCTTTTGTCGCATCATCTGTTGAGGCGACGACTGTGGCAACGTCGTCTGCGGTCATTCCTGGAGGGGGATTCACCAATATTGCAGCCACTTCCAACGTCCATTCGGATCTAGCCATGCTGACTGAGCAGTATACTGGTATCTTCTACACCACTATGAAAATATTGATATCAATGGTGTTGGAGAAGAATCTAAGCTTCGAGGCGCTGAGGAGGTCCTCTCAGTTTGCGATAGTGCCGATCAGAGAATTCAACCACACTGGGATAGCTGACACACTGGAGGAGATAGTTAATGGTTTGGAGCAACCCATTAATGAATATCTGCGGCTATCTCGAGGCAGCATTGAAGACCTTATTCAAGCTAGGTATAACTCCCTAACTACAGAGCTTGCTGGGCAAATAGAAGCTCTGGACAAATTCGTCTAGGAACAGCAGTAGGAGATGGATCATGATCGTGCCGAACTGGAGTATGTCATTCCTCAGCTGACTCGGTATGAAGTCGAATACGAGAAAGTGACAGCAAGGACCCGCAGATTGAGAGATGAACTCGCTCAAGCGGAGGAGGAGGCTATCTCTTTGTTGGCCTCTCGAGATGTGCTGAAGAATCGAATGGAGACCGCTCAACAGAACCTGACGCATGTGGGTGTCATCCACGCGGGTTTTGCATATGCTCGATCCGAGCTAGCTGCTTTGAATAATGATACGGCAAGGTTGGAATGGGCTCGCGCTGACGTCTTGAACTCCAGGGATGAGAGAATGGCCGCTCTGGCACGGCAGATTCGCGACCTAACCGCTCCCCCCAAATGATGTACTTTTTTACTTTTCAATGTACTTTTTGCTCTTTCTGGGAATAGTAAAGAGGTTTTCATCTGACTTTGTGGACCCATCATTTTGGAATATAAATGACAGGTTTGGGTGAAAGTGATATCAAAGGTAATATGGACGTGATATACTCTCGGTAAGCTTCAGCAGGACATATCTATTCAGAGGTTATATGGACGTGATAGAATATGCTCCGACTAAAATTTGTACAAAAAATACTATCAGAGGTAATATGGACGTGATAGGTCTTGAAGTTCCAAATTAGTCAAACATATCTATTCAGAGGTTATATGGACATGATAGAATACGATCCGACTAGTTCATTTTGGAAGTAGTATTGTCAGAATGAGATCTTCACCATACTCTATTTGAGCAAAGGAGGTTAAGCGTAGTACCTTTTCAGGAATTTGCCATTGATAGGAGCCATCAACAAGTCTCTATTAGGCTTGGCTAACCTATAAGCGTCGTTTGAGAACGTCATCTCGATCACATAAGGGCCTTCCTATTTGGGTTGGAATTTACCCTTACTCTTGCGAGTAAGAATCATCGGCTTCTCACAGCTAAAACTAGCTCGCCAACTTTGAACACTCTTTCCTTTACTTTTTGATTAAAAGATCTGAAAATGCGTGTCTGGTAGAACACGATGCGCTGTTGAGCCTGAAGGTATTTCTCATCTAATCCTTCTAGCTCTTGAAGCCTTAACAGGTCATTCTTTTCTTGAGTCAACTCATTAGCCACTGCTATCCTGAGTGACGAAATTTGGGCTTCGATGGGGAGAACTGCTTCGCTCCTGTAAACCAATGAGAATGGGGTGCAACCTATCTGTGCTCGTACCGTTATGCGGTATGCCCAGAGATATTCTCCTAGCTTCTCATTCCAATCCCTCTTGTTCGAAGAGACAAACTTTTTCAAGAGCTTGATAATGGTTTTGTTGAAGGCTTTCGCCAAACCATTAGCAGCAGGATTATATGCCGTAGAGGCCATATTTTGTATCCGATTTTTATCGCAAAATCGATGAAACACTTGGCTGATGAATTGAGGCCCGTTGTCATGAATTATCCTCCGGGGTATCTGTCATGCCCCAGTCCCAAAAATACGTAGGACTAGGACACGTAAGCATGCCAGCCGCATGGATATGGCAACTCCAATATATGGAAACCAAATCCACACGTACGCTGTAATATGAATATCAAGTCCACAAGTGGTATAAAATGTATCACAAGTCACAGGGTATAATCTAAATCTCATCCGCGAAAATTAGATATAAATAATAACCAGCATCTATATAACTAGATCTCAACATAAATATCTAAGGATGATAGTTGGATGGAAACAAATCCACTACCAACTCGAATGGAAAAGTACAACACAACAAATACAATATAGGAATACCAGGTAACGACAATGGGCTCAAAGAGAAGACATCCTCGCAACACAAGTAATCATCCAAATCTGCGCTCCTGCAATTACTCAAGAACAGATACACCTGGCAGAGGACCAGGTCCTCAGAGGGACGTAACAAGATACAGAAAATACGAGTCAATTTGAATACAGTAAACATGCATCATATTTGAAAATAGATAAGTACGCTGTACAGGAAAATCTATATGAATGCAAATAAGGACAACTTTTCAACGTATGGGCAAGGGTAGGCTACTCGATCTAATTCTCACAACCTCACGCTCATCAGTGGACATCATCAGCCGACATACCGCGGGGGTAGCGACCCTCGGACTCCATCAATCGATATACCATGGGGGTAGCGACCATCGAACACGATCCACCGTAGTGCGTGCTAGTGACTACGGTGTTACCAGAGTGGTTAAAAGCCCATACGCCTAATGATTGTCCTCTATGATACTAAGTGCCATGTGTGTGTCAACATATCTAATACATAGTAATGACTGAAAGAAAATTACATATGCAAGAATAAACAAAAATGCAATAAATATACAGAAATATACTAAGCATGCAAAATACTGTAAGCAATTTGGCAAGGTATCTTGCCTGGGGTCCTGCTGCTGGTATGAATCAGAGTCCAAGTCACAGTCCAAATAGCCTATGTATTACAAATTTATCACGTCAAAAGATAATTTATTTTAATTTATTTAATTCTGGAATAATTACTCTAAAATCCTATTTTAATCTTATTATTCTGATTTTTATGTTGATTCCTAAATTTTGTCCAAAGAAACTGAATTTTATCAAATCGAGACTCATGGCACGCAAATTGAGACAATCTGTTGACCGAAAAGTCAACCGATACAAACTCAACTTTCATGCATGATTTCCTGTAGATTTCAGCATAAAAATATGCTAGAATTTATGGCTCGTCCAAATTCAAATTCGTTTGTGAATTATGGCACATACAAATTTTGTATTGTGCACCGATGGTTAAATTCTAACCTAGAAGTTCTACATAATTAATAGTATATAAATACTTCGAATTAAATTCTAGGAAAAACATATGTCAATGATCTCGACATTAGCTTTCCAAAACTTTAAACGGTTCATGATTCTGATTCGTGGTTCTCCCGGAATCGCGAAAATATTGAAACACGTCTATTTTCGGACATGCTATGCTCTACGAATTTTCCAGAATTTAATACTCATAATTTCATAAAATAAATTATATAATCAGAAATCTAACCTCAATATCTTTCTAACGCAAGAAACTAGGCCTCGTTTGGAGTACGAAGCTATACGCAATGGCTTGTGGGAGATGAAGGAACCCTAGATGACAATTCTCCAAAATCTCTCTCTCTCTAAGATAATGGGATAATTAGGGTTATAATAATATATATATATATATATATATATATATATATATATATATAGGGATGTACCTGCGGCTGAATGGATATTTATAGGGTGACATGTGTCAGAATCTGATTGGATAATTTTTGTTATATTATTTGTTTTTGATTTGCCTTTATCAAAATATTATTTAAGTCATTTTAAATCTAAATAACTCCAAATAAATATTAAAATAATCATAAAAATCTGAAAAAATTACATAAAATATATTTTTAACCTATAAACCCTAGAAAAATATTTGGGACAATTTTATATTCATAAGTTTACTACTATAATTAGGAGAAGCTCTAAACATTAGTTTTATCCATTTAACTAAAAATAAATATTAACATTATTCCAAAAATTTAGAAATAATTCCAAAAAATATATAATAATATTATAAACCTTAGAAAATAACGTGGGTCCATTCTATATTCCTGGGCTTGCATAATAAATTCTACAAGTCCTAAAAATTAGTTATTAGTCTAAATAACTCCCAATAAATACTAAAAGTATTCAGAAAATTCCCAGAAAATTCTAGAAAATATATTTGACTATTTAGAACCTAAAATAAAATTTCAGAATATTTTTAATTAAGTTTGAACATAAAATAAATTCTTTAAAGTCCTAGGAAATTAGTGTTACTAGTTTTTAATTAACTAAAAATTATGAAAAAATCTCAATAATCTAAAATAGCCTAAAAATAATTCTAAATAAATATTTATATAAGTAAATATACTAAAAAAATTATTTTCTAATTAACTAAGAGAATACTCTAAATAAATTTAATATCTATAATAAATATAATAATATAAAATATACACAAAATACCTATTTTGGGTGAGGGAGTTTACAATCTACCCAACTTAAAATAATTTCGTCCTCGAAATTAAAATAAGGCATAATTTGTTAAATCCTTCACATTCGTACATAAGGTACATCAATCGCAATCTCTTCAAAAAATTTAAATAACAAAATCTATTCAAATCTATCGCGATCACTTTAAAATTAAGATAACCACTATTTAAATCAAAATTCAACCTGTCGTAATCTCTTCTCGATTTTTTTTAAATAATCAACATTCAAATCTAACTCAAGTCTATATGACATCCCACATCAAAATTTATATCACCATTTCCAACTATCATAATCTCCTCTAGACTTTGAACAATAAACAATTCTAATCAAATCTTATTACTATTCTCAAATTAAGAATTTTGTACTCTTCAAATATTTAAACTCAATTTACATCCTCAATATTTCAAATAGGTGACCCAACAATCAAAATTGAACTTTTAATTCAAATCATCAAATTATAAAATTTAAATCTAATTCACCAATTGTTCAAGTCTAAAATTCTATGTTTATCCTCAAAATTTAAATCGATGATTCATCCTTCAATATTCAAAATTTAAATCATGTGCTCAAAGTATAAATATTTGGTCCGCAATATCAAGATTTTAAAATTCGTTAAATCCTCATTATCTTAATCCTTCTTTTAAAATTTCTCAAAATTAAAATGACTTGAATCTCCCAATCTAATCTTACTTGATCACAATATAAAAGAAATTCCTCTCAAGTTGGCAATACACTGCTACCCAACTTAGAATTTACCCATCTATCACAGAAGGCTATATACTTTAAGAAAAATATTCTTTAATTTATTTACTCATGTCATTCAATCCTCAAAACTTCAACGCCGATTATATCATATATGATATGTCCTTAATTACAAAAGAATAATTCTCAAGTATGTGATCGGCCTACGGGGTATATCTAGTACTCTCTGTGTATTAAACTTATACCAAGCACGAGGTTTCGTCTTTCCGAAATAAGGGAAGACGGAGACCAATAATAAAGAGTTCAAGGGTGAGGTAATAGAATAGAAGTATCAGGATCAAGGAGTTTAAGGAATTCAAATGGGAATTGTCAAAGCAGTTATGGATTGAAATCCTATTTTGGTAATTCTTTGTTCGCATGCTCGTATTAGTACAGTTATGTAACCGATACGATCCGCTCAGACATATCTAGGGGCAAGTATATTCGTCTACCAATCACTACATATCTCAATCCATGTAAAGTAGTATTACGAAGGGCGAATCAAGCGCACTAAGGTTAGCTAGACCTTAATACACTGATTCTGAAATGTATTAGTAGGCGTCCCCAATAATACATATCTCATGATCAAGCTCGATAAAAGAGTAAGCTTGCAAAACTAGGCTATAATAGCAGCATAAGTCAAGGTAGTGCAGCAAATATAAGTACGCTAGATGATGATGAAAGGAGGTACAAATTAATTCAAGTTCACAAAACAAAACAACTAAGCAACAATAATAAAAGACTCTACAATCCTTACAGTTATCATACAACCTCCTTGTCTATATCGCTAGTCGACCAAATGTGGGCAAGGACCTCTAACCTCTATTGTCTGAATAACCACTGTCGTCTTATGCTAGTATACAATTAATGTTGTTCAATCACACTTCAATAATAGGTCAAAAGACTATGTGATACTAGGTTGTGAGGTATACTACCCAACTTAAAACAATAAACTAATACTGTGACAGTCTTAAGGGTACCGTAGAAGCTCCTGTTAAGGTCTTCGAGAAGGGGTCTTGGTACTTGTTAGGGTATCCTCTTATATTACATAGGTCATGGTCGTCTTAACTCTTAGTCATAGTACAAGTGTCAATAGTAAGAATGGGATAGTTATTGGCCTCAAAGGAAAGGGAATATAACTCGTATTGAGGTGTGGTACAAGTTACGCAATTTAAAACTAAGGGATAAGCACCAGGTCTCAATCTACAAGAATAACTTAACTATCAAGTTCTAACTACTAAGCACACAATTTCAAAATTCAAGATTACAACTATAATCCTAACAAACTATGTGTCCTTAACAAAGAAATAAATTACTTGGCCTACTATCAGAAGTGTTAGGTGGCACGAGTTGAAAGATAAAGAAAAGAAGAACGCAATTTTGGTCGTCGCACAATTAGCAAATGCTATGGTCACAGGGGAACAATATATGAAAATAGAGGGGCTCTAGATAGCATCATGGTTTTCCAAGGAAAAGGGGTATGCTAGTCTCTGTATTTGAGGTATGAATAGGAAAATATTCTATGCATTGCTCTTGGCTTTCTAAGGTACTGTCTGCTTATCTCAAGACAAGAATCTAAATTTATGGTTCTCCAATACTCATCTAACGGCGTGGTTAGGTTCAGTCCTAATATTCACTTTGGTTTTCTATTGGTTTCTCAATGCTAGGGGCAACCATAATGGTAAACTTCTAACTAACTCTAGTAGTGTCTATACTACTCTCAAGTTCTCATAACACATCAGGGGGTAATAGTAAACCAATTCTAGAGATAAGGAATTCTAGGGTTCACTAGACATCCTAAACTTAGTGGTGTGTCAGCACTCTAGTTGTACTCTTAATAGGAAGGTTACCCTACTTATCATCTAACAACATGAACTACTATATTCTAGGAGAGACTATACTAAATGAACTATTATGGGAGTACAGGAATCAAGCAGGATGTAATTATTCAAATAGAATATATTAGAAGAAAGATGAGTCATAGTCAATTGTGGATGAGATCCTATACTCTAGTCCTAGGTGCAGGCTTGTTCGGTATAGTAACGTAACCGAGACAATATGCTCTCGACTTGCATGGACCACCACAAAAACATGTCACACCCCAGTCCCAAAAATACGTAGGACTAGGATACGTAAGCATGCCAGCCGCATGGATATGGCAACTCCAATATATGGAAACCAAATCCACACGTACGCTGTAATATGAATATCAAGTCCACAAGTGGTATAAAATATATCACAAGTCACAGGGTATAATCTAAATCTCATCCGCAAAAATCAAATATAAATAATAACCAGCATCTATATAACTAGATCTCAACATAAATATCTAAGGATGATAGTTGGATGGAAACAAATCCACTACCAACTCGAATGGAAAAGTACAACACAACAAATACAATATAGGAATACCAGGTAACGACCATGGGCTCGAAGAGAAGACATCCTCGCAACACAAGTAATCATCCAAATCTGTGCTCCTGCAATTACTCAAGAACAGATACACCTGGCAGAGGACCAGGTCCTCAGAGGGACGTAACAAGATACAGAAAATACGAGCCAATTTGAATACAGTAAACATACATCATATTTGAAAATAGATAAGTATGCTGTACAGGACAATCTATATGAATGCAAATGAGGACAACTTTTCGACGTATGGACAAGGGTAGGCTACTCGATCTAATCCTCACAACCTTACGCTCGTCAGTGGACATCATCAGCCGACATACCGCGGGAGTAGCGACCCTCGGACTCCATCAATCGACATACCGCGGGGGTAGCGACCATCGGACACGACCCACCATAGTGCGTGCTAGTGACTATGGTGTTACCAGAGTGGTTAAAAGTCCATACGCCTAATGATTGTCCTCTATGATACTAAGTATCATGTGTATGTCAACATATTTAATACATAGTAATGACTGAAAGAAAATTACACATGCAAGAATAAACAAAAATGCAATAAATATACAGAAATATACTAAGCATGCAAAATACTGTAAGCAATTTGGCAAGATATCTTGCCTGGGGTTCTGCTGCTGGTATGAATCAGAGTCCAAGTCACAGTCCAAATAGCCTATGTATTACAAATTTATCACGTCAAAAGATAATTTATTTAATTCTGAAATAATTACTCTAAAATTCTATTTTAATCTTATTATTCTGATTTTTATGTTAATTCCTAAATTTTGTCCAAAAAAACTGAATTTTATCAACTCGAGACTTATGGCACGCAAATCGAGGCGACCTGTTGACCGAAAAGTCAACCGACACAAACTCAACTTTCATGCATGATTTCCTATAGATTTCAGCATAAAAATATGCTAGAATTTACGGCTCGTCCGAATTCAAATTCGTTTGGGAATTATGGCACATACAAATTTTATATTATGCACCGATGGTTAAATTCTAACCTAAAAGTTCTACAGAATTAACAGTATATAAATACTTCGAATTAAATTTTATAAAAAATATATGTCAATTATCTCGATATTAGCTTTCCAAAAACTTTAAACGGTTCATGATTCTGATTCCTGGTTCTCCCAAAATCACGAAAATATTGAAACACGTCTATTTTCAGACATGCTGTGCTCTACGAATTTTCCAGAATTTAATACTCATAATTTCATAAAATAAATTATATAATCAGAAAACTAACCTCAATATCTTTCTAATGCAAGAAATTAGGCCTCGTTTGGAGTCCGGAGGTATGCGCAATGGCTTGTGGAAGATGAAGGAACCCTATATGGCAATTCTCCAAAATCTCTCTCTCTCTAAGATAATGGGATAATTAGGGTTATAATAATATATATATATATATATATAGGGATGTACCTGCGGCTGAATGGATATTTATAGGCTGACACGTGTCAGAATCTGATTGGATGGTTTTTGTTATATTATTTGTTTTTGATTTGCATTTATCAAAATATTATTTAAGTCATTTTAAATCTAAATAACTCCAAATAAATATTAAAAATAATCATAAAAATCTGAAAAAATTACGTAAAATATATTTTGAACCTATAAACCCTAAAAAAATATTTGGAACAATTTTATATTCATAAATTTACTACTATAATTAGGAGAAGCTCTAAACATTAGTTTTATCCATTTAACTAAAAATAAATACTAACATTATTCCAAAAACTCTGAAATAATTCCAGAAAATATATAATAATATTATAAACCTTAAGAAATAACATGGGTCTATTCTATATTCCTGGGCTTGCACAATAAATTCTACAAGTCCTAAAAATTAGTTATTAGTCTAAATAACTCCCAATAAATACTAAAAGTATTCAAAAAATTCCCAGAAAATTCTAGAAAATATATTTGACTATTTAGAACCTAAAATAAAATTTTGGAATATTTTTAAT
The DNA here is from genome assembly GCA_036927795.1 of Iris macrosiphon. Taxonomy (NCBI): domain Eukaryota; kingdom Viridiplantae; phylum Streptophyta; class Magnoliopsida; order Asparagales; family Iridaceae; genus Iris; species Iris macrosiphon. Next base: position 111,393,504 of record JAYESA010000014.1, read on the forward strand.
TAAGTTTGAACATAAAATAAATTTTTCAAAGTCCTAGAAAATTAGTGTTACTAGTTTTTAATTAACTAAAAATTATGGAAAAATCTCAATAATCTAAAATAGCCTAAAAATAATTCTAAATAAATATTTATATAAGTAAATATACTAAAAAAATTATTTTCTAATTAACTAAGAGAATACTCTAAATAAATTCAACATCTATAATAAATATAATAATATAAAATATACACAAAATATATATTTTGGGTGAGGGAGTTTACAGTATCCCAAAGTGATAAATAACATGATGCTTGATGAAGCTGATTACATTAGATGCCTTCACCTCAGCAAGAGGGATCGCCTCTGCCCATTTGGAGAAATAATCCGTGATGGCCAGTATGAACCGGTGACCTCTGGAAGAAGACGGGTGAATAGGACCAATGATATCCATACCCCATACTTCGAAAGGCCAGGATGCAACCGTAGGATGCAGATGTTCAGAAGGTTGATGTATAAAGTCTGTATGAACCTGACAGGCTTTGTATTATTTTGCATACCTTATTGCATCTGTGATCATAGTAGGCCAGTAGTAGCCCATCCTCCTGATACGATCCTGTAGCATAGGACCGGGTTGATGCGCTCCGCATACGCCGTCGTGAGCTTCACGGATAATCCGCTGTGTTTCATCACCAGAGAGACATCGCAATAGCAGTCCATCGTAGGTCCGGCGATATAGACACTGTAAAGACGCATCAAAATAGAAGCGTAATGATCGTCTTTTGACAGATACTGCTTCTTTAGGGTCCTCCGGCAAGATTTCGTATGCTACGAAATCTATAAAGGGACTTCTCCAGTCTTTCTTTGGAAGCTCTGTGTTCACAGCGTAGCTGTGTTTCATGTGAAAGTTATTTTTCACACAGAATAAATCTCTGTTAAGAAGGATCACCGAATTCTGTCTTCTTATAGGAGTAGCTAAATCTGCAGCTAGACTGGCTAGGGCATCAGCTTTCAGATTCTGAGATCGAGGCACGTGTTCTAGGAAGAACCCTTTGAAGGTCATGGCTATCTCGACCGTTTCTCGGTGATAGGGGATAAGGTATGGATTTCGGACTTCATATATTCCTCTGACTTGATTGACGATCAACAGAGAATCACCGAAGGCTTCCAGCGATTCGACGCCCAATTCCTTAGCGACTTGGAGCCCGATTAGTAGAGCGTTATACTCTGCCACATTATTGGAATAGGGCTCGCTAAGAGAATATGCCCGATAGATGACGAGTTTATCAGGAGTAACCAGGACAATTCCTACTCCTGAAACCACGTTTCCCCTGGGACCAGTCTTGGAGGCACCATCGAAGAATAGTTGTCATACATCACTTTCCATTGAGGAATTACATTCTGCAACTTCGTCGGGAATATCCTCGTATAGTTTAGAGGCCTCCGGGATCGGATGAGCAGCTAGGAAATCAGCCAATGCTTGGCCTTTGATGGACTTCTGAGGGACGTACACCATATCATATGGTGTTAATAACATCGTCCAAGTCGCGAGTCGGGAATTAAGAACACTTGGCTTGTTCATCAGTACCTGAAGAGGATTGATCCTGGAGATGTTATGAATGGTCTGGCCTGTGACATAGTGTCGCATTTTTTGAATAGCGAACATCAGAGCCAAGCACTCTTTTTCCACTGGGCTGTACCGGTGTTCAGCTCCGACCATCATCCTGCTTAGATAATAGATAGCCTGTTCATGACTCACATCGTTCTTCTAGGCGAGAAGAGCTTCCAGGGAATGATCCATCGCTCGAACGTACAGCAAGAATGATCTTCCTATGACGGGAGGCACCAGAACTAGCGGATTAGCGAGGTAGCATTTGATATCATTAAACGCTTGCTGACAGGCTTTGTCCCATACAAAGGATACACCTTTCTTCATGAGACGAGAAAAAGGCTGACATCTCCCAGAGAGGTTGGATATGAATCTCCGGATATAAGCCAGACGACCTTGAAATCCCCTGAGTTCTCTCAGATTACGGGGCGGTCGAATTTCTAAGATAGCCTTGACTTTATCAGGGTCCACTTGAATGCCTTTAGCGGTAATGACAAATCCCAAGAATTTGCCACTAGATACACCCAGAAAGGACTTTGTAGGATTCATTTTGAGTTGATGTTGGCACATCAACTCAAATACTGTCTTCAAGTCTTGGATGTGATTATCCTTGAGGCGGCTTTTGACAGCTACATCATCTACGTAACATTCTACTATTTTGCGTAAATGCTCATGGAATATGTTACTCATAACCCGTTGGTACGTGTCCCGGCATTCTTCAATCCGAAGGGCATGACCGTATAGCAATATACCCCCAATGGTGTCCGGAAGGCAGTATGCTTCTCGTCTTCAGGATGTATCTTGATTTAATTGTATCCTAAAAATCCGTCCATAAAAGACATACGTTCAAAACTGCATGTATTGTCAATCATGACGTCTGTTATGGGAAGAGAAAACTCATCCTTGGGGCAGGCTGCATTCAGATCTCGGTAATCGATGCAGACACGTACTTTCCTATTTTTCTTCATGACCGGAACAACATTGGTGACCCAGTCGGGATGTTGTTCTTCCCGGATGAAACCGCAGGCTATCAACTTCTTGATTTCAGTTTCAATGGCGTCCATCATATCCGGGCGGAACCGGCGTTGGTGCTGCTTCACAGGCTTCGAATCAGGCAATATATTGAGTTTATGAGTAGCCACCTTTGGATCAAGACCTGGCATGTCTTCATAATTCTACGCAAAGACGTCGATGTATTCTTTTATCAGCTGGATAACTTCTTTCCTTTCTTCTTCGGAAAGATTGTTACTGATAAATATCGGCTTTGGCGAAAGTTCATCCCCAACATTAATCTGGATAACTTTATCTTCAGTGGGAGGTTCTCTCTGCTCGAAGCAGAATTCTCATTGTGTATCCATTTGTTGAGCCCAAGTGTCATTCTCAAACAGTTCAGATTCTTGTTCGTCTACTTCGAAGGAATCTGTCACTACCGTATTTACTGATAATATTCGTTCGAGAGCATGAGATGAGTCGGATGGCGACGAGCCATTTTGAGAAGAGGAAAAGATATCCTCGTTTGACTCAGGAGTTGCAAGGGATGTGGTATATCCTAACCCGAAACGAGTTCATTGACAGTAGGGATCGCCGTACAGCGGCATTCGTCTGCCTTTCCCGTAGTTGAGACCTGGTTCCAGCTTCAAGTCATAACCCATACTTTATATGATCTTCAAAGCTTGTGGGTTGTATCTGTGAACTTATATTTTACCAGCCTCGTCATCGAAAGAATCTTCTTGTACAGTCGGTTTATTGCGCATGTGGCCGAAGACTATTGAGCGCTGACTGATGCAGGCAGGAGAGACAATGAAGATAGAATCCTCATGTGGTCCATATGTCATGATGACATTGGATGGTGACGCTACTTCCCACACATACGGATGATAGGAATCTATAGCTTCCAAGAATTTTTATGCTATAGGCTCTATATCGTCATGGGGAGAGGATTCCTGATATGGAATTTGAGCGTCAATATACTGGAAAAGATGATCTTTATTATCATCCGAAACTGCGTTCCTGGTTGCATTTACATCAATCGGCTGCCTGTTGCGCCGAAGGTTGATGACCAAGGGTGGAGGCTTCTGGTTCAAAGTGATCACTAAAGGATCACCTTTTTTTCCTGACCTGGTTTTGTTCAGGTGGATAGCCATAGGCTCTATGGCTTTTGGACGAGTAGTTCGCCCTTTCACCTTGATTGACAGAGGTTGCTCGGCAGAGGGTTCTTCTGGCTCCCGGTGGGATTCCTTCTCTGCTTCGCCTGACACCTCTTCCATGTAGTCTTGAGAGTACAACACGGCATCAGAGTAGTAGGATTCTACTCCTTTAAACGGGTTCAGGTCAGCAAACTCCGTTTGTACTGTTCCTTAGGCATCTACATATTTAAAGCATTGATATAGAGTCAAAGGAACGATGTTGTGGTCGTGGATCCAAGGTCTACCCAGCAGAATGTTGTAGGACACCACTGAATCAATGACATAACATGTAGCCACCGATATGAGGTCGCCAATCTGGATCCTCAGGTGAATTTTCCCCAACGGCTTACTTTTCCTAGCGTTGAAATCCACGATTGTAGTGGTGGTGTAAGCCAATTTGCTGGTAGGAATCCTCAGCGGTCTAAGCAGACTATGAGGAATGATGCTGATTGATGATCCCGGATCTATGTGAATCTGGTCGACCTCCATGGAACCGACGTACCCGGTGTAATAGAGGGGTATGTCATGCCTGTTATGCTTTAACAGCATGTCATCTTGAGTGAAAGTGATATTCGGGACCACCTCCATCACACTGTGGCATTGAGGACATGCCATGGGTTCTTCGTCAGGGGACTTGAGCTGGGTCAAGTATGCATCTGCCTGTATTAATGCTTCACTCAGGGCTTGACGAGTGTCCTGAGAGAGCCTGAGTAGTTCGAAGATGGACAACCTGGCTGGTGTATTAGCCAGTTGGGCCAGGATATCGAAGTTGTATGGCTTCTCTAAACCTTTGTTTTGAATATTTTTCAAAGGTTTATCGAAGCGGACTTCTTTTTGCTTCCCTTTGTCCGCCGAAGTTGGTCTTGAAGGACCGGTCTCTGGTATGGCGGGTCCCGGTTCCGAAGGCTTGGCAGCTGAAGCGTCTGCCGGTGCATCTTCCTGACTTGCTTCATAGTCCTTGAGGTAAGCTTTCCCTGAACGGGTTCCAGTAGCCAAGACCTCGTCTTCTGATGCCGAGTGTACCGTAACCGTGTAACATGGTTTATGCTTCGAGTTCTTCTTAGACTTAGCGTTAGAAGCTTGAGTCTCTTTCTCGATCTCTGACACCAGATCTGGATGAACCCATATGATCTCGCCCCGCTGGGTAGTTAGGGGTAGTAGGTCATAATTTTGACCCCTAGTTGGAGGGAGGTTAACGATATTCATCGTTGTCCGGGAAATAGGTGTAATACCGTCCGGGACTTCTTGGGGAGGCAGATTGCCAAATTACAGAGAGATCATGTTGGCTGTGACCACCTTCTTGCTGTTGTGCAGAGTGATGGCCTTAGCATTGATCAGCTCCTGGATCTTCCTCTTCAGTACATAACATGCTTTTGTAGGGTGGTGTATGTATCTATGGAAGATGCAGTACTTGGGGTTGTTAGTACTGTCGACTTTATTAGGCCGCTTCTCCTCAGGAAGGGTAATCTTGCCGCTTTTGACGAGACACTCGAATATGCTCGGAATATCGTCGTCGTCGAAAGAGTATATTTCAATGGGCCTGGAAGTCCCAGGTTTCGTCTGTGTGGTTGCCACAGTCTTTTGCCTGGACGTATTGATTGCCAGAGCTTCTTTTCCTTTGGAACCACGAGGATGGTCACTGTTGGGGGATGACCTCTTGCCTCTATCGGAGGCAGAGATCATGATGCCATTATCACGCGCCTTCCTACTGTTGTCCTTGACGGCTACCGCTGAGATGATAAACGAGGGCCAATCATGGAACTGATATGGTCCAGTGAACACCAAAATTACGAAAAGAAGGTTCTTCCTGCAAATGTCGACCAATGCCGAGTTTGGAACCCCGGGAGGCATTTGCAAAGTGGCTTGACAAAAACGTTTGATGAAGGTGCTAACGTCCTCTTTTTCCTTCTGCTTGACTTCGATGAGAGAGGACATAGACATGTCCATCCCTCCCTCGTAGAATCGTGCGAAGAATAAAGCTTTGAAGTCTTCGAAGGAAGTAATGCAGTTGTCCGCCAGGCTGCGGTACCACCGATAAGCCACTCCTGAGAGACAGCCCTTGAACACCCGAGTGAGGAGGGCGTCATTCCCCTGTAGTAACACCGTCATCATACTGAAGTAGTTCATGTACTGACTCGGTGATATTTTTCTCTCGAACAGAGCCATAGTCTATGGTTTGTATTAGGAGGGAAAGGCTCTTCCCAGATAGCCGGGTAAGGCTGGTTGATTCCCAATTTCTTGAGCTGATCTTTGTGTTTCAAGGCATCAAATTGGGCTTTCAACTCCCGTACTGCCTGTATCGAATTTTCAGCCGGTAGCGGGACCACAGAGTGGTGAGGAATCGGTTGTATCGCGACTCCAATGGGAGGTAATACATTCTCCGAGTGAGGAAGCAGAGGAACTGCTGACTCCTGATCTAGAGCAGGCTCTTGGATCGTGTTGGATGGTGGTAAGTCCATCCCTACACGTATCTGAGTTGGAGGGACCGATGCTTGAGCCATAGCAGATGTATGTTGAGTCAGCATCATCTGGTACATGTTCTCCATCATGGATTGCATCTCTTTCAGAGATATCTCCAGTATAGTAATACGTTGCTCAGCGCTCCCCGATGGGGAAGCTTCCTCGCGTTCATCTCCAATGGCATAAACTCCCATCTCCCTGGGTGTCATTGAAGGATCAGTATAGGTCTCTGTAGAAGTTAACTCTATACTTTCAGCATCTGATTCGGGAGACTGGAGACCCCCAGCATCGGAATCAGACGAGTACGAAGTCGGTTGTCGTGACCACGAACGGGTGTTTCAGAATACCCCAGCTTCAGTATTCCTAAGGAGCTTGTTGAATCTCCTTCGGCTCGAAGTTCTAGAGGGATGACGTCTTGAGCTCGATCTTCCTCTAGGTATGTGTGAAGCCATGTTCACCGATGCATGTGTGGGCTCTTCTTCCTGGAAAGACGGAGAGTAGCTCAACCGGTCGAAAACCGACCGTTTTGCTTCAGAACATCAATAATTAACTACAATCCTATGACTATTACAATAATGCTCGCTAGGAGGCGTAATAGACATGCTGGAAGATCCCCTATCCTTGCGTTTCTGGATCAGGTACTCACGCAGGTCAGGAGGATTTACAGAAGAAGAAGAAGATGGCTTGTTCCTTCTGTTCACCTCAGTGGGCATGCGGATGTTGGGAACCATAGTTTTCCCTGTGCCACCCGTATACAACAGGTTGGCCATCTGGGTAGCGGATAATCCCCGAGGAGTTTATCTTTCCGCAAACTGAGCCCTCTTTACGCTGTGGGGCTTCGTCTGGCGTACTTTGGAGCTCTGCTCAGGTTGGCGTAAAGCTGAGGAGGTCCTCAGTCGGCCGTCAGCCTCTCGCGTAATTCGGAGGGCAGGCAGATTCTTCCCTTGTTGGCGTAAAGGCCGAGAAGTTGAGCAGTCCGCCGCTTGCTTTCCCTTGCGTGGATTGCAGGGATCATCTGCTTTTCCGCGGAGGGCAGATACATTTTTACGCGCGGAGCGTATTTGGAATTTCTGATTTGGCGCTAAGACATTGTCAGAAATTCTGTCTGCCACGTCATTGACGGGAGACTGAATTTTACGCGCAGAGCGCGGATTAGACTTCTGGACTAGCACTGAGGCATCGTCAGAAGTTTTGTCTATTCCGTCAGTGACGGGAGACTGAATTTTATGCACAAGGCGCGGAGGGAGCGATGCTACAACCTCGTTGGTCGGAGAGGTCGGAGAGTCGACAGGAATGGTAGGGGATGTCTTGGGCATCCAGACCTTACGCAGCTTCCTGTTGTCTTGGATAGAGAGAGAGTGAAAGCTACCCCCTGTTCGAAGCATATCTTCGTAGGCAGACTGGTCGAACTGGACGACCAGGGTCTTCTTCACGGATCCTATGGATACCGCATCGTGTTGAGCAATTGCTTCCTCATCAGAAGAGAAAGATATCCCTAACAGAGTCGCCATCTTGTGTTTGATAATAAACGAAAGAAATAAGACGAGGTTTATACGAAACCCGCTCTTAGGTTCACAAACAAGAAGTACAATTAATCCTATACGAGGATGTCGAGTATAATTTTTTAATCTGGGTAAATATTGCTATAGGAGTCTGATCTGCAGTCGATCACTTTGTCCGTTGGACCACACGATGATGAAGAAGTGTCGTAGAAGACAGAAAGCAGCTTCGAAGGTTGCTAAAGAGAGTGGATGCTCGATGCCAAAGTCGTCGATCACTACTCTTTGCCTGAGCTCTGGATTCTTCTCTCTCAAAGACTCTTTGACTCTTAGTTCCTTGACCTTCAGTTTTTTGACCTCGGTTCTGACCCTGGATTTTTCGACCTTCCTTTATTTTTCTTCGACCCCGGACCTCTGTCGATGGAGGTCTCTATTTATAGAGTTTTAATGACAGTGACCACTCAGTCAGCGTAGAAGTCGAGTAGTGGAAAGTATGGCACTTTTTATGCGATGGTTACAATAACCGTTGCCCACGTATAAATGACCTTTTGAATGAGCGTGTGACGCGTGTCCCATTAAGAGACAATGCGTATAACTGCTGCGAAGATCACGGCATAAAAGTCACGTAGGTAGTTATCCCTCGCATAGAAAAGGTTGGCGTAGAAGCCAATAACTGTCACCATGGCATAGAAGCCAAAGAGTTATCAAACCGGCATAGAAGCCGAGTAGGCGTAGAAGCCGAGTAGGCATAGAAGCCGAGTGGGCGTAGAAGCCGAGTAGGCATAGAAGACGAGTGGGCGTAGAAGATAGTTGATCCTCCTCCCTTGACTGAGGCTTGAGCGAATTCTGGACCGAATAGCTTTAATACGCACCGATGCAAATGTGGCCTGAATTGGCGTATTCCAAGAAGATAGCGTACAGCGTGCTCCCATAGCCGAGAATAGCCTGATGGCGTAATGCGCAAAAGCAATGATGTGGACGTTTTAGCCAAAATTATGGCTTTTGAAGATATAATCAAATCTTTCGCATTAAATGCAGAGATCTGTCCCCATCCTGCGCATTAAATGTGGAGGCATATCTCAAAGATCTGCCATCATTCTGCACATTAAATGCAGATACGCGCCTCAAAGATTTGCCATCATTCTGCATATTAAATGCAAAGACGTGCCTCGAGCTCTGTCCTCACTCTGCGCATTAAATGCAGAGACGTGCCTCGAGCCCTGTACGAAGAGCAGCTTTTGACGTGGCAGCCTGTTTGTCTTCTGTGGAGCGTAAACAGCTCACGTCTGCCTGTGTAAAACTAGGCAGTGTATTCCCTTGTATGCGTAAAAGCGGTTTACGCCAAAGAAGTAGCACTAAATGACAGTCTGGGTAGCTGTGCCGCACCATCATTATAGCCATCGTCTGGGTAGTCGTGCAGTACTCTTTGTCATGAGTCAGACATCAGGTTCACTGCATGATTTGACAAGTTTATTTCGAGGAATACGAAGCGTTTCTCGTACACTTCAATGCTGCATTGAAAGCGGATGAGTTTTATGCCATAAAGGCGATGTAGCACCCTTTTTACTCTAAAGCAGCCTGGATATACTGTATTACGCGGATAGTCCTTGAGCTTATATTTTACGCTGTACTTAGCGGAAAAGCTCTGTTGTATGCCGAGGGCTCTGAAGTTATCTTTTTTTACGCTGCCCAGCATCAACATGCTGTGTATAGCTATCCAGCGTATTTTTCATGCTTCTACAACCGGTGTACAAAATTCTTCTACGATGTTGTGCGCATGCGAAAGCACCGCAACCATATATAAGGTCTTGTTGGCATAGATGGTAGAGAAGTCCGAACCTTCAAGGGTATCCAGGAGGAAGCGATCAGATTTTACACTGGCTTATATAATCAAACCAACTACCCTACTGAATTCCTGCCTATGGTGTGCAAAATAATTGTTACAGTGGCTGGCAATTGTCATATGAAGGCCCTTATTACTACGAAGGAGGTGGAGGCTGTAATTCGGCAAGCAGACCCGAACAAGGCCCCTGGCCTAGATTGATTCGGTATTCTACCAAGTTCACTGGAAGATGCTTCGTGAACCAATTGTTGCTATGGTTCAGGGCTTCTTCCAATATGGACGATTGCTGCGAGAGTTAAACCACACCTTCATCACTCTTGTGCCCAAGAAGGGGGGCAACTAATATTGCCGACTTTTGTCCCATTGCATATTGTAATTTTATTTATAAATAGATTACTCATCTTATATACAAATGCATGGAGTCTATCATGCAGGGGTTGATATCATCTAACCTTGACATTAATCAAGGGGCATAACATTACTGAAAATAGCCTCTTGGCCCATGAAATGATCCGAGACTTCAACAAAACTGGTAGCAACAAAGAGTGCATCAAGTTGGACCTCCGAAAGGCATATGACATGGTCAATCGGGAGTTCATCTGCCACATCAGGGTGGCGATTGGCTTCGACCACTGGTGGGTTGATCGAGTCTGAGAGTGCATCTCATCACCATTATTCTCTATGCTGATTAAAGGACAACCTCATGGGTTCTTCCATAGCAAACCGCAGGCTCCGTCAGGGTGACCCACTATTCCCGCATTTGTTCACCCTGGTCATGGAATTCTTCTCCTGTCAGATGGAACTTGTAGTGCATCGTCGGGCCATCAAGCCACTGTATAAGTAGGTACGGCCAGTGGTGTCATACTTGATCTATGCGGATGATTTACTTGTGTTTCTGGTACCCACAACCGGTGGCCTCACGACGGTTTCTAACATCATGGATAATTTTGGTCAATTGTCCTGGTTGCAGCTAAATAATGAAAAGAGTAATTGAGGAAGGAGGAGCGGGCTGATTTATTGGGTATACCATGTGGAGAGATGTCGGTTAAGTATCTGGGCATTCCTCTATCGTGCAACTATACCAAAGATATAGAGTGTCAACATCTGGTGGAGTACATTCGATGTGGTGCAGAGGGGTAGCAGGCGCAAGGTCTGTCATTTTGTGGTCGCATCAAAATAGTCAGATCAGTTATTCTGGCCATTGTCCTATTCTGGCTATAATCTGTGCTGCTCCCGGTGGCTATAATAAGGAGTGTGGAGAAGATATTTGCTGACTTTATATGGAGAGGGGGGTGCATGCTATTTCCTGGGCTAACTTGTGTAGGCCCCGGGATGAAGGTGGAGTGAGACTTTGATCGATGCATATGATGAAGAGACTGACAGGCATGAAGCTCACATGGATGTTTATTTCAGGGGACTCACTTTGGGCTCGATGGTTGGTGGGGAGATATCTCAAAGGCCATAACTTTTGGACGTACAGAGCAAAAAACAATGAGTTGATTCCCTTCAAGAAGACTTTGAGTAATATAAGGCGGGTACAACCATAATTATCTCAAAAAATAAGGGATGGCACGCAGACAAACTTGTGGTTGGATCCCTGGGTTGGACACTAGAGCTTATGGGAACGGATTGGTGTGCATAGGGAGGATATTATATTCCGTGGGAATGCGGTCAGCAGCATTTTATGTAACGGAACATGTCATTTGGGCGAACATCACCAACTAGCAGCTATGGCAAATCTAATTTTGACTGTCCCCATTGATAGGGCACTGATGGAGGACTCGTCGAACCAGGACCTTGCTGATGGAGGAATTTTCGAATTTGGAAGCACTTATGAGGCTATACACGAAAGACATTAGAAGATGGCACACACTGACATAGTGTGGATGAATGGGATCGCAAGAAAGATGCAATTAAGTCTACATAAATTGCTTAAGGGGCGACTTCTCATGAAAGACAGACTGATTCGCTTTGGGATCCAAAATGTCAGTGCTCAGTGTATCTTATGTAGAAGGACGGATGAGTCTGCGGCGCACCTGTTCTTCGACTGCATGGATCATAGGAGATATGAAGGGAGCAAAGGTATAAGCTAGAGTTATGGGACACGACTGGACATGATCTCGAGTCTGTGATTTAGGATATACGGGAAGCGCGAAGTCGGGGCATTATGTGGTTCTGAGAGGCTTGTATACGACTTGCTGCGGTAGTTTGGCATGTCTGGAGGGAAAGGAACTCCCGTATATTTGATGATGTGGGTACTGTCACCTTGGGGATTCTTCTTAATATAGAGTCAGATGTGTCATGTATGAAGTCTACTCGGACTACTTAATGTAATGCGGTGATGTAAGTTGGTTTCATTACCTTCTTCCAAAATATATATGTTGCCAATATATATATATATATATATATATATATATATATATATATATATATATATATATGTGTGTGTGTGTGTGTGTGTGTGTGTGTGTGTGTGTGTGTGTGTGTGTATGCAACACTCTTGGTTGGTGTATATAAAATTTTCTCGAGTTCTATTACTTTGTGAACAAACAACATATAATTCAAACCATTGCAATTAATTTACTATCTAATTAATTGGTTGCCAACTTACCACATCTAGCACTCTGTCGGGATCAAGAACAAAACCAGTGAGTCGACCTTTACCATATGTTAGAAGAATCGGATCTATCATCCTTGAAAGAATAATTAGCACAATATTTAGAATTCAGAATAAATAAATAAATAAATATATATATATATATATATATATATATATATATATATATATATATATATATATGATCTTGTTAATTATCAAGAAATAAGAGGGAATTTTGTAACCTATTTCCTTCAATCCATCCAGGGAAGGTCTACGTAAGTGCTCTCAATGATACTTGGTCTAATGGTGATCACTGAGATGTCAGCTCTCATACTGTTTATCATCATTTCCATACATGTGTGCCCTGTTAATTAAGTAAGATATATAGTCTCAATTGGAAGTTGGAACTCAGATTCTTCTATTTAATAAATGATACGATCGACGACATTACAACTCTCTCAATAAGGACGTGTTTAGTTGTATCAATCGATATTTATCTTAGTTGTCACTATAGGATATTGATATTAAGTATGTTATATTTATATATAGAATAATACTATTTGTTCCTACAGAAAATTTGCTCTAACGAAATAATTTTAATAAAATTAGATAAAAATTTAGGTTTGTGGTGGTGATGGTGGCAAGCTAGCCGGGGGGGGTGGTTGTCAATTAAAATGTTGCACCCTCTGCTAAGCACCAACCCACCTATCTTTCGGCAAAAAAATAAAAATAAAATTGTTAAAATTCAGCCAACTGAGATAGCGATAATTGGACAGATAAAATTCCTCCAATTGAGTTGGCAAAAATTGGATATGCCAAATTTCTGTCAACTCAGATGGCGGAACATGTCTCTACAGGTAATTTTTTTTAAATTCTTACGTTTGACGTAATTTTATTAAAAATTATTTTGTTGAAGAATATTTTCTGTTGTTCCTTCAAATTGTCCCTCCAAATAATCTTTTCTTATGTAGCAGCTAACGTGACGGTTATTGTGGCAAATGACAAGGCAAAATTTAAAATTAAAATCAAAATTAACATTAACATTAATATTAACATTAATATTAATATTAATATTAATAATAATAATAAAATTAATATTAAAATAAAAAATACTTTTTTGGGTTAAAATTTGTCATATTATTTGCCATGTTAGATGTTTTATAATGCTATTTAATATGTCATGTTAGCTGTCACATAAGAATGAATAGTTTAGAGGAACAATTTCAAAATATGAATAGCATTATATATATATATATATATATATATATATATATATATATATATATATATATATATATATATAAACTTCTCATGTATATGAAAAGATCAAAATGAAGCACGTCTTTACAAGTAAAAACCCACGATAAAACAAAAAAACACACAAACATATGAGGCGAGGGAGCCAGACACCAACTGGGCATAAACCATAGCCGACCCCAAAAACTCCTAACTGGTATTACGACACCTGATGATCCTGGGAATCTCCCTGGCTGCCTGCAAATGGAAGAAACTTTCTGAATCTGTCTCTTGACCTCGTGGATCAATTTAGCTCCATCGAAAATGTACTCCTCGTACCTGTGTTTGCTGCGGTTCTTCCACATGACCCATAGGATAGCCAAAGCTACGATCTACTGACCATGACCTACAGTGCCCCAAACGCGCAGGTGCTCCGACAATTCACTAGTGGGACCCTCTAAAATACAAAGACAGCCGAAGTGGCCCCATACTTGGCTCGCAAGCTCTCCCCGCACGAAGATGTGGAGGAGAGATCCCCCCCTAAGGCTCTACACATCATGTTAGCCCAATACCTCATCTTTACAAGTATCCTATTATGCAAACCCCCTAGTTTCTTCCTTATTTTCCCAACCATAGAGTCAAACATTGTCGCATTGCATCTACTGTATACCATGGGGTATCCTAGGCAAACAAAGGGGGAACCTCTGACTGTAAAACTTGTGATCTGGGCGTAGGCTTCCTTCTTCTGCGAGGGTGCAGAGTGATGGATGTATATGACACTCTTTCTGGCATTAATCTTTTGCCCTGACACACGGAGATACCTCTGGAGAGTGCTCATCACAACTTTGACCGATCCCACTTTCCCGACCGAAAAAATGAGGACGTCGTCACCGTACGCTAGGTGGAAGATAATTGGGCATCCGCTAGTAGTGTTAAAAGATTTGTATCGGGGGATGGAACCCATCTTGTTGGGGTTCCTGCATAGCGTCTCTGCCGCGATAATGAAAAAAGCTCTGGAGAGGGGGTCCCCTTGTCTTACACCACATAAGGATTTGAAGAATCCATTGGCCTGCCCGTTCACCCCTATAGAGAAACAACAGTTGGAGACTAATCTCCAGAGAATGTCAATCCACTGGTTGGAGAACCCAAAATCTTTCAGGAATTGCCAATCCATTTTGTCATATGCTTTCTCCATGTCCAGCTTGATAGTGATGTTGTCTCCCCGATCGAGGTGTTTAAGGAAACTGACGAGGTCTTGGGCTAACATGATGTTGTCGATGATAGCACGACCCTGCACGAAACTACTTTTCTCCAGGGAGATAATCTTCGGGAGTATGTCTGACATTCTATTAACAATGAGTTTAGAAATAATCTTATTGAGATAAGTACACATACTCAGGAATCGAAAGTCAGCAAACGAGGATGTCCTGGCCAACTAAATCCCAGTAATGCCTGAAGAAAGCTCCCGTGAATCCGCCTGGTCCCGGTGAGCTATCTTGTTTCAGCGACCATACCACACTTTTCAGCTCTACAGCCGTGGGGAGCACTAGTAGCAAGTCATTGTCGGCAGCCGATACCAAAGGGGGTATCACTGCGAGGAAGTCTACGTATGGGAGCACCGCCTCCTTCACAAAGATCGAAGAGTAGTAGCTAATCGCGGCCTCTTGGATAAGATCTTGGTTGTGCAGGAGGTTCCCATTCTCTTCTTGGATGTTGTGAATGTACATATTTTTCTTCTACCTCTGACGCAAGCGTGGAAGTATTTCATATTTTATCCCCCTCGATGTCCCAGGTGAGACTAGCTTTCTGTCTCTAGAAGTCTTCTTCCATCTTGAGGCGTTGTTTCAAAATAGCCCAAGTGAGGTTGAGAGCGGCTCTATTGCTTTGGGAGTCTGAAATGGCGAAGTTGGATTCTGCTCTGCCCACTTCATCGCCGAACGTGGTACGACTCCATCCGGAAAGGACACGCCTAGTCTCCTTCTGACGGAGGGAGATCCGAATAAGCGGGTTGTTGTGGTGCTTCAAATGCCAGGCCACGCCTAAGAAGCTTTGGTGTCGCACCCAAATATTAAGAAATCTAAAGAACTTGATAGGGGTAAAGGGACAAAGGAACACCTCCACCAGTAACGGGGTATGGTCAGATTCAGTAAAGTTAAGATGCTACAACCTAGTGTCCTGGACCATGTTCAACCAATTGTGGTCCACCAAAACTCTGTCTAGCCGGGACCGTCGACGCCGCTCCCCCTCCTGCATGTTGCACCAGGTGAATGCGCTGCCAGAGGAGCGAAGAGGCATCGTTCTTGGGACCCTGCTGGGAAAGCTGAACCTCCTTGCCCTTCGAGGTGGGCACAAAAACTGCATGCCCTACTACCGGAGGGGGCTTCTTCCCAACACTAGAAGAGCCCAGGATTCTAATAGAAGAGGCAGTGGCTTCTTGGTGTTTTTTCTTGCATACGGAGGACACATAACCCTGGTGGAAGCAAATGTCGCAGTATTTTGGGCGGTATTCGTAATCAACAACTTATCAGAAGCTATTTTTGTCCGAAAGTTCCATTCTGACGCTGGTAGGTGGCTGCTTGCTCATGGCCAATTCCACACAAACCCGAGCCCTGCTCGGCCTGATAAAATCCGTAGTTGCCCTGTCAACCATGAAGGGCTTCCCAATTCCTCAAGTGATCAAGAAAATAGCCGACCTAGCGAAGAAAAGATAGGGAGGTCGGGGAAGGAGATCCACACAGGCGTTAAAGGAGATTCCTTTTTCCGGTTGAAAGAGGCAGACCACTTGAAGGTCCTCATAGGAGCGTTAGCGATGAACTCGGTCTCTTGGATCCTGAGGCGAAGGAAGTCCTCCTCAAGGCTGTCACGTCCCGATCTACCGCAGGATTGGCCGTCCCGACTAGGCACGAATCACCGCGCCAGCGCTCCCGTAGGACGATCGTTCACATCATGACGTGATGCCACGTGAGCCCAAGCTATGTTCGTGCAGGGCCATGATCTGAACAGGCTGAGAAATAGCTAAGCCATAGATTCACACAGATAGTCTGATTGCAGCAAAAATTTGAACGACACGAGTAAACGGACGTTCGATAACTAGTTCACCAAGTCGATATAGCGGAAGCATAGAATAAACACAGGTATGATACATAAACAAGCTCTTTATTGATAATGAAGAATTATTACAAGCGGACCTAGGACGATATTACAAGTCGCTCAAGTTCTCTCTCCCTCTCGTTAAATAATACAAGCGTGCCAATCAGCTTACAACATGGGATAATACATAGGCGATGTTCTAATATTATGTTCTGTATATGTGCTTCAGCTACGGACGCAACACTCCAAGGCTCCAGAGCGAACTCCATGCATTAGCACGTACGAGGAAATACTCCGCACCGAACGAGGTTCTTATGTAC
Source organism: Iris macrosiphon (assembly GCA_036927795.1). Taxonomy (NCBI): domain Eukaryota; kingdom Viridiplantae; phylum Streptophyta; class Magnoliopsida; order Asparagales; family Iridaceae; genus Iris; species Iris macrosiphon. The sequence continues at coordinate 111,410,322 of JAYESA010000014.1, forward strand.
CCTGCAAGCAATCTTGTTGGTTATCAGTACATGAATGCACTGGTGGGGAGGCTTCTCGCCCGGTCGACAAATCCAAATACATTCAATTAGTTCTGTGCACAAACTATTAAGTTATCTTTCTAGTCTTGTCTTAGGATTAGTTTTATAGCATAAGATATAAAGCCTAACTCGTGTGGCAGTGCGCCGTGCGATATAAGGGTAACACGACAAAATTTACCAACTTACCATTTGTCCTTCCATGTCCAAACCATAAACCAAGTTAACCAGCAGATGATATATGAATCGAATTGGTGCACAAACAAAGCTTAGTGTCACAAACGAGTCCTTGCCTCCAATGGGTTACACTTGCACTAAAAATGTATCATGTATCCATATATCTAAGTGCAGAGTGGCATGCATTGAATTCTCTTATCACAGGTTATAAACGTTCTGCTTTGATTTACTCGAATGTGTTCAAATATACAGGTTGTTTGTTTCAATGCAAATGAACTCTCACGCGGATTGCCGCAATCGAGCCAAACTTAGTCTATATGAACAAAAGGTCACTGACATAGCCATAAAGGATGAGTTATAGCCTCTAGACGGATGACTGCAATATTGGAACTGTAGAGCCGTCTGAACCATCACGCTCGAAACAAGCGACTATCAAAATTATTTTGTCCGGATCGGATCGGCCCCGGTGTCCCAGCGTACCGTCCGCAAGAACACACAAAATACCATGTGCACAGGTTGTCCGTGACCAAACAAACTTAGTCTTCCAAATTATATATCACAAACTTGCTCCAAATCATAATTCACATATCATAAACGAGCCAGTACCTGAGGATCAAGTGTATCCTTCCCTCACTAATGGCACGCACCAGAAGGATTGTTGCTGAGGGGCACGAGTGTGTTCCTTCATTCACTACTCGTCTTTTGTAAACTATAATATTTTGGGGCGTTTAGCCAACCGGTACATGTTAGAGTCGGATAATCTGGACACTAGTTCTATACATGACATATATTATATTTAGACTGTAGCTGATTTATTGTCATGTACACTTTTGATGGCGTATCTAGCATATCACTCATATTTGCTAAATCTCTAGAATATTCTGATGCGGCTTTGGGGACGCCTTACTGCTTATTCTGAAATATTCTATTTTATTGCTACTTGTTTGAATGATTGAGATATAGAAGTTCTTGACCCTAGAAGACTTGATTGTAGTATACACCCCCTTGTCTCTAGACAACCTTAACATATTGCGGGTTGCTTCGGTATTCCACAATGTGTGGTTTGTTGAGTCATTCCTTCGCTCTCCAATATTTTGGATCTGGGACATGACAGTCAGGATTCTGACCGTCCTAACTACAATTAGGACTATTAAATTCTGGCAGTCCTTCGGCGTTCCCAAACCGACTGCCACGATTTCTAAAGCTTTTAAACCTCTATAATGGGGTTCAAAATCACTTGGGTGTTTGAAATGACGTGTTGTCCCCATCACTTCTATAACTTAAGAATGATGCCTCATATCATGCGATAGCCCCTATCACCTTTGGTGATACCCTTAGTAATTTTTATATTTTATGATTATTTTTTAATAAGATTAGTAAATTTTACATAAACTAGTAATTTCATGTAAATTTTTATATAGTTCCTTTTTAAAAATATTTGAATATATTTAAATTAAGATTTGTTATATATATATTTATTAAAATATTAGATATTTTTTTAATTAAAAAATAGATAAATAATTTAAATATTATTTGAATACAACTTAATTTAATTATAGATATTTTTGTAAAACTTTTGATACATGTTTAGATAATATCATAATAATTGCATCTAAAGTTTAAATATAATATATATATATATATATATAACCTTAGTACACTCCGGCTACCTTTACTCGTTCTCGCTAGTCGAGCACCCAGGAGATTCAACATATTGTCATCTCGATCATGTTCGACAACAGAACCAAACCTGACACGTTAATCCACACCACCATTGTGTGCCAACCACAACATCTTGCTCCACATTAGACCCGCTAGACCCACATTTGAAGCCAATTCGTATATTTGATGTTCCTATTCCACCTTGAGAAGAGATAGTATAATCCATAAACGTTCAACACCATCTCTCTCGAACCAATTTGAGCCGCCCAAACCAGTTGTCACGCCCCAGTCCCAAAATACGTAGAACTAGGAACACGTAAGCATACCAGCCGCATGTATATGGCAACTCCAATATATGAAAACCATAACACATGTGTACGCTGTATTATGAACAATAATTCACAAGTGGTATAAACTATCTCAAGTCACAGGCATAATCTAAATCTTATCCACAGAAAATCATAAATAAATAAATAAATAACCAATAACTATGTAACTAAATCTCAATATGAAGTATCAAAAGATGATAGTCGGGTAGAAACAAATCAACTACCAAACTAGAATATAAGACAAACAAAATAAACACATCAACTAATAATCATGAGGCTCGAAGAGAAGGCCTCCTCGAAATATAAGTAGCAAGTCCGGATCTGCGCTCCTGCTAAAAGTCATGAACATCTACACCTGAAAAGGGACTAGGTCCTCAGAGGGACATAACAAGATACATAAAAGTATGCCAATGAAGTACTGAAAATAAACATCCAATGGGTCGCCTAACCATCTGTGTGAATGCAGTTGAGAACAACTTTCCAACAAGTGGGCTATCTTGCCATAAATGGGATTGGCATGATTCTCTCGGAGAATCAGGGGCCTACAAAGCATGTCGTCTTTTGAACGCCAGAGGCCGCCAGTAATATAGGGGTCATCACTGCCACGTATCTCCGGCAGAGCGTACAGGTTACAGAAAGAAAAGTGCAAAGGAGCCCAAATGCCTTACATGTTGTTCTACCCACCCCATGCTCTAAGCATGTCATATCCATGACATGATAATACCTCTAATAACTGCCAAGTCTCATAGCATGCAAATTCTAACAGCAGCTATTCCCTATCGCACGTCCCATACGTACATGAGGCCAACCTGTCACGCAGGTTCGTGTCCTACATGAGACTCACACTCGTGTAACAGCTGTGTCACGGCCAATGAAACCTAAGAATGCCTCATGATAATGGGGTGGTCTCATAAACTAGGTCACATGCATATACATAATAAAAACAGAATACGACAACACCGTCGTTGCACCCAAGTTTCCTTGGTGCACAGTTTATATATAACAGTTTAAAATATATGAACTAAATAAGCAGAAATAAGATGCATGCAACATATGGAATATAAATCACAGTACAATGGCAAAGTATACTTGCTTGGCAAGAAAGCTGCGTAGTACCAATAACCTACTCCTGAAGTCTCACAGAACAATCTGATAGTCCTATATACATATAATATAATACAATATCAGTCATTACACTAGCACATACACAACCATAATTATACTGGACTTAGAGGGTACGCTAGGGGTGACACTGGTCAACTAACAAGGTTAATTGCGCGTCTAATTACGCGGGTGTCCTATATTAAATATTGTATCAAAATTAGACAGTCAACTAACATGTGTCTAAGCCAGTACGTTAATGTACACAAGGCAGACAATTTCCTAATATTCATGTCACAAGGTCAAGGTAAATATGCGGGAAAATCCACAGTGTCCTAGGGTCGTACAATAAATAAACACATATATAGTCATAATTATATCTTTATTTAATTACATATATATATCCATATAATTACATATAATAATAAGATTATTTTACTCATACGCGTACGTATACGCATACGAGTTTGGGTTCTCCGACACGGTCTGGACTCATAACCACTAAACTGAACCAATATGCTACCTAGATGTTATTCACACAAGCACACATAAAATAAAAGGAGAGGGATAGGTTCGAACCTTGGGGTTAGCGTGTACGCACGGGAATCAGGGGTGACTGTTGCAGGTTATCTTCGGTGAGGGTGACGGGTCCATGATGACGACGACGATGGTGATGATTATGTCGAGGGTGATGATTGGTGACGACAATTGTGATGATGATTGAGGTTATGATAATGATGATATAATGATTAGGTGATGATGAGGGTGATGGTGAGGATGATGATGATAATGATTGGTGATGATGATGGTTATGATGGGGATGATGATGAGAATGATAATGGTGGTGATTATGATAATGATTAAGTGATGATGAGAATGATGATAGGGATGATGATTATGATGATAATTAAGTGATGGTAATGGTGATGATAATGGTGAGATGATGAAGATGGGGATGATGGGAATGACTTCCTGCCGGAGTCCGGCGGTCAGGGAGGTGAAGTCGGGGTTGGCGTGATCCGGCGGAGGTCGACTCAGGCGGAGGTGGATGGACAGGGAAGAGGTGAAGTCGTGGGGTGTTGCTCTCAGGCGAGAGAAGGAGATGAATCGGGGTGGCTCGATGTGGAGGTGACGGTGGTGGTTGTGGCGGTCGGTTCAGCCAACTCTGGTGGAGGCTGAGGTCGGAAAGAGGAGGAGGAGATGGAGAGGAAGAGGGTGGTCGAGGTCGAAAACTCGGTGGGGGTCATGGGTTGAAGTCTGTGGTGAGTGGGAGGTGGTGATGATCACCGGAGGGAGGAGTGGGGACTGTGTTGATGGTTGCGGGTGCTGGGGAGGGAAGGTGTGCAGTGGACCGTGAGGGCTATCCCGGCGGTGCATCAGACAAGGAAGGTCGGCTGTAGTGTGGCTCGTCGGAGACGACAGTGGGGAGAGGTGGCTGTCGTGGAGTTCTCAGGCGAGGCTGTCCGGCGAGGGGAGAGGAAGTCGGGCTGCGGGGGTTGCTGTTCGTCGAGTCGAAAAAGAAGGAGAGGACGTTCAGGTGTGGACAGCGGGCTCGACTCTGGTGAGTTCAGGCGAGCGGTGTGCAGGCATCCATGGCGAGGATGGCGGGAAGGAGTCGGCTCCGGCGGGTTCAGGCGGGTCTCCGGTCGGGTGAAGGAGGGAAGATGATGGGTGAACAGGGAAATGGGAGGGGGTCGGCTGAGTATAGGTATATGTATTTGGAATAAAGAAGGAAAAGAAAAGGAAATAAAATTGTATTTTTATATGTAAAGGTGTAGGGTTGGGTTGACCTAGAGGATTGGGCTTGGTCAACATCCTACTTGGAGTGGGCTTGGCTTCACATGGGGATGTTTGGAGGGCTAGGATTTGCATTGTTTAAAATGCAAGGCTAGGGTTAGATGAGGGAGTGAGGTTGAGTGTTGCACATTCGAAAAATTATGAGAAAAATTCATATGAAGAAGAAATAAGTTTCTTCATGTGTTGTGTCCAATGGTGTGGACACCTAAATACACTTTTGCATAAAAGCGCCCAACAATTAGAAAATTGCACAAAGATGAAAATTGGATTAAATTAATTAAAATTAATGCAAATGGTGTTCTAAAATTAATTAGAAGTACATGGGGCTAAAATTAGGTGGAACACAAGTATCATGGGCGTAGAAGACTCAGAATAGAATATTATCATAAATTAGGTTGCTCAAAATGGGTCAAAATTGTGTCTCCAATTTTGATTGGAACGCACAAGGATACAAAGTTAGAATTATTTAGAATTAAATATAAATGTCTGCGACGAATATTGTGCGACTAAAATGTAGCACAAGAGAGCATAATTATAAGTTACACAAAGGTCAGAATAGAAGGCGGGCATGTCTAGGATAAGGATATGAAATTTGTAGGAAGACAATGGCTAGCGTAGTGCTCCAATTATCGAAGCAACGGTAATGTGCAGTAAGTGATATAAATATTGTATAATTAAATAAAATATCGTGTTCTATTTCTAATTGGATTCAAACTAGCCCTAGTCTCTCTATCTAAGCCAAGTAGGCTAATTTTGGGTGAGGGGGTTTACACCAGTCTCGTAACATTGGACTATTATACCACTTGTTGGAAACATGGTATGACCCAAACCAGAGTTGACCCATGAGATGCGATATTAGACTCGGTCCATATGCCTTAAAAGAAAATTTTCATATAAGGCCTGAACCAATTCCAATTATCTACACCTCATGGTCCTACCTCCTACCGAATGTGGAACTATATATATATATATATATATATATATATATATATATATATATATATATATATATATATATATATATTTACGTGCGTTGTACGTAAAATAATTTTTTTCTTCTTATATTAATATAAAATTATTTAAATATTTAAGTTAAAATTTATTATATATATTTTTATAGAACAATGCTACAATTATAACCAAATGCTTACAACTCTCTTACAACCGCTGACGTGTCGGCCCTCGATTGGAGGAGAGAGGGGAGAGGTGGGACCGGGTGGGACTATGTTAGCGGGGGGGTGGGTGTGTGGGGGGGGGGGTGGGTGTGTGGTTGTATTGGGGTTGTAAAAGTTTGGTTGTAAACATAGCATTATTCATTTTTATATTTTAATTATAATTAGTTATGAATATATTTATACTTTTCATAAAACGTCTTGAAAATGATTAGCTACGTAATATTATTTAATTATAAATAAATATATTTTTTAACTCATTTGGTGTGAAGTTTTTTTTTTTTTTGTGTGGATGAGTTCGAATTTCTATAGTACTATTTATAACAAATTAATTTTTTTATGTAATATTAGTTTTTAAAAATAATTAATTTATGATATACATATGATTTAGATGCTTTTGAACCGTTTTGAAGTGTCATTATATTATGGATGGATAGTTGGAAGATATTCAGATAAATATAAAAATTTGACTTATTGTGTTTTAGTTGAGGATATGCATTCGGCAAAGATATCGTCATATACACCTTGCCTCCTCGTTATCAAAACGATACCTAACAATTTCTAATTGTTAAAAGAACTCTTCTTTCACTTACGACACGTGCAAAAATAAAAGTTTCGTAGGTTTTCTTTTGTAAAAAAGAGGGTTTACTTTATCTATCTGCTTATAAGCCGAAGTAATCATTCACAAAATATAAAAAGAAATTTATTGTTTCACTCTCTCTCAACACTCTCCCCCTATTCGATTCCCGAAACCCTAACTCCAGAAAGCTCCACCGAAGCCCTAGATTCGGACCGGTTCCTTGTCCGTTCGATCGCTATTTCGAATTTGTAACCCTAATTTGCTGCTGATTTCTGGCCATGGCGGAACGGAAGGTCGATTTGCTGGAGGATCTCGCGAGAGGTATCGTCTTTTCTTTTGTCACGTCGCTGATCCCGACCTCGTTGTCGAGATCGGAGACGAACGTATTAATTCGTGGATTCGTTTGTTTCTTTGGGGCAAGATCGGAAGCAGTGATGTTTTCTGCATCTAGATTCGGGAAATCGAGAGATCAGAAGGATTTCACTAGGTTTTGTGCAAAAAAATTGAGGATTTGTGTGGCAAAATCAGTCGTTAAGTATTTGGATTATAGGTTTTGACTCAAAAAGGTGTTTTTTATAGCTATTTATATGGGATTTGGGGGAAATTTTAGAAAATTCGAGGGAAAATTGAGATTTTTGGTTGATTAAATTAGCAATAGGGTTGTTTTGACTCCAAAAACATGTATTTTGGGGATTTTGTTGATGGTAGTAGTTATTTATATAGGATTTGAGAGAAAACTTAGAAGATTTGATGGACAAATTGAGATTTTTCGTTGAGGAATTAGCAATCGGGAAAATATATGGTTATAGTGTTGGGTTTGTGGCTTTCAAATATCTTAGTAAGCAAGCTAGTAATTTGCTAGCTGTTCTATCAGCTATCGACTTGCATGGATACCGAATTTGATATTATTTTGTTTGTATAGATTATGTACGTAGATGATGATAGTTCTCTTTATGTAATCAAAATTTTGATTTGTTTAGGTTTCTGATTACTATGTTTTTATGGTTGTATATCTGATTTCCTCTTGGATTTATTTGGAAACATGATGATTTTATGATTGTATAGACTGGTTGGAATTTTTACGTTAACCATACTTCAAATCAGAGAATGCATTGAAACTTTTTGGAATCATTCCTTCTTTGACATATGTAATTTGATTTCATTGAATATGGAATACATCCGCAGTGGTAGCGATTTTACTTGCTAGATTGTTGAATATTTAGATTTTACTATGTTTCTACTTTTTAAAGATTTTGCTTCATCTGTTTTTGACTCAGTTAGTATATCACCCCACCCAAATGTAGTGTGTTTAGGACTGACAGCTCCATTTCATGCCAGGTGGTACTACTGGTGGAAATGACGAGAAGGTCCTCATGGCGATCATTGATGAATCAAAAGGTTTCAAATTATTAATAGTTTTTAACTAAAGGTTCAATGTAACAGTAAATTTTTTCTTCATGTACTGGAGTGTATTTTTGTTAAGAGATTTCACAACTCTTTTGAGATGGATATCCTCATGTCAAAGCTGTGTTGCACAAACACGGATGCGACACAACACAGTAAGGACATGGTGCAAGACACTCGTCTATTTTGGTATGTCCTTTTGTATTTTATTTTGGAGTGTCCAGGAGATCTCCACTATGTGTCCTACATGACTCGGCTCACATTTTTTGGAGTGTCCTTGCTTGAGAGGGAAGGACAATGTTTCAGTAATTTAATTTCCTTGAATTGGCCAGCTTTGACTGACTTTTTATTCACAATTCTTAGATGCAAGGCTAAAATAAAAATATATTTTTCCTTTCATGTAAGAGAGAGGTAATTGTCATAACTAGTTACTTGGATAAATATCATTGGTTTAGAGGGGGGACTTGATGTTTCAGCAATCAGCAATTTAAGGGGCTGTTTGGTTCGCGGATTTGGATCGCGGAAGTAGCCTAAATTCGGATTTTGTACCACAACGTGTTTGGTTGGAGGATTTACAAATAAAATTTACTGTAATTTGACATGAACATTAAATTTTGTCTGACACGAAATCAGAGTTTTAACATCGGAGTTTTTTTTCCTCCGAAGTGGAACGCGGAAGTAAAAAATCCTTATTTTCACTTCGTGCATTTGGTTGGAGGACCACTTACTCTCTACTTTAAGAAAAAAAAATTTACTATTCATGTCACTTCAACAAAAAGTTACACTTTCTCACTCACTTCAATAACCAACCAAACACCAAACTTTAGGATTTTTCACTTCTAACCTCCACTTTTTCAAATCACCCAAACGAAGGAGTTTTCACTTTGCTCCACTTCACCGCAATGCGTACGCAAAATGTCAATTTCTGGATTTTCCATTTCGCCACACTTCACTGAACCAAACAACCCCCAAGTACAATTGAATTGACCAATTTTGACTAGGTGATTTTTTAATCTATAATTCTCAACTGTGAAGTTAAACACATCTGTATATTTTGAGGTTAAAGATGTCAGCATACTTCTGCCTTTCTTGTAATTCTCTTATAACTGGAGATAAATTTTGATGATGGGATAGCTAATGTTTTTGTATGGATATCCAGATGTAAGAGGGAGGGATGCATCTTTTGCACGATTTGACCACACTGAAACTGGCCAATGCTGATTAGGTGACCTTGTATTTGTAACTATTAACTGCAGCATTAAAATTAACACCCCACAAATTTGGTGTTAGGCTTTGTTGATGTTTATGAGGATAAAAAATTAGAAGCATTTTTTCTTCCTTTCATGTAACTGAAGACTAATTGTCATGAAGAGAGAGCTACATTTTGGATGGATATCCTAATAATGGCAGAGGGAGGATATTGTGTTTGAGTAATTTGATTACATTGAGATAGGCCATTTTTTATTATAAATGGTAGTATTAATAGATATGGAGGCACTTGATTGTTTGTCTTTTAAATAACATATTGCCATATCTATTGTGGGGTTATTTTTACAAGAGGCTGCAGTAAATAGGCATCCAACAACTGCACTTAGCATGACATAGAGCGTCTTTATTACTCTTTTCACCTTCCGTAAACAATCTGGAGGATGACCTTGATTTATTTGTCGGTAGTTCTATGAGATTTTGTGTAGTTTTGCTTATTGCATCACTACCTAGAAAACCTTGACAGTGTTACATGTCATAGCATGGGAACTGTTCTTTTTTACATGCATGGACTTTCTGCTTGTAATACCATTACTTGTCTTTGATTGTGGCTGTTTTTGTTATTCAAATATAAAATACTGTACCTTGAAGATTTCTACCTCATGTGTTCTATACATGATAGTTGCAGTGTTTCTTAACTGGCATGTCATTGTGATATATAAGGCACTCTTTTAATAAATTTGTTTCTCGTTGTGTAGATCAAGTGGCTTCTGAGAACAGAATACCTTTGTCTCCACAATGGCTTTATGCTAAGCCTAATGAAAGCAAGGTTTGTCCTTCTGCCCCTTTGGCTATATACCTTTTATTTTTCTAATGCTATATATATATATATATAAATCTCATCTTGAGGAATTAAGTTGAGATTTGCATCTAGTGGCACCATTGTTCTGTTCTCACGTAAGATTAGTGCACACACCACATCACACTTTGCCATGAACATGGGTGTCTGCCATGGACACAAAACAAATCAAGGCATGGGGCACAACTATACATGTACATGTTTGTAAACATATCCATATTTAATATGAACAAGTATATGTAACCGAGTGTTTGTATACTAGAGAACTTTAGAACCACAAAATTCACAATACAGAGAAACTTGATACTTTTTGGTAAATATGGCATAATACTGTCTTGTCAATATTTTTGCAGCGGATAACTTCACGTGTATAAACAAGTGTCGGCAGATATCTGATGCCATTAATTTGCCCTCAGTTATCACACACACATAGGCCACAGACAGAAAAGAGCTCTATTAACAGTTGTGAGTGATGAATTAGAAACAGGAAACTAGACACGTGTGTCCTGTTGGACAACATGATGGATACAACGATTTTAGTAGGTTAAACTGTCCTAGTAACATATTTTCCAACCAATTTCTTGTTTCAAATTCATCGCTCATAGCGTAATAGAGCTCCTTTTTTTGGCTCTGTGGCTGTCTTAGGCGTGATAACCGAGGAGTGTGTCAGATATCAATTCGTCCTTAATGTTACTGAATCTGCTCTATTCGTTTGATTTTAGATACCAATTGTTGTGCATTGTTGTTCTGTGTGTTTTTTTTTGGGTTAGATATTTTTAGCCTAAAATTTATATCAAGGCATTTGAAACTGAAAAGGTCAGTTATCTTGTAGGTACCACCTTTTTTTTAAAAAAACTTTTTCTATGCTTAACATGTTATTTGTTGTTTATTTAATGCATTTAGTTTCTTTCTATATTCTAGGTTGCTTGGGCAAAGTTGTGGATATGGCAATATGGTTTAGGGATATAGCATCTGTTAAAAATCTAGGATCCATGTTCAGTGTGGATAGTGTTATGCATATAACAAACCAGGTCAATATGTGTACCTATGTATTTTAGATTATATATATATATATATATATATATATATATATATATATATATACCCTTGAAAAGAGATGATATTTTCTCTATGATTGACATGATTTCCCTGTGCAAAATTCTTTTTCGCCCATGTCTTGACTCTTGAGGCCCTAGACAATAGCTAAACATGTCCGACTTGCATTGTCAAGAAAGTGTGGTGTCAAAATATGCATCTGTATGTATATGGTACTCTGGGGGAGCATCTCTTGCAACCTAGGGCAGGATGAATGATCTCTATGTTTACTTCTTTGGACAGGATATTCGCCAACCAATTACCTTACTGCCTGGATCCTCGTCAGATAACATTCAGAAAGACCCATGGCGTCTGGATGGATCTCAGGATAAGAAGGAATGGAGAAGGAATGTACCTGATATTGAAACTAGTCGCCGCTGGCGGGATGAGGAGCGGGATACTGGCTTGCTTGGGAGGAGAGAACGGCGGAAGGAAGGGGATCGGGAGGTTGAATTCCGTAAAGGTGATCGTCGTTCTGACAGTAATTCTAGGGAAGCTGCTGATTCTAGGGCTTTGCCATCCTCTGATCGTTGGCATGAAGTCGCTGGTCGTAATTCTGGTCATGATGGTCGGCGTGATAGCAAATGGTCATCCAGATGGGGGCCAGAGGACAAAGAGAAGGACTCAAGGATTGAGAGGAAGATGGATGCTGATAAAGACGATCACCACCCAGAAAAACCATCACTTGGTGGAAATAACCGTTCACTGGCTGAATCTGATTCTCGTGACAAATGGAGGCCACGGCATCGCCAGGAAGCTCATACTGGGGGGTCTTCAGTTTACCGTGCTGCCCCTGGATTTGGGCTAGAGAGAGGACGAGTCGAGGGATCAACTGTGGGGTTTGCTCCAGGAAGGGGGAGGGCAAACTTTGTAGGTGGATTGCCATTTAGCAGGCCATCCTCTACTGGTCCTATTGGTGCTGCACCTGCAAGCAAGAGATCTGGTTTATCTCAGGACACGTTTTGCTATCCTAGGGGTAAGCTTCTTGATATTTATAGGAAGCAGAAGATGCTTCCACATTTCGATAAAACTCCCGCTGGCCTCGAGGATGTTCCTCCAATCACACAGTCAAGCTCCACATCACCTCTTGCATTTGTTACACCTGGTGCAGAGGAAGAGACTGTTCTAGAAGATATTTCCAAGGGGAAAATTAATAGCAGTGAAGCATGTCATATTACAAGTACAGAGAGAATGGCAAGAGTCGATGGAACTACAGATGTTGGAGACACTATGTTGGTTGAAAACAAAGGGATGTTTCCGACCAATTCAGCGCTTTATGGAGTTCCGCCCAATAAAGATTCGGATTCATTGGATGAACTAATTTGTACCTCTGATGAAGTTAGTAAGGTCAATACTTATATTAACAGGCTGGACCCTGGTTCTACTGCTGCAATTGTTTCAGAGACATTCAGTGGTGAAAGGGTGTCAAGCATTCATACCAATTCAGATCTTCAAGTTGTTGGCAGTAAGCTTGTAAAAGATGGTCGTTTGGGGCATCAGGATCATCTTGGTCAGCTTGAAGGGTACAACTTAATAGCTTCTTTTGATGATAGTACTAAACTACCCGATGACTCAAATTCTTTGTTTGGTGCATCTTTCATCCAAGATGCTCCAAGTAATGGTGAACGATATAGAGCCAACACTGAAGTTAATAAGCTTGTAGAACCACTTATTCCTCCTGAAGAGTTGACTTTATTATACCGGGATCCTCAAGGAGATCTTCAGGGGCCATTTTTAGGTGTCGACATTATTCAATGGTTTAAACAAGGCTTTTTTGGTATCGACTTACCTGTATGTCTATCGGATGCTCCAGATGACACACCTTTTCAGCCTCTTGGAGAGATGATGCCACATTTGAAGTTAGATTCTGATTCCTCTCCTGTCTATACCAGAGAGCAATCTGAACCATCAGATACTGTGAGGTGTAATACAGAAGCTAATAATGCTGGACCTGATTTCACTGCATCTGCTGTGGATGGCCAACAATGGAAATATTCTGGATACGAGGGTAGCTTGGATCCTCATTTTCAGGATAGGGATTCCATGGATCCTCATTATGGAAGACCGCCACATTTTAACTCTGGTAATTCTGCCAGTAATTTTGCTGCTGAAAGTCAAAGCCTTCACGAGTTTGGTGGACAAGACTCAGGTTAGTGCTGTCTTGACTCTAATAACTTCATCACATTAACTCTTGCACTCCCTTCTCACATTGATTACCATAGCTCTAATCATGTTCTTAATTTTGCAGAAGTATCGTATACTGCAAGACCTGCAAGTAGCAGTGATAATCCCTTGGGGAAACTTGCTAGTGGGCTTGCTGATTTGTCACGTAATCCTAGTGATCATCAATTTTTGCGAACAGAGGGTCAACCTAACTTAATGAATCAAGGGACAACTGATAATGATTTGAATCCTCTTGGGCTGTTATGGTCTGAACTGGAAGGAGCTCATTCAAAGCAACCTTTATCATCGAAGTTAGCCAGCATCGGCGACCATGGCCACATTAGTAATGTTTTTGGGACAGGGGATGCCTCTCTATTTAGACAGGAACAGGAACAATTTAGCATGGTAGGGGATTTCCCTGTCATTCATGAAGCATGGCCTTCCAAGAATAGAAGAAACACTAGTTCTAATGTACTTCATGATGCTATGAATTCTAGTCAGTTTGCACAGTTTGAGCAAGAGGCCAATCGCTTCAACTTGGAGGAGCACCTGCTGTCGCAGCAGTTACAAAAGCAGCAGCAACTTCAGCAACAGCAGTTGCTATCTTATCAGAATATGCATATGACTGTTCCATTTCTGGAACAAGTTCAGGGATCTCTGCAGCGCCAACAGTCTATGAACCGATCTATGCCTGATTTAGAGCAGCATCTTGTGAAGCTTCAGCTTCAAGAACACCATCTTCAGCAGTTGCAGCAGCAACAACTGCAACAACTCCAGCAGCAACAAGGAATACACCATCAGATGCAATTGATGCAGCAGCAGCAACAACAACAAGAACAACAATTACTTCTTGAGCATTTGTTGCAACAGCAACTACATGACCCTGGTTTTGGAGCTACTCATGCTGAGCAGGTCTTGTTTAGGCAACAACTCTTGCGTGAGTTACAGCAACAGGCTCATCATGTTCCCCGGCATCATGAACCATCTATTGAGCAGCTTATTGAAGCAAAGTTCGGCCACAATCTTCATCCCGAACATCTCAATGAGTTGGAACGCCAATATCTTTTAGAGCTCCAGCAGGAGAAGCTTTCTAGGCAAAGAGGCCCTTTGCTTCCTGCAGATCAGCAGCTACTTCTAGATCTTCAGCAGGAGCAGCTGCAAGCTCAGCAATTCTCCCTTGCCTCGAGACAGCAGTTGGCCATGGACGAAGAAAGAAATCTTGGTGTTTGGTCTGTTGGCGAATCAGGCCAGTTCATCAGGACTACAGCGAGTCCACACCAGAGTCGTGCTGCTAGACTAAACCAGTTAGATTTTCCCCAGCCCCTGCATAGACCTTCATCATTTGAGCAACCAAGTCACCTTGAGAGAATTTTTGGGGGGTTTCATGAGCCAATTGAGAGGGGGAATTTTGAAACCAAGCCACATCTTTTTGAGAGGACAGCTTCTATATCTGCAGGTACGCCTGGACCAAATATCGAGATTGCAAATGCTTTAGCACGACTTCAGGGGTTTGATGTGCAGGGACTGCATGGTCAAATTCATCCTTCTGGTCATCAGAGGGGACATATTCCTCCCAGAAGTGCTGCTCACCAGCACCGTGTTCCTAATCAGTTCTCTACAGCCCATTTGGATGCAATGGAGAGTAACTGGTATGAACATAATGGGAAGCTAAACAGTAGCTTGACAGAATCCCAGATCAATCAGTTTCATCTTGAAGCAGAAAATCAGAAGAGGCAAATGAAATTGACTTTGTCTGGCAGGGAGTCAAATGCATGGACTTCACTTGTGGGGAATGATGAAATTATGAATCCTGGGTTAGCAGACTTGCTTCATCATAATATGGTTCTTCAATCTTCACAGTCACTAGAATTGGGTGATACGGTTCCGGCATCTTATGAGCATAGGGATCCTGCTCGGCTCTTTTCTCGTCCTACATCAGATCATTCGATCACTGAATCCTTCAGAGATACTTCTCGTTACAATAAAGTAGAACAAATACAACAAGATCGCTTGATGAGTACGAGTATGGAAAGATTTGAAGGCAATGCAAGATTGAACTCTCGATCAAATTCTGGAACATTGTTTGAACATAAACAGTTATTTTCTGATATGGAAGATATTGAAAAGGATCAATTTGCAGATTCTACAATTGGTGATGTATCAGTCAATAGAATGGATCTCTTAAAAATGGAGGGAAAGAGAGTGAAGAAGCGTGGTTCTAAAGGTAAGATAAATAAATCAGTTCTGGATTTTGAGGAAAGTGGGGCTGAAGCAGGAGGCTCTATTATGGACCACGGAGAGTTTGAAGTCAATGCACCCATCAGACATGCGTCATTTGGCACCTCAGGTAAGGAGTTTGAATTTATTTCTCAAACAGCCTTTGTTTCTGTTCAGTGTAATGACATTCTAATTACAAAATGTGGAATTATGCAGGTGGAGGTATGAACTTCTACAATTATGACACGGGAGTTGATAATACTTATAGTGGAGATCTGGTCAACAATAGGTAATTATTATTTTCTAACGTCTTTGGAAGTGAAATTGACACTGAATCATCTTATAATGGTAACTTGGAACCTGCCTATTTCATGTTCCTTTTCTCTTGCTATTCTGGTTGCTCGGGTCTTTTTATTTTGCAGCATTGATTCTTCTAAATTTTTCCAAACTTTTGAACTAGTTATCACCTAGAAATAGTCTTCCTTTTTAGTCCATTGGTTTGGTGTTTCCCATTTCGTAAATAGCTTTATTGATCTTACGATTCGCTTGAACTCGTTACTTTTTCAATATACTCGCCTGTTTTTTCTTGAATTCATTCTTTTTGGTCATTCTGCTAGCCAAATTTCTACCTTGTGATTTGGAGAAATAGATAGAAATGTTAAATATGTTCTCAATACTGGCGATTAGAACATTACTTACGAGTTACGACGCATGGATACAAGTGCAATTATACTGACACGGGGATGTGGCAATTTTTGGAAGGTCTAGGATTGTAGATTGTTTGGTTTGTCAATAAATAAGTCAATCTTTAACTCTTAGAAGCTGCTGCAGATTATTACTTTTCAGTTTATATATAATCTGTTACTGCCATAATTATAAATCTGTGTTCAACTAAAAGCAAGGAAGCTAGATTTTTATTATCAATCGTGATTGTGTTGTTGATGCATAATCTCAAAAAAAAATTGTCTTCTCAATGACCTTGATATGAAATATTATGAGTGTTTGATCATTTCTGATTGGGTTCAGTGGTGTATATTAGTTCTGAAGATTTTATTATGATATGGAAGGTTTACAATTAACATATGACACTTTTAGGGATATGGATGTTTAAACGTTACCACAATAATACATTAAAGAGCTCACACTTAATTGTCATCAGCATTTATATTATATCTACCGCAATATTTGGGCTTTTGGTGAAGAAAATTGTTTGATCTGATTGACTTTTCTTCCTGATCTACATGTGAAATATAGTGACTATAGATGAAGTGTATTTTGAAGGGCATGCATTTTTTGCCCATTTATTCTCTTTTGGTGGCACTGCCTTGATGTCTTTTTTGTTCTGATTCTTTCTGTAGAGTTACGGGAATCCTTTCACGAGGGCCTGATAACCAAGTGATGAAGATTTCATCTCAGGGTACAGGGTCAGAGCTAAACTCAGCTCCCTCCGTTAAAGGAAATAATACAACAGCTTCAACATCTTCTGAAGGTACGTTTTCATTAGCAAGTTCAACTATCCATTCTGATCTTTGTAGCATTTCAGCTTTCAATTCACTAAACCTTTTAAGTTTTATGCAGAGGGAAGGAGAGAATCTGGAGTGAATCCTTCAGAGAATACATCCGTGAGCAGGAAAGAGATGCAGTTTCGTCAAACATCATCATCCAGTGATGCTCCTGAAGCTTCCTTCATCGACATGCTGAAGAGCACCAAGAAGATGTTCCCTACGGAGGCTGAAGCTTCATCGGAAACCCAGGATGCAGGTACTGGTGGTAAGGGTGGCAACAAGAAGAAAGGGAAGAAAGGGAGGCAGATTGATCCTTCTCTTCTCGGCTTCAAGGTTCACAGCAACCGCATCATGATGGGTGAGATCCATCGCCTAGATGATTGATTCTACAGAGCTTTGCAGTACAGTGTACATGTTCGCTGTAAAATTTGTAGCTTGTAAATTCTTTTCCATTCCTTTAAATCGAGATGATCGGTTTTAAAGTGTTGTGGGTTCAGTTTTGGCATTTCTCAGAGCCCTCTCAGAGTGAATCAAAGTTCAGTTAATATTGAAATAAGTTTTGTACAGAGACATGAATCAATATACAAGCCTTGTTGAGGTTCTTTTATCTGAACCAAGTTGTTTCAGGGGGGATTCTCTTCTGTATTTTCCCCAAACGGACTTAGGAGTGGTGATTCTCTGGTTGTCCTTGGGTTAAATGCTATCGACTAGGTGTTGTCAAATGAGCAATATTATTACTAACGCAGGACATTTGGCACTACATGGCATCAATACTTCAAATTTACGGAAAAATTCGTTCAAAGTAACGAAAATAAAAAAAAATTCTACTAGAAGCATATAATTTTGAAAATTTGCAAAGAAAGCATCAGAACGTCCTTTCTAAGGACGTTTTACGCTTTTTAATAACATTTTCGTCTACTCCGTTAAAATATATATATATATATATATATATATATATATATATATATATCTATTCTACTATATAATGCCAAAACTAGACTTCACCGTGAAAAAATTTCGTTCCAAAAATACCCGTCATTAAAAACAATAATTAAATACGTATTAAATGTATGTATGCATGTATGAGACAACTTGAAAAATGATAGTTAATAAAACAAAGATATGCATGCATGCAAAGTAGGTAGTTTGGAGAATAAAACAAAAGTTAATAAAACATGCATGCAAAGTAGGCACATGAACCCAACAAATAAGAGAAACATTTTATATTCCCGTCATTTAATTTCTTCCAACTTTCATGCTCCTACCTATTATATTTCCACCTATAATAAAATTAAGAAATTGTCGGTTGCTCTTTTAATAAACTATTTTTTTTTTCAAGTAATATGAAATACGTGCAACGCACGTGCGTATATACTAGTATATATATATATATATATAGAGAGAGAGAGAGAGGAAAACGTTATTTGGAAGAACGTTTTTCCTCCTAGGAGCGTTTTTCTTTCTTTTATTTTAAATCTCTCTCCTCTCTCTCTGTCTCACTCTCTCTCTCCTTCTCTTACTCACACTCTCTCTCTCTCTCTCTCTTCTCTCCTCTCTCTGTTCACTCTCTCTCTCTCTTCTCTCACTCTCTCTTCTCTTTCTGTCTCTCTCTCTCTCTCTCTCTCTCTCTCTCACTCTCTCTCTAATCTCGGTGTGCGCTCTCTCTCTCTCTCTCTCTCTCACTCTCTTTCCCGCTCATCTCTCTCCCTACTCTCTGTCTCTATGTGCTAACGCTCTCTCACTCTCGTTCTCGCTCTCTCTCACTCTCGTTCCTGCTCTCTCTCCCACTCACTCTCTGCTCTCTCTCTCTCTCTCTCTCTCTCTCTCTCTCTCTCTCTCTCCCTAACACTCTCTCTCTCCTTAATACTCTCTCTCGCGTTTCGTTCTCTCTTACTCTCTCTCTCACCCTTGCTCTCTCTCTCTCTCCCTCTGACCCTTGGTATCTCTTCCCGCAACGATCCCGTAAAAAATTGGGACCCATTGCTTAATAGTTGTATTTATTTACTCCCACTCTCTCTCTTTTTCTAACATTTGCTCTCACTCAGGTTCGCTTTATCTCTCCCTAACACCCTAGCAGATTCTCTCTCTCTCTCTCTACTCTTGTATCACTCTCATGCCTCTCTTTTCTCTCTCCTTCACTTTTTCTTCTGTTATCAAATTTTTCTTTATGCTAGGAAACTAGGTAGTACTAGTCTATGTATAATAGGTAACGTTAAATTTATAACGTTCAATTTGTAATGTTTATATTTTAACGGTTAAATTTAGCTTTTATATATATATATATATATATATATATATATATATATATATATATATATATATATATATATATATATATATATATATGACTCATGCGTATTTTTGTACATCTCATTCACTCTCTTTTTTTACCATATTTATCTCATACAAAAAATAGCTTACAATCGGTGAATTAAGAAGTCAAATTGAAGTCAGAAGATACTTTCATCCATTATCTTCTACCATTTTCGTCTAAGCTTTTTCCTGACATACTTCTGTAAGTCTCAATTCAGACGACAGTTTTTAACTATGGATCAAAATTTAGTAATAATTTGCTACCATGGAGGTATACTAGATGGATTATCTTACCATGGGGGTAATACTCATCTTATAACCACTTATCAAAATATCACTTTAGCTAGTTTGCGTAGTATTATTTCTGATCGTTTTTGCATAAGTTATGAATTTACAATAAGGTGGTTTTATGAAGATGCATTGATAATAGTACATTGTGAAGAAACATGGAATTTTATTGTTCAAAGTAATTTAGTTTCAGCTTGTATTAAAATTGATATCATCCCATCACAAGCAAATATCGACACAACTATCATTTCAAGTAGTGAACATTTTTAATGATAACCAAGATTTCAATGTTGGTCCTAGTTGTATAAATCACACTAAAAGTAACTCTGATACAGAAAACAATGATCCTCCAATAATATCTAATTATCTCAATGTTGGTCAACTATACTATCTAATTATCTCACAAAATACATAATCCTCCAATAATATCTCAACTCCAAGAAGAGAGTAATCAACTTAATTCAACACAATACTCAAATCATATTTATATGGCATAAGAAGATATCACAGAAGTCTAACATAATTATGCAATTAAAATATAACAACAACAAATAGAAATAATATCCAAACACAAATATATGTCGGAAACAAATCAGGTACCAAAATGCTAAAGAGAACTAACTATGCTAACTAGTGAACCCGGCTAAATTTCTCGGCAGTCACTCCAGAACTAGTGGGTCCAAGTTTGCACCATCTATAGGCTGAGGTCCGTAGTATGTCGGACACCAATCTCCCGGATCCTCTGAAAAATATTTTTCAGTCAGGAATGGAGCGAAGTACAACCCAATAGCAGTTCCAATTAATTGACAAAAACTATAAACCAGTAAAATAGAAGATACTATATACGATGAGAATATAACTAATAATCAAGAGCAATGAGAGAATAGGCAATACTAGCAACAAAATATAATCAATGCGTACAAGAATAAAGGAATGAACTATAATGTCAGAATAGAACAAGGTAATCAATGAACTGAATAATGGAATCTACAATAACTATGTGTTTTGAGATACTAACTAAATATGTGATCAGCCTGGGAGATTCAATGATTACACTAAGGAGCTAACTCAACCATACGTGAATTGCATGGTTAGTTAGTAGCCAATGATTACACTACTAGCCAATAGTTTCTTGATCACATATTTAATTGGTATTTCTCCAGTCCCGACTGATATGATGGATCGAATCATGACACGTCACTAGCCAATGTATCCAATGTTTAATCTACAATATTCAATGTTATCCAATGCCAACAAGGACAGTATCCGATACCATCTCCATAATCAAGGTAACATCCCATGGCTGACGATCCAATAACAATACCAATCCGTGTACCATCGTGTCAAGAATCATAAGTAACATTTCTAAATACTTGAATTATAGTGGTAATCAAATAATGGAACCTATCAGAGAATGTACTCGCCTGTGGTCCAGAGCAAATGATGCAAAACGGTGTCTGAACTGGTGTCACAGACCTATATATGGAATATTGCATTAATACAAGTTTTTGGGAATAAAAATAAATTAAACTAGTCAACTTCTAGATCGTAAAGTCATTTCTAAGTCAAAAGTCAAACTAGGTCAACTCTAAGTCAACTATGGTCAACTATAGTCAAACTATGGTCAAACTATGGTCAACTACCTATTTCTAGGTTACAAAAGTCTAACACAAGGATATTGGGTTCAAATACTAAAGTCTATGTCACAAAACCCATATCTTAAATACTAGGATACCGTATCTCCGGATACGTAAATCCAAAAGAAAAATATCACATACAAAAGCCAAAATAATATTATTAAATAAAATCTTAAAGACAAACATTAATTAGGTACCTTGGTTTTGAACCAACTTGGTATCACAACATAAATCCATAATCTTGATACCCCAAACCCAATACCTTGGGTATCCCCAATACCTTGGTACTTACCTTGGTCTCAAGGTAATACCCAAATACTTGTTATAATAACTACACGTAAATATATATATGCTACACTAATTATTATACATATACTATAATACAAGTAGCAATTAGGAATATATTTACTTATATATATATATATATATATATATATATATATAATAATAATAATAATAGAAAATCTGCCAAACTGTCACTAAAGACCGATGTTGACTGTCGCTGAAATCTCAGATACTCTGATACGCTGCTGATTTAGCGACGGTTCTGCTGCTGTCGCTAAACTGCTGTCGTTGTTGTTGTTGTATGTTCCTGCTGCTGCTGCTGCTTTGGCGACGGTTTCTGCCGTCGCTAAACTGTTGTCGCTGCTGTTGCTGAACGCTACTGCTGTTGTGCTGTTCTGTTGCGACGATGCTGCTGTTGTCGCCTTTGTTGCTGCTGCTTGCTACAGCGGCTGTTGATGTGCTGTTGTGACGCCGCTGCTGTCGCCTTTGCTGTTGTCGCTAAACTCTTATATATATATATATGCAACTATATAATTATACATACAACTATAATTACTAATATATGAAATTACTACATATGAACAATACATACACCCATACATATATACTACTATTTTTATATAATTACACCTACATGCATATGTATATATAATCATAGGAAAAATGCATACATGTTATATAAGTATATACATATAATATAACAACTTATATATATATATATATATATATATATATATATATATATATATATATATATACATATACAAAATTCATAACTACAACATATATACTATAATATATATATACACATGTACTACATTATTAAAGAGCTCCTACATATGTAGAATAATAGCTACATGCAATATACATAATAAATACATAGATATAAGAAACAAGAAATATAATTATATATATATCCCCTACTATACATATATACACACAACAACCACATATGTATATACTATAACTAGTAGATCTTGCATATGTAAAATAATGACTACACAATTATATAACACACATATATATATAATAGATATATAGATCTAATACATAAATATATGTAACAACAATATATATATATATATATATATATATATATATATATATATATATATATATATATATATATATATATATATATATAATTACACAATCCAAGAATAAGAACACAAAAAAATAGATCTATCTATAAATTGCACAAACACATTGAACGTATCACTCTGTATCCCACTAGATCTAGGATACGCTTGCGACACGAGTCCACCACACATCCAAACGTACCCCCAAGAACACGAATAACTCATATATATTATTTATGAATAATACGAAGAGTCAAATATAAATCTACGTATCCGTGTCAAAATATGACATGCTCAAAGTCCCGTGTCGGAGGAAAAACTCCCAAATTAACACGTATCACCAAATTGATGGGATACGAACTACACGTACCCAATTATGGACACGACACTAGTCCCAAACACACAAGCACATGCCAAATTGATCTATAGGACCAATTGACACACACAACAATTGTCAATCTCGGAATTCCCCCAAAATTGACACAAAAAGTACCATAACTTTCTCAATATGCCTCCTATGAAAACAAAACCAAATCCTATGGGTAGCCTATGCATATGGGTTGATTTCTCATGATTAAATCTCAGATTTAGAACCTAAATTAAGGAAAAAAAAACTGAATTGTACCTATTGGGAGATGGATTTCCAATGAAACCTCCAAAATTGGTGAAATTGACTTTCAACTTGTAGATCCTTGCTCCTCTTTGTAGATCCTTGCTTCCTCCTTCTAGATCCTTGCTCTTCTAGTATCCAATGGTGATTTGGGAAAGAATTGGGATAAAATCTAGTAGAGATTTGATGGAATTTGGTTGAGGAAAATTCTAGATCTATATTTGGAATGAAAAATGAAGAGAGAGAAAGTTTTCATCCCTTTTATATAGGCCTCACTTGCCCCCTCCCTCAAGCTACTATGTAAAGTCTAAAATACCCCTTGGGGCCTCTCATGAAGAAATTAATTAAGGAGGGAAGGTTCTAGTCTAATAGGTTTAACTTAATTAATCATCCTCCTAATAAATGAGCTTCTAATTATTTGGCTCAAATCTAACTAAAATTTAATGTTAGGTCCATGGATCTATTTTAACTAGTTAGGTCCACTACACAAGTCCAAAAATAAATATAACATGCTAACAATAAATAAATAATACAATAAATAAATATTTAACATGCACAATATTTAATTAATTATGAAATGACCAAAATATCCTTTCCTAGAAAATACGGTAGTGACACTACAACCCAGCCGCCAATGGTCTCGCAGAAGCATTTAATAAGACTATCATAAAGCTCCTCAAGAAGTTCGTGTCATACAACAAGCGCGATTGGAATGAGAAGTTGGGTGGATGTCTCTTGGCCTATCGCACAACGGTCTGGACACTGTCCGGCAGTACACATTTCTCTCTAGTCTACGAAAGCGAGGTTGTACTCCCTCTAGAAGTCCAAATCCCCTTACTTCGGGCGGCCCTCTCCAACCAGTTGACAAACGACAACAACCACCACTGACGGCTACAAGAGTTGGAAGCACTCGACGAGAAGCGTCTGTTAGCTCAACAGCATATTGAGTTGTACCAAGCACGCCTCTCGGGAGCTTTCAACAAACGAGTCAGGAAAAGAACTTTCCAAGTAGGTGATCTCGTCTTATCGGTGAGGAGACCAAAGGTTATGACACACAAGACAACTGACAAATTCTAAGCCAAATGGGAAGGCCCTTTCATCGTGGAGACAATATACTCCAACTGTGCCTACCGACTTGCAAAACCCAATGGAGACTTGCTCATGATGTCGATCAATGGCAAGTTTCTCAAAAGATATTATATCTAACATAGACTTGTATATCTTTTATACCCAGCGAGTGCCTATGCACAGCACCTACCCTTCTCTACAAAATATTATAAAAGCCATTATTTGTATTCAGGAGTCTTGAATACACAACAGATAGTGGACCCTCAAAAGCTCCCCAGTGGAGCAACCCTCATGTCTATCTACACTCTCAGGTAGGCCCACTCAAAGTCAGTTCTCTAGGGCATTAGTTCACGCCCATACCACCTCTGGACTATGGTCCTAATATTATTTTCCTAGTAGAGTTTGCCATGTCCATATTACCTCTGAGCAAACCTCTCAGTTTTGACTATCGATTGTCACGTCCATCGTATCTCTGATATCGGTCGTCATCCAAGCTCATCATCCGTACTTAACTATAGGTACGCCAGCAATAATAAGTCTACAAAATCCATCGCGTCTATATCACCTCTGATAGGGTTTTAGTTCCGAACTTATTACTTGCACTCAAAGTGCCCAAGAAGTAATAGGTCCACGAAAGATCCCCCAGTGGGATGACCTTAGCAACTACGGTACGGTACTACGTCCATATTACCTCTAGTATGAGTACCCAAAGTTTACAACACATAAACATGACAAATGCAGGAAGAAGTTTTGAAAAAGGAAAAACTTTTTTATTAATATTCAAGATCATGAGTACATATGATAAAAATCTATTTTTTAAGGGTTTCCATGATGTCTCTCTGATAAGAAAATTTTTCATTAAAAGTGCCCCTCGGTGTTGTTTCTGCTACTGACAAAAGTGAAGCCGACAGCAGGACTCAATGTACACTGGGTCATCCCTCCACAGTGTAAACCTCAGTATATGGAAAAAAAATTATATTGATGGATATCAAAGAAGGGGACGATCAGGCACTCTTCGGCCACACAGAAAGACTGGACGCAAGTAATGGCAATCAATCCAAATCCAGTAATCAGCACCGCAAGCTCCCGACCTATAGCACGACGCATACAGAGAAGAGACGCAGCTAGCATGCTGCATAAACAAGGATGATTCCACTTACAACAACATGCATTCACCCTCGTCTCTTGGATTAGTTCTTAGTGAACCATCGCATAAAGTTAATCTTTACCATGAACAATGGGCGTTATGATATCTTTCCATACTCCATCATAGGCAGCACGAGCGAGGACAAAACCTGCATAAAGAATATGCACATTGTCAGCAAACAAAAGATTGTGCCTGGTCTAGACGATTTGCCATCCATGCGACAGAGATAAGATTGGCGCATGCTCTGGCCGATTCCCTGCCTATGCAACAAGGTGATGGTCGACGCATGTTCGGGATAAGCCCTCATCTAGGTGGCTCACTTACGTGAAAATCCCATGCATATTCTCTCATCTATGCGACAGAGGTAAGCTTAGTGCATGCGACAGGGTGATGGTCGGCGCATGTTCAGGATGAGCCTTCATCCATGCTGCTTACCTACACGAAAAGCCCGTACATGTTCTCGATGATCTCTCATCCATATGACAGGGCCACGAAAAAAGTCTATGCATGTTCTAGATGATTTCTCATCCACCCAGCGAGACTGTGTACTTGTGTCTTTGTGTCCTTAGCATCATGACATAGGAAGGGTAGTACTCCCTACCTCCAAGTAGAGTGCCAGCATCAGGATGCTACAGATCAATTCTGCCACTGACAAACTCCTCGGCAAGAAGAACAGTAGCCTTCGGCATTTTCACAAAAAATGAGGAAGCAGAGAGACAATGTTCTCTCTCCTCCCTGGGCAGCCTATTTATGGATCCAAAGATGCGTAGGGAGATCGAGGTGATGAACCAAGCAGTTATGAGGATGAACCTGACACCTCGATTTACGTGATCTACTTTAATCTCCTTAGAAACTTCCGCCTTAAATCCTGCGTCAAACGGCAGCTCAGAATCCCGAGAATTTCGCTTGAAAGGATCAATGTGAATCTTTCATTAAATAAAGATTGGATAGCCTGGTCTATGCGACATCATATCTATGTGGCACATCACCTATGCGACACGTCAAATATATGCGGCCCATAGTACTCGTCCATGCTTCTTGTTCAAAGTATTCCAAACTTTTCAGTTTGAAAACTTTAAAGGGAATATTATAGAAGCATGGAAAATCCGAAGCCATGTGCCCAAGGAAAAGAACCCCCAGAACCCAACTTGGTGAAGACAGGCCGCAGAGCCTATGTGCCCTCAAAATTTGACTCAAACCGCATAGAGTCTACGTGGCCAAGGGGCATATGCGGCCCAAACAACGACAGAGTTAGGAGCCGCATAAAGCCCCAACACAATATTTATTGCCTGACATAAAGTTCTGACATGACATTTATTGTCCTGAAAGCTTCAAAAGCGTGAGAAATGTGACACACTAGAAGACAGAAAGTCACGTCAGTATATTAATGACTCTGTCAGGCGTGCAGTACAACGTGTTCACTCATATGCGACCTCGATTCCATCTAGCCATGATGCCATGCGGCCAAAGTGTCCATAAGACCCAGGCTGGATGAGAGCACGTATGCGGACATGACTCTATGCGTCCCTCAGCTTGCATAATATTTCCGTTACAACCAAGAAGATCTTCACACAATCAGTGCTGACAACATATTTAGTTGACCAAGTCATGCACACAATGGGTTGAAACAACCCTATCTCCCAACCAAAATTTTATCAACAATATATTACAACCAATGTCATGTGGCAACCTGTCTGTGATATGCGCACAGAGTTACAACTGTATTCTGTTGAAGGAGCCCAATACGGCCACAAAACAGAGGCGCATAGCATATGCGCACGCATGAGCTATCCAGGTAAGACATAGGGACATAAAGGAGAGAGACTTCCAGAAAGCATTTTCATTCTCTCGTCGAACCATCAACGGAGTAAAAAAAATCCGTTGTAGTGCTCGATCTCCATCGTCACACTCCCCAAAATCAAAAAATATTGTACTTAGATTTTTTTGTTTAGAACTTCTTTGTACTCTTTTATTTGTTAAATAACAAAGCTTGTTCTATCTTGAATAAATGTCAAATATGATCATGATCATTTATGAGACGAGAGGATAATAAGAAGCGTGAAAATAGAAGTCCTACTTTTGATGGTCAACTTGACCCAAAAGTTTTCATTGACTGAATGACAGACATGGAGTACTATTTTCTGTTATATGATATGTTTGAGGCTAGAAAAATCTATTTTTATACAATTAAGCTTGTTAAACAAGCTAAGTTGCATTAGTAGAGTGTTGAGTGATTGTTTCTACAAAGGAGGCAAGAACTCATTCTTATATGGGATGATATGAAAGATAAATTAAAGAAAAATACTTACCAACTTTCTACCGATAAAGGCTCTTAAATCAATGGCATAAACAGACCCAAGACAATCATCCTATCACGAAAACATCTCCAAATTCAACAAATATTTAATTACAATATGAAGTGACAAAAGAGGTTGTGATCACCCTTCCTATGTTTAGGTATGGGCTTTGAGATGACTTACAACATGATTTATTTCTGCGTGAGGTGACTTTGGAACATGCTTAATAATTGGTTGAGATCTTGACCGATTTCAAAGATCTTGTTTCAATAGTACGAGTAATTCATGGACCATTCTAATAGACCCAATGAGTCGAAGCCTAGATAGGTTTTATCAGTACCAACCCAAGCCAAAGCCTAGTATACCATCGTCGTCCAGACACCTAACAGAAAGGGTATACTTGGGGAGTCTCCCAAGGTCAATCCTCGTATTGAGTGTTATAGGTGTCATGGTTTTGGTTATTATATACATCAGTGTCTGACTCAGTCCCTCCTCGTAGATGATCAACCCGAACAAGACCAGGATGTCAATATAGTAGAACATGAACCATATCTAGGAGATTGTGAAGATGATCATCCTAAAGATAATGGGTATATGGGTCTCATTAGGAGTTTCCCAAATTTTAGAAATGTTGATAGGAATCGTGAGGACCCTAGGCTTAATGTTGTTTGATATGTCTTGTCACAAGCTAAAGAGACTAACGATTGGTGGCACACCTCCATTTTTCATACATTTATTAGAATTAGTAATCAATCGCGTAAGATAATTTTAGACAGTGGAAGTTGTATCAACACTATTGCATCTAACATAATAGCTAAGACTGGTCTTGAGACTGTACATCACCATAATCCGTATAAGGTTAGATTGGTAGATGAGTCATCCATTAGCGTTAAGGAAAGATGTCTTGTTCTTATAGAGTTTGTTATTTATAAGAACAAGGTATGGTGCGTTGTGATTAAGATGGATGTGCATCATATCATTTTAGGAAGAACTTGGCTATTCGATTTAGATATCCTCTTTATGGATGTTCCAACTCTTATGCATTCATGTATAAGGGTCAAAAGATTAGTATCAATCTTATACAACGAAAGCTTGATCCAAATATTAAGAAGAGTGAAACCTTCGACAAGAAAAATGGGCTTTCCTTTATAGGATTGAAATAAATGGAAGATGAGATTACAAAAGGGACTACCATAGTTGCCTTGGTTGCTAGGGAAGTCATGGAGGACTCCCTAGAGCAAGTCCTAATTGAAGTATTCCCCATCCTTAAGGAGTTTAAAGATATTTTCCCTGAGGATCTCCCAAACTGTTTACCATAGATACGTTACATTCAACACACTATTGATCTTGTCAAGAGAGCAACCCTACATAATATGCCGTATTATCAACCTAATCCCACTGATCATGCAGAGTTAAGGCAGCAAGTCGAGGAGTTATTATCTAGAGGGTTTATTAGGAGAGCATGAGTCCTTGCACGATACCAGCCCTTTTGACTCTAAAAAAGATTGTACATAGAGGATGTGCGTGGATAGCAGTTCGATCAATAAAATAATATTAAAATTCTATTTTTCTATTCCCAAACTGAACGATATGTTAGATATGATGTTGGGAGCCACTATATTTTCAAAGATTGATATAAAGAATGGCTACCAACATATTCGTATTCGTTCAAGGGATGAATGGAAGACCGCTTTCAAGACAAAATATAATATTTATGAGTAGTTGGTTATGCCCTTTGGACTATCCAACACCTCTAACACATTTATGAGAGTAATGACACAATTTCTTTGGCCATTTATGGGTAGATTATTGGTTGTTATTTTGACGATATACTTATTTACAATCAATCGAGGGACCAACATATAGATCACTTAAGGCAAATGCGTGCCACGTTACGCAAAGAGAGCATGTATGTGAACCCTAAGAAATGCACATTCTTTACTAAAGAGATTATTTTTTTAGGGTTCGTCGTATCTTTTGCAAAAATCTCTGTCGATCCCTAGAAGATAAAGGCAATTAAAGAGTGGCCCGACCCCCGGAGTATTAGAGATATTAGGAATTTTCATGGGCTAGCGACTTTCTTTTGTCGATTTATACGGGATTTTAGCACCGTCATGGCCTCCATAACCAATTGTTTAAAGAAAGAAGCTTTTGAGGGTCAGTTGTTGAAGCCAAAGCATTCAAAGACATTAAGAAAAAGATGACAGTGTCCTTTATTATGTGTCTTCCTGATTTTTCGAAGGTGTTTGAGGTTAAATGTGATGCTTTTGGCATAGGCATATGTGGAGTCTTCGCCCAAGAGGGACATCTAGTAGCTTTCTTTAATAATAAAAATGAACGAGGCAAGGTAGCGATACTCCACCTACTATAAGGAGCTCTATACGGTTATTTAATCCCTTCTCCATTGGCGACATTATTTGCTACCATATGAATTCGTTATCTATTCTAACCATGAGGCCTTGAGATACCTTAACTCCCAAAAGAAACTGAATGCTAAACATGTTAGGTGGGTTAAGTTCTTGCAAGACTACACCTACGTGTTAAAACATACGGCGGAAGTTGAGAACAAAGTCGTTGACATGCTTAGTGGATGTACGGCTGTACTGTATGGAATGAGTGCCGAAGTTGTTAGTTTTTATAAGATAAAAAAAGAGTATGTCATGTCCTGACTTTGGTACGATTTAATTACTTTTGAAAGATAGGTTGACTCGTGAGATAGATGGCTTTCTAGTAACATATGACTATTATTTTTATTTAACAAGCTATATATCCTACATACTTCATTAAAAGATTTATTGGTGTGGAAATTGCATATTGGTGGTTTGTTCGGTCATTTTTGGCGAAATAAGACTATATAAGCCGTTGAGAAGCAATTTTACTAGTCTAGTGTCAAAAGAGATATTGCAAAGCTTGTAGGCCAGTGTCGTACTTTCCAACTGGTAAGCAATAGAAACAAAATACATGCTTGTACAATCTACTTCTTGTATACAACCGCCCATGGATAGATGTTAGTATGGATTTTGTGTTAGCTAATTTACCAAAGAACCTTAGGAAACACGATTCCATCTTTATGGTAGTAGGCCATTTTTCAAAGATGGCCCAGTTTTTGTCTTGTTCTAAAATGCCAGACGCCTCCAAAATTTCTAAGATTTGTTTTAATTAAGTCGTTAGATTGCATTGGTTATCGAAAACGAAGTGTCCGACATGGATGTTAAGTTTCAAAGCTACTTTTGGAAAAATCTATGATACTTGATGGGAACAAAGTTGACCTTTACCATGGCTTAACATCCTCAGACTGATGGAAAAATGAGGTGGTTAGTAGGACTTTAGGTAATCTTATACGTTGTTTGGTTGGAAAGATATCAGGAATTGGGATCTCCTATTACCTAGGGCCTAATTTGCATTTGATTCTTCAGTTAATAGGTCTATAACCATGAGTCCATTTCAAGTTGTGCATGGTTTTAAACCTAGGAGGCCTATCGATCTTATTCCCATGTCTCATCATTCTAGGATTTATAATTATGCATCTGCATTTGTCAAACATATTCATGACTTGCATAATGTAATCAACTAAAAAAAAAAATTAAGTAATGCTCAATATAAGTCTCTTGCTGACAAACATAAAAAATTTCTTGAATTTCAAGTTGGTGATTATGTTATGGTCCAGACTAGATCGGAACGGTTTCCTCCATGGTCGTTAAGAAATTACATGCACGAAGTACATGACCATTTAGAATTTTGTAGAGAATATGATCGAATGTGTATGTCATTGACTTACCACCTAGATTTGGGGTCATTCCATATTTAATATTGAAGATTTGATGCCTTACAAGGGTCCTCCAATTAGTCTAGATGATCCACTTGTGGATTCACATGATCCTACCTTTGAGCCATTGTCAGGAACTTTTCCACCACTACCCTCACTTCTTGTCACGACCCGTACCCAGATGATCGGGGCACGAGTACGTGGTATGTCCAGCCTACACCATAGCATCGGTCGTAGAACGTTGTCTAATCCTCAATGTGAATCATACTAATACACTAGTTCTATCATGTACTCGATCACAATATTCTAAAGGAAGAATGAATAAGAAAGATAATCCAACAATAATCTAAAAAAAATAAAACTAAGACATGGCACTGAGATAGAGGAATACTAGCCTAGATCTCACTAGAGGTCACCACTAGGTCCACATTGCAAAACTAGTCTCGATCATAACATCACTCTGCAATAAGGAACATGGAGCACAACAATGCCTAAAAATATTATCCAGTCAGGATGGAACGAGTACAACCCAATAGCAATTCTAATTAATTGACAAAGACTATGAAAACATAATAGTAAATGTAATACATGATGAGAAATCAATAAACTGATATTTTACACTACTTGTCAATGATTCTGATCACATATCCAGCTAGCATTTTCTCCACCCCAACTAGTATGATGGATCCAACCATGACACATCATAATAAATGAATCACAATACAATGTCCGATAACAATACAATAAACAATGTCCAAATACGAAGGTAACATCTTATGACTAGAGATCCAATATATATACCAATCCATATACCATCGTGTCATGAATCAAGTATAACATCACTAAGTACATGTATCATAGTAATTATCAAAGAAAAATATCAGAGAATGTACTCGCCTTAAATTAGTCGGAGTCGACGTGCGCGACACGAACGTGTCAACACAAAATGGTATAATTGCCACACTTATCAAGGTAATGCCAAATGATATAATAAACATTTTTAGCGAGTCCAGAGAAGTCCAAATAGTCAGGTTTGATATAATGAAATCCGGATTTGGAGATCAGCACAAAGTTGGTGATACTGGTATCAGGTTCACAACAGTCCATAAGAAGGAGACAGAAAATATCTAGTTAGTTAATGGACAAGATAGCTAAGAGAGGATTGATTTAGATATTCGAAACACGTATTATATATATATATATATATATATATATATATATATATATATATATATATATATACCTTCAAAAATCCATGGGTTTATTAAGGGCCTCAAGCCCAAAATGTTTATGAAATCCATTTAGAATAAAACTTATTTAAAATAAATTCTTTCTTATAAAAATATATTTCCAAGTATAAATTTTTACCTATAATAATTTTATAGGAGCCCAAAATAATATTCCCAATTAAATAGTATTTCTCATAATTATATATTATAAAACATAATACATAATAACCCAAAACTTAGTATATAATAATATACCACAAAATCCAATATATATATATATATATATATATATATATATATATATATATATATAATTATACCATTACAAAAAGGATGGAAGAAAGAAACGTTAAAAGAAAGAAGAGAGAAAAGGAAAGGAAGAATAGAAGGGGGAGGAAGAGATCGAGAGGGAGAGTAATTGAGAGAGATCACCTTGGCGTCGGATCCAGTGACGATTCGAGGGAAGACGTCTCCAGCGACTCCGGGCTTGAAAGGGCAGAGCCGATGGCTCCTTCCCGGCACTGGACACGGCAGAGCTCCTCGAGACAAGGGTTTCCGGTCAGCTGCGAATTTGGATGGAGTAGACATGGGGGACGGAGGCCAGGCGAGTCGACGCGCGACGGTGGAGAACGGGAAGCTGGATCGGCTCTCGGTGGCGAGAGGACGACTGACGGAGACATATAGCTCGTGGTTAGTGGAGGAGATCCAGAACAGATCGACACTCGTCGACTCCGACTGGCCGCGATTAGGATAGAGGCGAGCACAGGAGTGGTCGGATGCTCGGATGCGGTCGTCAGCACGGACACGACGTTGCGGGATGCAGAGGCGACGACGTCCAGCGGTCAGGTTAGGGTTAGGGTTTCTCCTTTGATTTGCTTTTGATTATTATTTTTGCGGGTTGCTGGAAGTGTCGAGATAGATTTGGAACCGTGTATGTTCTGTCAGACACGAAGGAGATGGGAATTGTGTCCGAGTTGGACATGAAATGTATTATGAGAATGTACTGTGGACACAAAATAGTAGAAAGAAACTTGTGATTGGACCCGAGGCCGACACGGCTGACATGAGGAATTCGGACATGGACACAAGGGTCCGGATACGAATACGACGACATTGTTGGGAATTGATTTATGATTGGTGAGTAAGTCCATGGGAATTTTTTTTATAAGACTATCCCAACTTGCTCGAGGATACAATGGTAAATGCTAAAAATAGATATCCATTAAGGATCAAAGGGATCCCTTCTAGAAGATTCCTAAATGGATGATTAAAACCAAATGATTTCAAAGATAAATAATAAATTCCCAATACAAGAATTAGTTTAAAAATATATTCTTTAGTAATAAATAAAAATTAAATTCCTTTATCAGTAAAAATATAATTAGCTACCATAACACTTAAATAAAACCCTCTATTCAATAACTAGAAATAATATAACAACATTTTCATTAATAAATAAAAAACATAAATTAGTGACTATTTTCTTTAAAAAAAATTATTAGTTGAAATAATAATGACTTTACAACCGTTTTCTAAAATCCATCTTTTGAAAAATAATAATAGCAAAACATCTTTCATAAATCCAAAATAAAAATTCAAGAAGAAATCATTTTCTACAAGTGATATTTGAATTTAAAATTAAAAAATCTAAATTGATAATTTCGAAAACCGGAGGTTACACTTCTATGGTCCCAATCAGCATATCACATTGATGTAATATTGGATGATCAGATTATCTCTAGTAGAAATGGTGGTTGTTAACGTTATTTGGTTCAATGGAAATATCGCCCTGAATATGATGATTCATAGATTATAGGGGAGGAGATGCAATGCCTTGATCCAGATTTACTGGAGTACTATGACAGTAGCCATGAGAGTCATTCGCTTGAGCCAAATTTTTTTATCCTGGAAGAATTGATGAGGACATCAGAACACCAGTTACGAAGACCTACCAATGTATAAGATGACGCAACACAGTCTCATTATGGATTATCATTTGAATTTGAATTCATATTTCTTTTATTTTTACTGTTTTTCCATTGTCAACACAAAATTTTCCTAATCAATAGGAAGGGTAGTTGTGTTTACCTATTCCTTAGGAGTCTATTAGTTTTTTTTAATGTTTGTTTGTTGTTTTTTGTGTGGTTTTATTTATATCCTTGTTTGTCAATGGATAAAGGGCATAGATGAACGAAAAGATTTTTTTGATGAAATCCAATTTTTTAATATGGCTGTGATAGCCAAGTCCCTCTCCCTCTCCTACTCCTCTTTTAGTCCCGACCCCCTTATCTCTCTCCTCTAGACAACAACAACACAGCCTTAGTAGCAGCGCAACAACAATGCAACGGTAATAGCAGTAGTGCAATAGCACAACGACAACATGAGAAACAACAACACAACGACAGGAGCAGGAGCATCAGTAGCCCCTCTCCCGATAATCACTCAACATTCTGATTCTAGTCTCATTCTCCATTTTGAATCAAGTAATTAAGATCATTACATCTATCATCTAATATACTATCAACAGGTTGCTAATTTACAAATAAGCTTGAGTGCTTCCTCAAACATAAAACTGGAACTTGTTGTTATCATCCTAAACATTAAATAGAGAACTAGCCTAAGTTAGGTGGTAACATTTGATCCAATCTTATACAAAATCTAAGCTTTGTATGATAGCTTTTTGTTTCTTGCTTTATATAATCACATAATTTAGGAACCTAGATGTTATCTCATAATTATCAACGAATTAAATGAGACTTACTACGAATTAAACAAGACTTACTTAAATTTAATTTAATTGTTGATTTTAAACCTTGAATTCATTCCACATCAGATTACTACATATTAATATGATTCATATACTTATATATGTATTCAAAAATTTGAAATTGGATCCGAAAAAGGAATGGAGTATGTACCCCTATCTAGGTGTATTAGTAAAATTAAATATGCATCAAGATTCATATCCGACTGGATTTGAAATGATGGAGCTGTATATGGGTTTGACTCAGCTTGCCTTGATTCACCTTATCTCATGTAGAACTTAACTTGGTTTTACCTTCTTTATAGGTATAAATATGAGTTATATCATGAATCTCAAGCATACTAAATATGAGAATTTGAGTTGTTCACGGAAGGGATTGTATCGGGCAATTTTTTTTATAGATATTTTTATTACATTTTGAGAGGCCAAACAGTTTGAGGGGCCGGTGCATGCCTTTGGCTTCGTCCATGGTGTGAACATGACTATGCCACGATATTGCTACATGCACACAACAATGCCATATTGGAATATCTATTGCGATTAAAGTTAGGATACAGTGTAATTGAACAACAATTATACTTATTAAAGTTTTCAGTGTGATGCCAAACACCTCTAACTCATGTGGTTTAGGTGAGGCATTCTCCTTGGCCTGGTAGGTTCCATCACCGGAGAAGTGCTATTTTTATAATTTATTCTCCAATTTAGGCAGATTCTGCAGGTTGGGCGGGTGGTGTGTGTTATTAAACAAAAACTAATATATATGCACGTGCGTTGCACGTATTTCATAGATTATTATTAGGAAGACTAAAAGATAGCTAATGTAATTATTCTATTTTTTATTAAAACTGCTTAATAAGAATAAAAGACATATACCTTAATTATTTTAAATGTATTATTATATTAATATTATTATATATATTATTTTATACATGCATGCAAAATAAAGACTATTTAGGAAGATCAAAAGACAGCTTCCGTAATTACTAGTTGTCCCTATTAACTTTAATGAATCATTCTAAATAGTAAACATATGCAATGATATTTTTGGAAAAAAAACTTTGAAGGTGAAGCTTAACTTTTCCTATTATACAATAGTATAGATTTATTAGTTCGATTACAGAAACTCAAATAGGAATTCATAATAAAAACTTATAATCACGTTATGACACGTATACAAATTTTTCTATTTAGATCCTTGATTTTTTTGTGTTTGTCTTTAAAAATAAATTAAAGAATCAGATGTATCGTTAATGGTCGAGTTTAAAAAATTATGAAAGCACGAGTTTCTCTATAGAGTATCTGAAAATAAAACGAAATTTTTTATACAGAACATTATACTTTAAGTTAATTCCATCGAAAGCATCAAACTTTCAAAATTTCCATCCAAAGCATCAAAACGCCTATTGGAAGGACGTTTTGTATAATTTATCATTAAAAACATTAATATAATATCATTTCTTTAACATGTGTTAGCCTAAAATAATAATAAAATATTCAAAACGCCGATCGGATGGACGTTTCTCAAGGAAAAAAACGTCCATCCAATGGACGTTATATATATATATATATATATATATATATATATATATATATATATATATATATATATATATATAAGCTAATCTCTCTACCCCTCTCTCTCTCTCTCTCTCTCTCTCTCTTATCTCTTTGCCTGTCCCATGCAAATATATATATATATATATATATATATATATATATATATATAATATAGAAAACGTTCCTTGGATGGGCATTTTTTTGGAAAAAATGTCCATTCTAAGGGCGTTTTATATCTACCCCCTCTCTCACTGTCACCCCCCTCTCTCTCTCCCGTCCCTCTCTCACTCTCCCTGAACTCTCTCTCTCTTACTGTCACCCCCCCCCCCTCTCTCTCTCTCTCAATTATTTATGTCAAAATCCCCCTCCTCTTTCTCTCTATCACATGTGTCTGTCTTTTGTATTTTTCCACCCCTCACATGTCTCCATCATCTGTCACCCTCCTATCTTTTTCACCCCCCTCTCTCACATGTCTCTGTCCCATTCTCCCTCTCTTTATGTTTCATCTAAGTGTTGCAGACTTTTGACTGAGATCGAGAAGAAGAGAGGTAGTGTGTATAAGAAGAGGATATTTCCTTTGGTGAATTTACAGATCAAAGAGGAGATCGCAGTAGTGAGAGTTTGACGGGATAAGAAAGATAGCTCAAGAGGAGGAAGAAGAGTTCAGTTCAGTATGATTTATACAACTAGGACCAACATTGAAATCTTGGTTATCACAAAAATGTTGACTACTTGAAATAATTGTTATGTCAATATTTGCTAGCGATGGAATGATGTAAATTTTAATACAAGATAAAACTAAATTACTTTGAACAATAAAATTACATGTTTCTTCACAATCTACTATTATCAACGCATCTTCATAAAATTACCTTATTGTAAATTCATAACTTATGGAGAAACGATAACAAATAACACTATGCAAACTAGCTAGTGTGATATTTTGATAAGTGATAATAAGATAAGTATTACCTCATTGGTAAGATAATCCATCTAGTATACCTCCATGATAGCAAATTATTACTAAATTTTGATCCATAGTCACAAACTTTCGTCTGAATTGAGACTTACAGTGGTATGTCAGAAAATATCTTAGGAGAAAATGGTAGGAGGCGATGGATGAAAGTATCTTCTGACTTAAATTTGGCTTATAAATTCACCAATTGTAAGCTATTTTCTGTATGAAAAAAATATGGTAAATAGAGTAAGAGTGAATGAGATATACAAAATAAATGAGTCATATATATAAGCTAAATTTAACCGTTAAAATTTAAACGTTACAAATTGAACGTTACCTATTGTACAGAGACTAGTATTACCTAGTATACTAGCATACAAAAAAAAAGTAACAGAGGAAAGAGTGACAGGGAGAGAGAGAGTAAAGAGAGGGATGGGAGTAACAGAGAGAGTAAAGAGAGGGAGAGAGGGTGAGAGTGACAGGTTGAGAGAGAGAGAGGGGCAGAGAGAGAGAGGAAAGAGAATGAGAGAGAGAGAGAGAGAAAAGGAGAGGAGAGGATAAAGAGTGAGAGAGAGACAAGAGATAAAGATGAGAGAGAGAGACAAGAGACGAGAGAGATGTGAGAGTGATAGAGAGAGAGAGATGAGAGAAAGAGAGAGAGAGAGAGAGAGAGGATAAAGAGTGAGAGATATACAAGAGATAAAGATGAGAGAGAGAGACAAGAGACGAGAGAGAGATGTGAGAGTGATAGAGAGAAAGAGAGAGGGGCAGAGAGATGAGAGAAAAATAAAATATATAAAATGTCCATTGGATGGACGTTTTCTCCTTGAGAAACGTCCATCGGATCGACGTTTTTAATATATATATATATGTATATTTTACAATAAATTTTCGTTAACGAAAATAATATTATATTAATTTTTTAAATAATAAAATATATAAGATGTTTTTCAAATAGACGTTTTCATACTTTTGATGAAAATTTTAATAGTTCAATATTTTCGATAGAATTAACGGATTTTTTTAAATAAAGTAATATATTTATAGATAATTGCAAGAAAGGGGAGGAGTTTGGTAAAATTATAGGAAAGGGGATAACTCGTCAACTGAGTTGGCGAGTTGCTGGGGCCCGCCAACTCAGTTGGCGGGTGGGAGTGGAACTCGCCAACTGAGTTGGCGAGTGGGAGTGGGACCACTCAGTTGGCGGATAGGAGTTGGATATATATATATATATATATATATATATATATACATATATATATATATATATATATATATATATATATATATTATTTTTTTCTAAATCAATTAAATTTTGTAAATGGATAATAACAAATTATCTATTATAATATTATAAAAAATTTACATTGATAATACCAAAACAAAAATATTTATTAAAAATTTTAAATCTAAAAATATAAATAATACCAAAAAATATCAAATAAATAGTATTATGGAATATTTTAGTAAATGTCCCTAAAAAAATATCAAAAGTAGTATATACCCTAATAAAATTTTTTTAGCAAATCCTCCAAAAATAAAAATAAAAATCGGTTAAAATAGTGCGAACATATCTTAAATTTTTATCTATATATATTTATATAGATAAAATTTCACTTTTATAGATTTATATAGATATATATACAATTATCTATATATATTTAGAATTTCACTAATTATGTAGATATATATAGATATTTTTTGTTAGATAATTGTATATAGATATTTGTATATATTTAGAATCTATATTATCTTTATACAATTATCTAATATTATCTGTTCAACAAAAAAATAAAATTATCTGTTATCTAATATATATTATCTATATATATTAGATAATTGTATATTAGTAAAAATTATCTAATATATATTATCTATAGTATCTGTTAAACAAAAAATATCTAACAATTATCTAACATTGGCTCGATGATAATCTCTTGTCCGGTTTCCTGCCTGATTCGTTTGGCAATTGCACTGAGTTGGTGGAGCTCTCCCTTTCGAACAACTTGCTCTCTGGACCTATTCCGGAGACCTTGGATAACATCAAGGGGCTTAGCTATGTGATCCTCAGTTGGAATTCTTTTACGGGGAAGATCCCTTTGATTCCGAGCACCTGCAGTTGGCAGTAGCTTGTCAGGCCAAATCCCATCCTCTGTTGGTTCACTAACTGAGCTTTCGATTCTTTACTTGTCCTCGAACGCTTTATCGGGCTTGATTCCTCCGGAGGTTGGTAACTGCAAGAAGCTGGAACACTTGGAGTTGTATTCAAACCAGCTGCAGGAGCAATTCCCAGAGCGATTGGTAAGCTGAATAATTTGAAGAGGCTATATCTGTTCAGCAATCGTTTGACAGGAGAGATTCCAATGTAGAAAATTTAATTAATTTAAAAGAAATAATATATATATATATATATATATATATATATATATATATATCCAACTCCTACCTGCCAATTGGCGGTCCCACTCCCATCCGCCAACTCGCCAACTCAGTTGGCGAGTTCCACTCCCACCCGCCAACTGAGTTGGCGGGCCCCAGCAACTCGCCAACTCAGTTGGCGAGTTATCCCCTTCCCTATAATTTTACCAAACTCTTCCCCTTTGTTGCAATTATCTATAAATATATTACTTTTTAAAAAAAAATCTGTAGAATTAATGTAAAGTATAATGCTTTGTATGAAAATTTTCGAAAATAAAGTTTTAGGGGCCCACATATCCATTTTGATTTGTCGAATCTAATAGAGTATCTGAAAATATATATATTTTTTGTTACTGCACGGGCCTATAAGAGGATTCCCACCCTTGCTAGTAAAGAAACCCTAACCAAAACCCGAGCAAAACCCTAACGAATTATTCCCTAAAATAACAGTAATGGCGGCATCCTTAGACGAAGCGCAAGTGAAGAACGTCCTACGCCAGGTGAAATTTCAATCGGAATCCTAATCCTTCTACTCCTCTTTCCCAAATTTCTAGAAACACAAAAAGGAAGTTCGACTTTTTACTATTTTTTGTGGTTTTTTTTTGTCGTGAATTAAAATAGAAACCTTAATTTGTTCACCCCCACCCCCGATTTGAAGGAAAATAGATCGATTTTTTACGATTTTTGTGAAATTAGAAACGCCTGAGTCCAATTTCGCCCCTTTTAACAATTTGCTTGGACTAGTTTTTTGTGAAATTAGAAACGGAAACCCTAATTCTTTCCTTTTCCCTCCCTTAATCTGGACGAACAAGCAAAAATCGATTTTTACGATTTTTTTGTGATTTTTTTCTTCTCTAGGTGGAGTTCTATTTCAGCGACAGCAATCTTCCCAGGGACAATTTCTTGAAGAAATCCGTCCAGGAGAGCGAGGATGGATGTGAGTTCTATCAAAATGTGATTTTTTTTGTTTTTCTTCAGAGATCTCTTAAGTATTTTTTTTTCCAGTGGTGAGCTTGGGTTTGATATGTTCCTTCACTCGGATGAGGAATCATCTCGGATTGGGTAATTTGAAGGCTGAGGAAGTCCCGGAGGAGACGGTGCTCGCGGTGGCTGATGTGCTGCGGAAGTCTACTGTGCTCAAAGTATCTGAAGATGGTGGGTGTGGTATTAATATTTTGGAAGTCACTTAAATATTATCTTTTTGATTTGCTTCAGTGAAATGCTTTTTGTATTTGGTGAAGTGTTGAATTGTAGTATTGATTTACAGATAAAACTTAGTTCTTGTTATTGGGTTTCGTCGTAATTATTGGGCAATCAGTTCATTTGTAATTTTGATTTGATAGTGTGCCCTTTATTGATCTATGTTGCACGGAACACAAATACAACATAATACAAACACCACAACAAGGATACGACACCAAATATGGAGTGTCCGTATCCATCCCGAGGCAGCACAAAGACAATAACGATATTTCAAGTGCTCTCTCGTTCTTCCTAGATATTGATTGACAGTAATTGTATTATTCTTGCCTACCTTTTATTTTATTTTATTTATTTATTTATTATTTATCCAATACACTTCTGTTATACATGCATGTGATTTGTAGCAAGCAATCATGGTTATTGGGCTATATAGTGGTAATTATTTGGATTTGATTATTTATCATAGTAGTTTTAGAAGAGAGATTTCAATTGGTGGAATATACTGTAAGATGCATTAGCGTTCAAATTATAAATCGGGCATCATTCTGTAGTATATTAATGCCCACCTAAGAGTGTTGCTGATCTAACATCTATATGATCGACGTAATGATTTCTTTGGCATATATATTCGTCCACCCATGAAGTTGGTGTGGTTGTGATATGGGTACAAATATGTATCTTGCTTTTTTGTGTCAAATACTTTTGAACATTACCAAACTTCATATCTTTTGTTATCATGTAGTCAGTGTTGGGTTTGGTGTTTATACCTAAACGAAATTGAGATAAGTTGTATGTCTGCATTTTCTTGATATGTTTACAGGACCCAATTAGTGTTAGTGCAGATATTTTGGTATTGTGTTCCATGATTATAAATCCCGAATCACTCATAGAAAATTCAAATCAATACGAAGATCTGTTCTATTATTGAGGTCCTATGAACTTACCTTAAGTTATTTTCTATGCTTCACTAAATTTCTTGCTAGTTCGAAGCAAGCAAGGAGTCAACGACCCTCTTCCATTTTGGGTTTATATGTGATTTAATGTCTCAATGAAAGTGGTTATTGTCAATCCCCCTCCTACTTTCTCTTCTTTTTAGTTTTCTCTATCTTTGGGTTTTGCTTTTTAGAGAGTTATGATATGTTTCATAGTTATCAAAACACTGTACTAAAAATCGACCTAGGCGCCCGGTGCACGTCCGGTGCCCACCTAGGTGCCAACATAGTGCTCCTCGACGACCACTATGCATGTTTTTGGGTTTTATGGACAATTGTTGCACTTTTCAGCAATATTTATTTTAAATTTTATAGACTGCGTAGAACTAGGAGACCGCCTAGGCGGGCTAGTCGCTAGGCGCCCGTTGTCCGTCCGACTAGCGCCTAGCGACTTCTACAACCTTGGAGAGGAGAGAGAACGAAGTGGAGATATTGTTGGAGAGAGCTGCTTACCATGGGGATGAGGAAAAACCAAGAGGAGAGAGAAAAGAGATATTTAATAAATAATAATAATAATAATAGTAAATAATAATAACAATATATATATATATATATATATATATATATATATATATATATATATATATATTAAAAGATGAAAT
Organism: Iris macrosiphon; assembly: GCA_036927795.1. Lineage (NCBI taxonomy): Eukaryota > Viridiplantae > Streptophyta > Magnoliopsida > Asparagales > Iridaceae > Iris > Iris macrosiphon. Next base: position 111,453,838 of record JAYESA010000014.1, read on the forward strand.
AGGGTTAGGGTAACTATGGTTTTTTATGGGACCGCCTAAAACTAGGCTGTGCATAGGCGGACTAGCGCCTAGCGATGTTTACAACCTTGATCAAAACTGGACCAGACCGCCAGTTGGAACAGAAAATCAGTGACCCCAGAGCCTCATAGTTTTACCATTGACACGGTCATAACCTGGTTGATCTGCCCAGGTTTTCTAGAACGCGTGCAAGCTGGGTCAATGAAACCAGGATAGGTTTAAAGGTTTAATACTCTACTAGGCCCGGGCCTTCAACACTGCTTGACCCAGTTAAGATCTAAATGGTACTCCACATTCCTCCTGTATTTATAGGCAATGGTCATCTATCTATTCTTTTCTATATCCAATTGAGACTAAAAGTGGGTTATTTAGATGTGTAAAGAACCATAAAATATGTTAAGTCAATGCTCCTAACAACCAGCGAGTGTCATACTTCTATGCGCCAAAGTAGGAGCACCAGTGATTCAGTGAGCTGCATATAAAAGTCCCGTCAATAATGTCTGTGTCCATTGTTCCAGACCAGGCCATAGCCAAGAAGAATGGCTAATTGCCATTAGACCCCTAGTTTTCGCCATAGCTACTGACTTTGGGTAAGCATCCTTGATCAAATTGAGAAATGGAGAACAATATAATTTGATAGGATTACTTATGAACATGAGATGGTTGCTCCAAATTATGTGATTATCATGTAGTAACGTAGGGGTTCATAATAGTCTTTCAGTAATCACTATTACACACACGGTCAGATCATCGACTCGCTGGTTGGTCCAATGACCTGGAGTCTTGTCTGGGTCGATGTCTAGTCCTAGTCTTATAACTATTAGGTCTAACTTTGAGATATTAAACAATCATATATTGTATTTTTTCCCTTTGATTATTTCGTCTACCATATCTTTGAAGTTGATGCTGATCAGAAACAATGGTGGTTTATGTTTGTTTATTCTTCTTGTTTTGCTTCAAGTATAAAGTTCTTGCTTAATGGAAGCACTGAATTTTGGTGTATTTCTTAAAATTTTTGTAGGGAAGAGGATTGGAAGGAGCACTGAGTTGTCAAAGCCAGAAGTAGTTATAGAGCAAGTGGATTCGAGAACAATTGCTGCATCTCCTTTGCCTCATGATGTCAAGATTGAAGATGTTGAAGCTTTCTTTGGTCAACATGCAAAGGTACTTGTTGTTGATAGTCTTGTCGTTGGTGATGCATCACAAATATACCTCCTCTCCCCCTCCCCCTCTCCCTCTCCCTCTCCATATATATGTGTGATTTTATTCCTAGGCAGTTCTTCAGTTATACAAGTACATACTAGAGCAAGTAAACTCAAAATCCCTTCTGTTAGAAATGATCTCATTTAAATAGTGTAAAAGTCTAAGGCTAATTTGCAATTAAATACCAGAATTTATCCTATAATCACTTTAATACCACAATTTCTTTTGTGTACACGGATGTGGTGTACATTTTAAGTAGTTTCAGTTTGCTACCTTCTTTTAGTCCACAATACCTAACAATGACTTAGGACCATTTTGTCACTACTGATAGAAATTTACATACTTTCTATCCTCACCCAAACTCTAGCCACCCCCACCACTATCGCTGCCTGCTGTCTAAGTGCCCCCGTCCCTCCTTCGACGAATCTCCCTCCCCTCCCCTCCGGGAAACACCACCTCTCCTTCCCATCCGTTCCCTCCCCTCTCTTCCCTATGATGGCCGCAAGAGGCTATTGCAGGCGGGGCACGCGCAGGGGGCCACAACAGCCACCCTTTCATGTGTGTTGACGACAACTTTCGACAGCTTTCCTGACCTGCAACAGCCCCCTTTCAGCCGCATAGTAAGCGATCCTTTGCATGCGGGGGAGGGGGGGGCAGGCAGCGGGTTCGCGGTAGGGTCCGAGGGTGGGGGAGGTTCATTGGAGGGAGGGGAGCCAGAGGGAGGGGAGCCAGAGGGAGAGGAGGGGATAGATTGGGTTCACTTAAGGGGTGGGGGTGGGGGGAGTAAGGTGCTGTTTGGTGGGGTGGTGAGTTCACCAGAAGTGGTGGAGGTAGAAGCAGAGGTGGTAGAAGCAGGAAAAGGTTTAACAGAAAGCTTCCGGTATCAGGCTACTTGAATATACACCTTATATTCTAAGCAGTAATGAAATAATCAAAATATACTATCTCAAATGTCATCAATATCCTAAAACTAACAAAACTATTTTTACTTACAATAACAACTAACATGTAAATTTTACACAACAATTCACATAGTAAAAAAAATGAAATATGCTCGATTGTTTACAGTAACAATTGCACATAGTAAAATTAAAAATGACTCGTGCTTGAAAGTTAACATCTTCAAACAATTTGGGATAATTAGAACCCATTTGAACAAACTTCAGCCATATATATTCAAATTGATTAGGTTTAAACCAAAAACTAAGATTAATTTTGGTTTTAAACTTGTCCAACTTAGAATCAATTCGATTTGAGAGCCAAACCTATTTAAACTAAATTGGGTTCAAACTAAAGCCTTTAAAACAAACTTATTTCAAATAAAATTTATCTTGAACCTTATACTAAACCAATCCATTCCAAATAACTTTATCCCAAACCAAAGCTTGACCGAAACAATATAACACCCTTATGTGGTTGGCCGTTCAAGAATCAATGTTTTAAAAGGCGCCCGCCTCGCCTCCTTAGGCCCATGCTTAGGTGTTTTAGATGCCATGGCGTCTAGGCAACTAGTATTCATGCAACGGTGAAATCCTGAGGTTTTCGTCTTGGAATGGGATGCACCCGCTTTGGTGTGTGACGTCTCAACCCGCCTTGGGCCACCTCAGCGTGACCTGTATTGACCTAAATGTAATACGACACTACCATCAGCAACACTTAGGCAGAGGCCTAAGGCCTAAGGTGAACAATACTATTTCCTATACTGTTTTCTTTTCCTTATGTGTTTATCCTAACTCAGTGTAGTCCATCTTATTTTCAACTCCAATGGATACTACCACAAACCAAAATGTAAATCTCTCTTCCTCTTGCTCATCCCTTTCCTTACCGACTCTTTTTTCTTTTGTTGTTCTATTGAAGGCCCAAGGATTTCAACGCTTACACCAACTTTTAACATATGTTGTCCATCTCTCTCATCTTTTTTCTTTGACTCATTACATAAAGTTTAGGAAGCACAAACGCTCCAGAAATTTATGTCGTGTTCGTGTTCGTGTTGGACACGTATCTGACATGACAAACATTCTAAAATACACTGGGACACTATATTAGGTATTGAATTTGTGTGGTTATGTCCAAGTCTTGGCATGTTATATTTGCTATTTATATGGTGGATTTAGGTAATATAAGTTTTAGTTGTTGACAACTAAAGAAAGATTCCGGACATAGCCAGAGTCAGGATTGTCACTCAGACAACATGACCATTCAAACCCAATAGGGGTCGGTCCATGGCCAAAGAGGGCAATTCCGTCGAACGAAGGAGTTAAAAACAAACAACCTAAAATAGCTAAGCGAGCTTTTAGGCCCAACTATGCCCATAGTTTAACCGAGTCCAACACTTAAACAACGTTGTTTGTTGAATCAACCGCTTGCAGTATTCAATAGGGCCACAAAGGACCTAATTGTGCCACGAAGCTAATTGCACCCAGACGTAGCTGCTCCCCATTCGCAACAAAGGCTCGACCGCACCTACAAACAATATTGTCTTAGGCTATTCACTGTCCCCAAACGTTTGCTCCGTGAGTTGTTAACAGGTAGCTTGGCTTACCCATCCCGGGAAGGACTCAAGGGTTATACACCCTGATTAATGAGAGCTATTATAGCTTTCAACTCCTAGGGTTAAATGTGAGGAAGGCTAATAGCTTCAAAACGACCGTGTCGAAAGCGGTTACACATCGGATAATACATCCCTTAGAAACTCTATAAATAGCCCATAGCGGACTGAATAGAAGAGAGGACCCCCCGGCCCGAACGGATTATCTCAAGGATCAGAGTAAAATCCAACATTTAGATAATTTCCTTTACTTTCTTAAGCAATTCTACAACTATTTGCTACCTTTCCAGTTTTCTTCGGAAACTCCGACAAGCAAATCAAAAGAAAGATTAAACCTCATTTTCGGATCGCCAACGAAATAAAGTAGCCAAGCGTTGCTAGACCTCCATCAACACACTTTTCCATAATCAAAATTTTGTAAAAAGTGTCAAATTTCCTTAAAGGGGTTCTATGCAATCTTTTTAGATTAATACAAGTTTTCTTTTGGAAAAGAAATTAATATTTTTAGATTAATACAAGTTTTCTTTTGGAGAAAAATGGTGACTATGCGGGCAATACCTTTTCTACCGATAAGAAGACCGTGTCACAATCCGACGGCAAGACCCTCGGATCTATTGCTGAACGTTTGTCGTTGACTTCGATTAACAAAAAATTTGAAGAAATTATCTCTCAAGGTGTGAAAAGTAATCTCAATGCGAAAGCACAAAAAAAAATCTCTTTTAAAATTTTCATGGCTCAAACCACAACTGCTTTAGGGATAAACTCAATAACTATTGTGGCTAAAAGAGCCTATGCCAAGGCTACCTCTTTCGGCGATGTTGATATAGCCTCTTATGGTGGGGTTAAACCTAAGAAAGGTCCATGAGGAACTGATTTTGGTACATGGTTAAAGCCAATACTAGTTGTGAAGGGGTTGCAAACCAAAACATGGATATAGCTAAATTGCCTACCGGAGGCGATTTTGTTCTTTTCTAAAAAAAGATGATCCCAACCCAATCGGGGTTTCAAACATAGCTTCCTATCAAGCTAAAGGTGCCGAAGTTGACTGCGGCAAAGTGGTGACAGTAGTGTTAAAACCACTAACCAACGAAGAAAAAATCAGAATTAAGAGAATTTTCTTTGCTTGCTTAAGCAATTCAACAACTATGTCCTAGCTTTATAGTTTCTCTTGGGAAACTCTGACAAGCAAAGCAGAAGAGAGATTAACCTTGTGTCGGATCGTCAACGGAACAAAGTGATCAAGCGTTGACCAGACCTCAATAGGCACTTCTCCACAATCAAATTTGTAGAAAGTTTCGAATTCTCAAAAAGTTCTTTGTAATCATTTTACGTCAATACAATTTTTTTCTTTCGGAAAACATAAGTACATCATGTACATGTTTTCCTTAACCTATCTACTATGCATCCCAAAATTTTAGTCTTGAGGCCCCGCCTTGTTGCTTGGGCATTTCAGGTCTTTGCTACCTCGCGTCGGCTTAAAACTTGTCAAGCATATATATATATATATATATATATATATATATATATATGAGTTCTAATGTATTTTGGTAGGTTTAGTGATTTTAAGCATGGCCCAAATTTATCTACAAGTCCCAAAATAAGATATAAAAAAGTTCCATAAAAGATTTGACTAATTTCTATGACTGACTGTCGACCTGACGTCAACCCTCTATGTTGGTGCAAATTTTCTAGCTAAGGTAGCTATAAGAATGAGAGAGCCGTGCCATAAAAGCTAGGTAGTTAGTTGACATGTAGGTAGACTTACATTTGGTTTGCAGTTTAAGCTCATACAACCAAGGAGCACCTTTATAGACTATAAAGAGTATAGACGAAGAGGTAAAATGGTACAATAATAACACCCTAACCTTTATCTCAAGATTTGGGACCGACAATCTGAATCCTTTTTCTCTTATCCATACTTTTGTATGGATTCGTTTCATAGTGATCCTTTGGCTGTCGACTAACTACCACAACTCTCCTTTATCCAAAATTAGAAATGGCCGGAAAAATATAAACATTAAACACAACGCAGGTGGATTTGACTAGTATGATATCTATACACAATTTTAATTCTCTAATAACTTAATGTGTGAGTTATTAGAATTTGCCAAAGGGTGAAAGATTGTCCTTTCTTTCAGAGTAAATAAGCACATAGTTTTCTTTCTCATTTTAAGAGATTTATTGCAGCAGTAACAAACTTATTTTTAGGCATCAAAATTGGACAACTTCGTCATTTTAGGACATTGACCGACATTTTAAACCAAACGGAGCTTTTCAGAGAACGAATTCAGTATTCTAAATTTCACTAGGCAGAATCGGTGCGGTGGAGGCGGCCTAGACGCTAGGCGGCCGAACGGGTATTTTTTTTTTAAATTTGAAATTTGAAATCCAAAATACAAATTTGAAATTCAAACATATTAACTTTTAAATCCATAAAACACTTCATAATTTTTTTTTTGAAAATTCAAATTTGAAAATTTTGAAATTTGAAATTTCAAAGTTCTAAAATAAAAAAAAAAAAATCAAAAATCGAACCGCCTTACAAGATCAAATAGGCCCGCTTAGGCGCCGAACAGCCACCTAGCTAGGCCGAATATGTGATTTTTGGTGCGGCGGACGGCCACCTAGCTCCCTAGGCGGGAGCCTAGGCTGAAATTTAGAACACTGAACGGATTGCATAATATTACTTTCAAGTTAGCTGACAAGTGAATTGGCCCTATCCAGATTTCGGATATTTGTTGCCAGTTTCAGTAGGTATTAGGCCAAACATAACAAGACATTGGAATGTATGGCTTAGCTTGAATGTTTTGGTGATACCCATTGTTTATGCAGTTCCATATCAGCTCTATTCGAATGTTGTCCAAAATGGTCGATATGTATCAGTATAGAGTATAGACAGATGTTTCAAATCCTGTTTTAAAGGAAGATGATTTTCCATACCATCATTATTAAATTCATAACTTGGTATCCTAATTGACACGAAACTATCTCTAGTCAAGTGTATCAATGACTTGACTGTCTTACCTACTCATTTCTCTGTTTGAGTCGTCCTATAACCAGTAATATCTGGAATGGCTTTCATTGTATTTGTCTGGACTGGCACCAAGGTTCGAAGTATCGGAATTGGTTTTGGACCAAGGTTCGAAGTATCAGAATCGGTTTTGGACCCTTCCTATGGGTATAGGTATCGGCAGTTTCGGATGTTTTGGATCGACGTTACGGATTCTTTGTTTTGTAAAGCCAAAAATAATAAAATATATTTAAAATTCTGAAAAAATATTTGATACATTTACACATAATTAGTATTTTGTATGTTGTTTCTCTATATTTTTAAATGGGTTAATATTTCACTTGCACTCGACACTATTGTTAATTTACTTGGCTTTAGACATAGTGCAACCAAAATAAATAGTTAGAATGTAATGATACTAATATGGATGAATATTGTGATTTAATAGATATACAACTTTTATGTTGTGAATTAATAGATATACAACTTCGACAAAAGATAATGATTATAGCTTATCGATAAGAATCTTATTGACATACTGTCAATGTTCTGCACAACGTAATCATCATGTTGACACTTAACTTTTCGTTATTCTATATTTTTCGTTAAATTTGTTCTTCTGTTGACTTGACCTGGAAAGTGACCCCCAAGGTCAGTATCGATCAATATCAGTAGTGTCTGTATCGGATCAGGACATGCCAAAACCAATATGTATCCTCCGTATCGTATTTGTATCGACTGATACTGCTAACTATAACTGATACTTGAAGCTGTAATGGAATTTAATAAATCAGTGACATAAAACTAACACTTCATATGAACAATTGCCCATTGGATAGTAAATAGCAACTCCTTAAATATCTAACCGCTGAAAGTCATTACCCAAATCAGCATGGCCTTTGGTTACTAATGCATATCCGATAATGACCTTCATCAATACCAGCCGATACTGATTTGGGCTCTCTTTGTCGGTTGATTCATCAAAAAGGAAATTAAAAGAAAAATAAGAAGTATTGCAAATCAATGTCGACACAATGATTTGACTGTGTCAAAAATCAACATGGCATTGTTGAAGATGTATAATTTAACGTCACATCGCTCATACATCTGAATATTATTCCATTGAGAAGTATCTATTGCGAGAATGCTATGTCTAAAAGTTAGCAAAATAAACAATAATATCTATTGCGGGTAAAACAATATTCAATTAAAACAAAGCTAACAAAAAACAACAAATAAAACATAAGATTATGCCTAAATGTCTCAAATATTTTTTTAGTTTTTAAAATAGTTTCTTATTTTTTTGGCTTTCTGGAACCAAGAACTTTGAAACTCCAATCCGAAACCGCTGCAACTCCCGAAACCACTGATAACAACACTCGTACCAATCGCCCAAAGCGGCTGATAACAGTACTCATAAGAATGGTGCGAAACTGATTCTGAAACCACTACTGCAAACCTTGACTGAAGAATTTTGTACTTATGCAACCAAAGAACCACAAAATTGCAATTTCTTCCAGACAGTTTTGTAAATTGTCAATTTCGTCTCTCTCAGAATGCTTTACTAACAATGTCGGGTTATACATGCTAAAAGATGCAACTTTCCATATATCACATAATGTTTGCCTTTGCATCCTATGTATCCCTGCAGGTGAATAGTGTGAGGCTACCACGTATTGTTGGTGATAAAAGGTGTTTCTGTGGAACTGCTTTGATTGAGTTCTCAGAAGAGGAGTCTGCCAAAAAAGTTTTAAGTGAAAGTTTAATTTATGCTGATGCAGAGCTAGAGTTGAGACCAAAGTAAGCATTGGCTATAATTCACACAGAACACATTTGTCTTTTATTTGCTTCAGCTTATAATGAATGTTCTTCTGCAGCGATTCTGCATCTACTCAAAGATCTGTTACTTTAAATGTAGTTTGCATCAAAGTAAATAATCGTTTCTCTACCAATTATATTTTGTTACATCTCTGTATATGTAACATTGTATCTTGCAAACTGTTTCATGTCATTTTACTGATTTCATAGGTACGTATATGAATTTTTTTTTGTTACTAGGAGATTGGGTGGTTGTTAAATAAATAAATTCTTTTGGACGACTTTTCTGAGTGCATAATTTTTGGTCCATGGGCCTCTGGTGGTCTTTGTTCCAGCAAGTCATTCTTTTATTGCCACACTGTCTTGAATCAAATCATAGGTCACTATTCAGATCTAAGTTAACACACAATGCTTCCATTAGGTTCTTTATCTTCCGATGTCTGCCTAGATCAGCGCAGCATGTGCAACTTTCTTCAAAACTCATTACTTCATTTCATTCAATAGGATAATATTTACTTCTCATAGTCATACATCAACTAGAACAATAACATCCCCCCCTCCCAACCCCAACCCCCCACCACCATCTGCCACGACAACACACACACACAATACAAGGGTACAAGACCAAAACATGTAACCAGGCTAAAACATAAAAATATGTCAAGACTCAAAAACCTCTGTACAAAAGAATACACACATCATAAAACATAAGAACCTCTTCTTCTTTGGATAAGAAATATTCAAAACAGTGCGCTGACTCATGAGGCAATGAAGAAACAACTGCAGTAAGAACTACGAAGCCATCATTAGAATTATGTATAGATATGGAATCCCACATTGACAAGAAATCTCGGAACTATTTCTCAACTTTATTTGCCATTGAAAGAATCATATGCAGAAGCAAGTTTATAGTGACAGTTTAAAAAAAAAACAGATCCCCAAGTTCATAGTGACAATTCAATACAAATTTCCAACCACTGAATTTGGCAATCTGGATGACGATTCAGATCGCGATTTTACTGTTTATAAAGTATAGAATACACTATGAAATATATCCTTCATTGATTGAATTGAATACATATATATAGAAAAGGATAAAGCTTTCCACTTTCAACTCTCAGCAATGTGGAACTAAACATTGATTACCCACACCTAAACTCACAATCTCTAACACTCCCCCTCAAGCTAGAACATGTAAAACACATCCAACTTGTTACAAAAACTGAAAAAATAGAAATTCTAAACATCATAATAAATTGATAGTAGCATCTAATAATCAGTAGTGAAGGTCGATACACCATCGAAAAGACCAAATAGTAGTAGATGTTGACACACGAGAATACCTGACCGATTAGTAGATGTCGGTAAATGAGGATGCTCGACTAAGAGTTGTTGGTGTAAGAAGACGCTCGACGTAGTAGTAGTGGATGTCGACACACAAGATTGCTTGACCAAGTGAGTAAATTTGGTTTCAAGTTGTGATATGCTAGTTATGTCCAACTTGAGAGTAGAGTGTTATAACTCTACTCGTCTCTCTCTTGCCCGCAATAACCATTTCACTTTAATTCACTTGGTTGACCATTCTCGTGCGTTTACATCTACTACTAGTCGTTTGAGCGTCTTCAAGTCTCTTGGTCGAGCATTCTCGTGTGCCAACATCTACTACTACTTGGTCGAGCGCCTTCATACCTCGACAACTCTCGGTCTAGCATTTTCTTGTGCCCAACATCTACTACTGCTCGGTCAAGCATTCTCGTGCGTTGACCTCTACTATTATTTTGTCTTTTCGGTCGTGTGTCGACCTGTGCTAATTGGATTCTTTTTGATGATGTTATCACTTTGTTATGATGTTTAGATTTCATAGTTTTTCTTTTATTTCTAGTTTCTCTAACAAGCTGGAGACGTTTCAAATGTTCGAGTTTGAGGGAGTGCTTACCACACAATGTGTATTCAATATTTAGTCCCACATTGCTTAGAAATGAAAATGAAAGACTTATCCTCTCTCTCTCTCTCTCTCTATATATATATATATATATATATATATATATATATATATATATATATATCAATGAAGGATATCCCATTATTCCACAATGTATTCTATACTTCTTACATGGTATCAGAGTTCAGCAAAAGAATGAGTTGTGATGTGGAGTTATATTGGGAATCGTCGTTTTTGTGCTATTAAAATGGATATCTTCATTGATTGCTTTATTTATATATATATATATATATATATATATATATATGAGAGGATAAGCCTCTCTTTCATTTCTATGCAATGTGTTATTAAATAACATAGATACCCACACACCATCTTCATTGCTAAGTAATATGGGACTAAACAAAGATATCCACACAAACACACACACTATTTCTTACAATGTGTTAAGGTAGTGTGTGGGTGTCTATGTATAGTCCCATATTGCTTAGAAATGAAAGTGAAGAGGCTTTACGCTCCTAGATATTTGTACTTAAAGAAATCAATGAAGATGTTCATTTTAGTAGCAGTGCTGCCTAAATTCTAACACGGTATCAGAGCAAGGGTGATCCTATCTTTTTCAAAACCCTAGCCACCTTTTCCATTTCCTTCCCCAAACCCCAACTAACCAAAATCCTAGCCTCATTATGTACAGTCCCAACTCATATACATTTCATTCCAAAACATATTATCTCTAACATGTAGAAAATATAGAGTATATCATGGAATAGTGGGATATCCTTCATTGATTCAATTGAGTACATATAGATAGGAGATCATAAGCCTCCCACTTTCAATTCTTAGCAATATGAGACTAAACATTGTTTACCCACACTAACACACAATCTCTAACATACTGCAAACTAGAATTCAGACGTGGTTCAATCGTGGTTAAGGCGTACCAGATAACTATGGTTCTCATTGCCTTATAGTAGGATTGGAGTCCAACATATTATGTCTGTTTGAGTGGCAGAGAATACAGGGAAAAAGGGTGTAGGGATTGGGGGAAGAGGAGAATTGGCCATTCTTCTATAAAATATGTATAATACATGGTGGATTGTTGTCCCAAACAACTGTGAGATTACAATAACCATTTTTACTACCAAATAAAAGATAATACCTAAAGCTGTGTAATATGAGCTACTTGCCTTTGTTATTTCACAAATTGGTTTCATGTCCTTTCATGGGTTGGTAATCATTCTATGATGCAACATCAGTATCATGAGCGCAGTGACTGAATGCAAGCGTCCACAATTTCTTCGTGAAACTCAAAACAGCAGGACAATAAGTTGCTTGTGGTTATGTTAGGTCTTTATTATTCTCTTGGTCAAAGACGAAGGTAATAGTTTTAGGGACATTTAGAGAGAGAACCTCACCTTGAACACTATATAGTAGCAATTTTTTGCTTCTCTCCATCCCCACAGGAAGCATCAGTAAATGCATTAAAAAGTTCTTTCCACTTTGAATCTATCAAGCACATGAATTGCTGCATTGGATTTCTCCAGCAACTCTAGCAGAAAAAAAAAATACAAAACTTTTGTGTAGCAATGTGATACTCTTGTTGGCATAAGTAAGGAAATAGTTTCTTCCTGAAGTAAGAAATCCTTTCTTCTCAAAAGCAGCAGTGAAACATCACTCCCAACCTAATATCACACACTTGTCAATTATTCAACATATAGGCTAATGTTCATCATTAGTAGCATGGAAATGTATGGCAGGTTTCTAGCATAAGTTTTTTTTTAGTCATTGACCTTTTGATTTTATTACATACTTGTGGTATGAATGAACTTATCCCAATTTATTATATCAAGCTGTTTTCTGTATATTAATTTTTTTCTTATATACAATGTTCTTAGGTTAACTTCTTGTATTGGCATTTTTATACAGAAAGGATTTTGATACTGAAAGAGAAAAACACAGGGAAGAATTTGAAAGGACTCGTCCTGATAAAAGTGATTCAAACGGAAGGTTCGACCCTTCAGTTCATCGTCAGTTGTGCAGATTATTTCTCCTATTTTCTTTGCACTGTTTATTGTCTGATTTGTGTCATTTTTTACTTTACAAGTATAGCTACCCAAGAGGACTAATTGTGTCATTTAAGTTGAAGAGTATCCCAAAGGAAGAATCTGCAGAGCAAATTGGTCAAGCGAATGATGAGACAACTGCTGAGGAGCAAACAATAGTTGTTGAAAAAGAGGAAGCCTCTGAAGATGTTAGAAAGGACTGTGAGATGACTGCTGAGGATCATTCTAATGTTGTTGAAAAGGATAACTCATCAAAAGATGCTAAAAACGAGAACGACGAATCTGCCAACCCGACAAAAGATGTTGTAGGAAAGGCTGCTGGTGATGACAAGAAAATAATCACACGAGAGAACATTAAAGAAGTCTTTCAGAAGTTCGGGACGGTTAAGGTATTCACTGATTTATAGCCTTGTATCTTGTATGAATTTCAAAGTGTTCTCAATTGTACTTGTGCTTTTCTCAAACTGGCAATATCTGTTAATATCTCTGCATTCCTTGAAAATGTGTTTCAACGTGCAAGTGAAAAGTATCATAATGTTAATAGAAAGTGTGTTTGCGTGCGTGCGGGTGGGGGCCGGGTGGGTTGGGCGGACAGGCGGGCGTGTGCGTGCATGTGTATATAACCAGGTACGAGGTTCACATTCCATTGCAAGTAAATACCTTCAACTATCCCCACTTTGAAAGTTAATACCCTATATTTTAATATTATAGATGTAAATACCCAAAACTATTAAAGCAACTTGTTACCCAGACTCGAACTAACCCCTGGATGGTCTGTGTCCCTCCCCTCTCCCCCGCCGTCGACCCTATCATGGGTCAAGCCAACTCTAATCCTAGTTCCTAATTTCCTTCTCCGCCGCCCCGTACTCGTTTGTCCGCCATCAACACCAGCTCCGCCCGCCTTCCCGTCCCAGGAAGCACTCCCAACCCACCCACCCACCCACCCACCCACCCACACAATGCCGTCCTCGGCGACCTATGATACACTGATGACCGCGTGATTACAGGTCTGAAACTATTGGAGCATGCCAGAGGGCGCCCGACCAGAAGGGCCTGGGTCTAGGTCATTGCATGACTAGGACCCCTCTACATGTTGAACTTGAGCCCATTTCGAGCTCCCCTCTGGAACTAGGGACTCAACGCCCCTCTAAGCTCGAGTCCTTGCCTGAGTAGCCACAACCACGAGACGCCAAGCTCCCATTTCCCAGAGGTTCAACAGTTCCCGACTGCCGCAGCTCAGCCTTGAGCCTCTCTTCCTTTCCTCTACTTTTCTCGATCACCGACGAACACCCTGGATCCGACTGGTGCCAACGATAGTGATCGCATCGAGCCTTGCTTCCCTCGAGCACCTCCAGAACCCCCGCCCACTCGTCCTGAACCTCATGCGACCGGGAACCTCGAGGACCTCCTGTATCCGTCGCATTGGGACCAGGGACTACCTATGTATCCTCCAACCGTCTTCCATCTGACTGCAAGCTTGAAGCAGACATGCCCTCTGTCGGACCTCGCTGTCGCGCCTTGCCTCTGGCCGCGAGCTCGAACCAGACACGCCCTCCGTCGGACCTTGTCGTAGATGACTGTTGCCTCACTGAAAGAGTCTCCATTGTCTTCGGGGACCTTCGACAACACCTCCTATGTCCTCGCATGACCAGACTCCCTCCATCTCTTCTGGTTGAGCGGTCGACAGCCACCTCATCGCCTCCTCTACGTTGGGTCAAGTTGGGGCAGTACTGGACGAGACCTCGACATCCTTGTCATAACTACCTCACTGTCCAGCAGCCTCCCTTGCCTCCTTCTCCGATCCCGGTGCAACCTGAATTCTCCCCAAGTCATTCCCTCCTTTGGAGACCCATAACACCTCCCTTGACCTCTCTGCTGTGTCCAACGTCCAGATCCTCGGGATGACGGTTGTCACGATCATGTTCGATGACCTCAGATTATGTCCCTTGCCTCGTGGGGCACCCTGATCAAAGGGGCAAATAGGGGTCCAAAAAAGCCAACTTTCGTTTTTAGGATTAAAAAAAATAACAGGTAAGTAATGGAGGGTAGCAATTGCAACTCGTCAATAGTTTAGGGTATTAACATATATAATATGAAACTTTAGGATATTAACCTGCAAAAAGTTCAGGTTATTTAGTTACAATTAAGTCCATTTTTATATAACCAGGTTGGAGGTTCGCATTCCCTTGGGCATGTTATACGATTAATTAATAAGGTGGTGAACTGGGATATCAAGTTAGCTAGCAATGGACTAAAAGAGTGGGACCTCGAGGAGTGGTCTACATGGGCAGAGAATCATGCCCCAACAGGATTATATGGTGGAAAATGATTTTTTTTTTTTTTTTTGTATCACATTTTTTAAATTTCTTTTGAGCCTAAGCTGTGTTTTAACTTAGCTGGAATAATAATTTTATTGTATCTATGTTATACTTCGAATCTACAAGGCATGCACCCTAATTATAATTCACATACTCAGGTCACTACCATTAGGCAGTTTACTACTGGAGATTTTATTATGAAGTGCACTTTTCACATTTCCTTTAGGTTGCTTATTCTAAATGTCTTATTGTTTTTTCTGTTCTGAAGTACATTGATTTTAGGATGGGAGAGGAATGCTTATTCTAAATGTCTTGTGGTTTTTTCTCTTGTGAAGTACATTGATTTTAAGATGGGAGATGAATCAGGATACATCCGCTTTGAGGATCCTGATGCTGCAGTGAAAGCTCGTGCTGCTGCTGTGCTTACTGATGAAGGTGGCTTAATTGTGAAGGATAGCATTGCTACCTTAGAACCCCTATGTGGTATGCAACCTATATACAAGAACTTGTTAACCTTCTTTCTTTGTTCAGGAATTTGTATTTTACCTCATTACATATACCCCGAGAACTCTTGTATTGCTTTTTCATCCCTGTTATTATTATTATCATCATATCAGTAGGTCTGTGGATCAATTAGGAATGGGCTTGAATTGTATCTGAAACTTTTTGGTTCAAGTTAGGTTAGGGAAATAAAAATGAAGCCATATATACCTCATTTAAATGCAGTAATATTATACTGTTTGGAGATTTCCGACCTCTTAATCAAGCGGATCCATTTTGATGGGTTTTGGATAATAGAAGAAATGAGACTATCTAAAGAATTTTCTGAACCATATGATTTGCATACCTGATTATAATAAACAATGTTGGTCGGTCATGTGATGGTGCACCAACTGATTGTAAGCCTACTCCTTTTCTTAGGTAGGGCGGTAAAAGTCAAAGAGGATTCTAATGACAAACTAGCAAAAAAACTAGAACAAAAAAAATATTTCTTGCTGTTGAAGGCATCATATTTTTTTTTTTATATCCTAGCCTTAAATGCTACTTTGTCGTTCTTAACCCTATTGTTTGTGATTACTTTAAGAAATTGTTTGACCTGGATTGATATATGGTATCTTCCCTCCTGAGAAATCATCTCAGGTGGTTTGGACATGCAAAGTAGACCAGTAGCGTACCTGGGAGCAATAATTGAGGATTTAAAGAAGGATGGTATTTTTGTTAATGTGTTACACGGCCCGAAAAAAGTTGAATGGAAGAAAAATTAGAAAAACTGACCCCAACAAAATTTGGATAAAGGTTTTACTGGTGCGTCTGTCAGACCTTTTAGCCTACAGTTTATTGCCTGGTAGGAATGTAATTGTGATACCTACAGGGTCAACCTGGTTTAGTTAGGGGATGCCTGCTCTTTTCTCTTCCCACTATCCTAAATATGCAGATCTGTTTTATATGATGATTGAATTTCAGGTGATGCTGAGAAGGAGTATTGGACCTTGCTTCGCGGTGGTCAAGAGAGAACAAAAGATAATAAAGGCAATTATAGAGGAAGGTAAAGTATCTCTCCTATGCTTCATTTTATTATTTTGTTATCCCATTTAAGATTGCCTACATTTCCTATGTTCTACTAGAACAACACCCCCCCCCCCCCCCCCACCCCCCGCCTTTTTTTTTCTTTTTTAATTTCATTAGCCCCATTTATTTCAATTTGGAGAAAAAAAAATTCATTAGCCCCTTGAAGTCTTTGATCCTCTTTAATATACTTTATAACTCTAGCGAACCTGTCACTCTGCTGCACAAAGCTCAAACCTATGTTTTCTTTTTGCGTATGTATATATTGATGTGGGATATTGAGAGGATTCTTTGTTTGATTTCTTCTTTCATTTTATGGTGGTTGATGCAATATATTGTAGCAGCTCATGCTTTTCATATTATTACCAAAGTGTTAAAAAATATATTATTACCAAAGTGTTCTTAATGTGTACATGTTGCAGGGGTAGGAATAACAGAGGAAGACAATTTGATGGCAAGAGACACCGCCAAGGTGGCAATGCTGGTGATGGGCGACACGGTAAAACTCAAAAATTGAGTGCGGATAACTGAAATCTCATCAAATAAAACTCTAGGGGGGGTCGCGCTTACCCTTTTTCCCCTTCTCTAGAATCTTGTGCAACAGGGAACAAATGACGTTGGTGCCACAGTTTTGTTAAGGTTGATTATTAGTTCTTAATTAGACATGGATCTTTGTAGGCTTAATGGACACATAAGTTGTATTGTGCATTATTTATTTTTATGAATAATTAGTTGTAATGATCTTTTTGATCCATGCGACTAAAGATTTTACATATTATTTGAAAATGGCCATGAAGGCGAAAAAGAAGAGAGCAGAAGTGGTCGCTGTGTTAAGGTGGAGTCTTTTCTGGATTATGATGAAAAAGGACAAGAAAAGCTAATATGAAAATGTGGAGATTTGTTCTTTTCTACGAGTACTCAGAGAGCTTTTCACTGAAAAGGAGTTGTTAAGCCTGCCTGCCTGCTTATACAGCAGCATATAATCTTTTTTGTAGTAAGAACGTGAAAGATTCACAAGAAAACTTCATGTTGCAGCAGCGGTTGGTTTATTGATAATCTATGATCAACTCCCTTTTGTCGTACCCCTACGCCTACCCCCAACCGACATTATATTATGTTTTTTATTTCCTATGTTATGATTCGATATTTTTTTTTCTTTTCAATTTGATACTTCATAAAGGTTTTGTCAATTAATAATGGGTGGCAGTTGGACGTTGCACACAGAATAATTTTCCGTATCATCGCCGACCTGTGTTTTTATCTGGTAGCCATGCCTAATCACATTAGTATGTCGTCTAGCAATTGTGTTGTCTGATGTTCTGTGTATTATTATGGCATACAATTTTAGGGGTAAACTGTAATAAGCAACCATTTTTGGTTATCAAGGACGCATTTGGTTTGTAGGGTTGAACAACTTAATGTAATTAAAATTACATTATAAATTTAATTATGATATTTTATTAGACAATTATTTTTAGATATAAAGTAATAACAATTACAAACCTGATTATATTGTCACTTTCTTTTAGAAATAATAACATTATAAAACTCATATAATCACAACTACACTACAAATTAGTTTTTTATAATTTTCTCTTTATTTATTTTAAAACGTTATTTTTTTATATTAATTTTTTTAATAATTTTTTTTTAATTTTGTTTACTTTTTTATTTATTTATTATATTACTAACTCAATTACGTTACATTACATTATAAATCGAACATTTGAGAGCAATTGATATTTGTAAACCCCCATTCCTGAAAATCGTATGTTATTATTTAATTAATTATTTAAACTATTTATTAAAGTATAATTTCTATGATACTAAAATCGCAACCCGTTAATCATCCCAGCGTAAACCTCACTTAGCGAAAATCCTACAGAACTCTTTCATGCATAAAAATTCAACCTGCCCAAATCCCTTTCTCTACGCACAAAACCAATTCCGCACGTAAAGTAAGGAATTAACATCAGCAGTTCACCTCGCGTAAAACAGTCAAATAGCAAATCCCTCACCATATCGCGTATATTTTCTCTGTGCGTAAATATCAAAAGCAATAGCAAACTACCCAGCATAAACTACTGCCGCAGCAGCAGTAACTAAACCATCGCTTATTTATCCAGCGTAAACTCTTCTTTTCTTTCCTCTGCGTAGAATCCAACCACAAATCATTAAGAAAGAAATATCTGTATCAGAAGCAAAACTCAACTTTGCTTTGCTTTGTTCTTTTATACGTGTAAGTTTCTCATTCCACCACTCTTTAGAAAATATCTACAGCCGCACACCTAAACCAATAAGAAGAGAACAACAGCAAGAGTTTTCTTAACCATTAAGTAAATTCCACCGCCCCCTATTCCTATATATAATTAATTACAAAGCAATAACTCCTTCTCTGATCACAGCAACAACTTTGGACGTGCACTTTACTTGGCAAATATACCTTGCCATAATATTGTTATTTTACCTTTCAAATTGGTACATGCATGTTTTATTCTGCCTATATAGATGTATATTTTGTAGATTTATGACCTAATTATGAGACCACCCAGTATTAAAGAGCATCATTAGGTTCATTAACCATGACACAGTAGTTTACACGAGTGTGTGTCTCATATAGATCACGGACGGCGTGACAGGGATGGCCTCCTGTACGCATGGCCGTGCGTTAAGAATGACTGCTGATAGAAACTTTGTATGCTAGAAGACCTGGCAGTTATTTAGGGTATTAGCATGTGGTGGAGGCAACATGCATAGATCATTGGGACAGGGAGGACAACTCATAAGTGTACGTGACACCCACTTTCTTATGTAGTTATTAATCTTGTTTACCGTGCGCCCCTGGGATGGGGGGCATATGTGGCATATACTAGCCAGTTGTCACGATTGGTGAATTACGTCAGCATATGTCTAGCCTACACTTTCTCTTACACTCAAAGTTGTCCTCAAACTGCATTCACTTAGATGGTTAGGCGACCCGATGGATGTTTATATTTCAGTACTTATTGGCATGCTTCTATGTATCTTGTTATGTCCCTTTGAGGACCTGGTCCATTTCCAGATATGGACGATCAGGAGTTTCCACAAGAGTATGGACCTGGACCGGATGCTACTTACGAGACTGAGGAGCTCCTACCAACAGAGTTTCTGTGATTATGATCACTGTTTTAGGGATTTTTGTGTCTACTTTAGTATAGTCGTTTTGTAGTGGATTTGTTTCCACCAGACTATAGACTCCATACACTTTGATATCCAGTTATATGTCAGTTTTGTTCCCACTGAGTATTTTGTGCTGTGGATGAGATATAGATGGTGTGTGACTTGTTATGACAGTATATTACCACTGATGGATTGCATATTCATTTACATCGTACGTATGTATATGGTTTTCCATATACTGGAATTCATATACATACGGCTGGGCGTATTACGTATTCTTGGTCCTACGTATTTTGAGACTGGGGTGTGACACGTTTTTGGTGGTGGCCCATGCAGGTCAGAATATATTGTCTTGGTTACGTAACTGTGCCAAACAAGCCTGCATATAGGAAAAGATTTTAAGGATCTCATCCACACTTGACTAAAATCTCATTCATCCTTCCACCTATCCTATATTTTATTTTACGCCATCAACCCTTTACTCTTGTTAGCGTATATTTTATGCTCCAGGAGATTACCTATTTTTACGCCATAGTTAGGTTCACTCTACGCTGCAGTTATAACAAACTGTTTTCCCACGATCCCTTAGTTTTTCTAAAAATCTGCGTATACCATGACATAGGTAAATAGCCAGTATAAACCTGATGATCCCTGAACCCAGCGTACTAGTTGATCAGGGGGATAAGCGTATTTGTCATTATCTTAGCCATTAAGAAATCAATCTTTGCATTAAATACAAAGATATGCTCCGAGCCCTATGTAGTAGCAGTCTTTGGCGTGGCGTCTGACTCTGTCAATAAACAACAAACTCAGGTTTCTGTGCAAATCATCATCACAACCGTCCTCTCGATTATCGTGCGGTACTTTTGTCAGATGTCAGGTTTTCTGACAAATCCATCCAAGGAAAATGAAAAGTTTTTCATACGACTTTACGCTGCCAAGTATGCTATACTTTAGGCAGACATATTTCGAGCTCAGAATTATGCGCAGATCTTTTACGCATATTATATGCAGATTTTACGCATAGACCTTTATACAGATAAGTTTTGAACTATGTTTTACGCTGGCGAATTGAAATCTTTACTTTACGCCAAAAACTTCCTTGGAGCCCTGCTCTACGCAGCTAGCTCAGAAGTTATGTTTTACGCAGATAACTCTCCAGCGTAATACAAACTCATACCCTGTTTGATTCCTATACTTTGCCTAAACGATTGTATACATTAACTGCAGAAAGATGGATATGCAGAAAGAATGTACTAACACTAATAATGACACAACTCCTGGAGTCAATGGTCAGACTCAAGGGGGGACTTCAACAAACCCTAGACTTTCCGGATCAGATGGACAGACTCATAATCCAGCTCCATCTGACTTTTCCATTCCACCTAATAGGACCCTTCCAGTCTCATCAATACCGCAGGACGGCCAGGCCCAATTATTCCAATTCTTCCAAATGATGATGCAGGAACAGAGGCAACAGGCAACCGAGCAACGACAAGAATTTCTGGCAGCACTTGAAAGGATGGCTGCTCAGGCTGCTGTACCAGCTCAAGCACTAGCATCAGAACCTCGAGCTAGAGTTGGTTCAGTAAAGGACTTTGTACAAATGAGTCCAAGGACGTACAAAGGTACTGAGAGTCCAGAAGAAACTACCAATTGGATTACTCACACTCAGAAGTTATTAGAAGCATCACAGCTACCTATAGAGCTGTGGATGACAGGTATAAGAACGCTTCTAGATGATAATGCCCATCACTGGTGGGAATCCATGGAGCGCCAGCTGGGTACATACCAGACATGGGAGCAATTTCTGGAATGCTTTGAAAGAAAGTATTTTCCGGACACTGTCAGAGATGTATTATATGATAAATTTCTCCATCTAGAGCAGGGAAACCGAACAGTAGACGAGTATGATGCTGAATTTAGCCGCCTTAGCAAATATGGCGTTGCTTTGATACCAGATGACTTAGCCAAAGCTAAGAGATTTTATCGTGGACTGACTCAGGAGCTCCAACACTATACAAGCTCCCAGTCCCGAATCTCTTACACTGAACTACTAACCGAAGCCAGAGTGTAAGAAACTATCAACAGAGGAAAGGGAGGACAATTGAGAACACAACAAGGACCAGCAAGAATACATTAGGGATCGGTCAGGACACAACAAGGAGGACCTATCAGACGTCCTTTAGCTCAGCAACAGCAGTACCAGCAAAGAGCGGGACCATACCAGATCCCAGAGAAGCCCCTCTGCTATCATTGTGGCAAACATGGACATATCAGAAGAGACTGTCGAGCTCGCCTCG
The DNA here is from genome assembly GCA_036927795.1 of Iris macrosiphon. Classification (NCBI taxonomy): domain Eukaryota; kingdom Viridiplantae; phylum Streptophyta; class Magnoliopsida; order Asparagales; family Iridaceae; genus Iris; species Iris macrosiphon. The sequence continues at coordinate 111,475,786 of JAYESA010000014.1, forward strand.
GACAGTGTATGAGATGTGGTTCTGGACAGCATATCTTGAAAGATTATCCTATGCAACAAGCATCAACACTTCCACCACCAGCACAGAGGCTAGCACTTCCAGCACCAAGACCAGTTCAACAGATGGCTAGACCAGGAGCACCTCGACCTCCAGCAGCAGGAGGATTTCAGCAAAGGCCACCACTACCTACCCAGGAAGATCAGTACCTGAGAGCTAATCATGGACAACCACAGAGGAATGAGCAAGCTTTTGCTATGGAAATAGACGACATGGATCAGGAAATTGATGTTATAGCAGGTATCACTATTGCTTTTACCTTTCCTGCTGTGACATTATTTGATACGGGAGCCACTCACTCATTCATATCATCTAGTTTTACTGCCAAACACAACATTACCACTACACCTTTACCTAGTTGTGTTAGAATTCTTACCGGAGGAGGAGTAGTACCTATTAGTAGAATTTGTAGATCGTGTCCTATAGCAATACGTGGCAGAGAGATGAATACCTGACTCTTAGTTCTTCCTATGCCTACTTTTGATATTGTACTTGGGATGGACTGGCTGAGCAAGTACCATGCTTTCTTCGATTGCTTTGGAGGAAGCATTCTTTTTAAGGTACCAGGCCAGCCTGAACTTGAGTTTGCACCAGGATCCCCAGAAATCCTTGATGGTATGCAGCTCGCAATGGATGACGTTGTCTATCATTCCATTATTTCAGAATTTTAAGACGTTTTTCCAGAGGAATTACCAGGACTACCCCCAGATAGAGACGTAGAATTCTCAATTGAATTAACACCAGGAGCAGCACCTATAGCATCACATGTTTATAGACTGGCAAAGAAGGAGATGGATGAATTAAAGACACAATTGAAGGAACTAGAAGAGAAAGGTTACATCCGACCAAGTGCATCACCCTGGGGAGCACCAGTGTTGTTTGTACCAAAGAAGGATGGGTCAGTACGTATGTGCATTGACTATAGAGCCTTGAATGCCGTAACAGTAAAGAATAAATATCTATTACCACGCATTAATGACCTATTTGATCAGCTTAGTGGAGCCAAGATGTTCTTAAAGATAGATTTGAGATCAGGATATCACCAGGTGAAGGTACGAAAGGAGGACATTCCTAAGACCGCATTCCGGACAAGATACGGGCATTACGAGTTTTTGGTCATGCCATTTGGATTGACCAATGCTCCAGCTATCTTTATGGACTTAATGCATCGAGTCTTCCACCAGTATTTGGACCAATTCGTGGTTGTCTTCATAGATAATATACTTATCTATTCAAAGAACCACAAGGAGCACGAGAAACACCTGCGAATTGTTCTAGAGACTTTAAGAAGAGAGCAATTATTTGCGAAGCTCAGTAAATACGAGTTCTTTTTTGACAGGGTCTCATTTCTTGGACATGTTATCACGGGAGATGGTATTTCTGTTGATCCAGGGAAGATCTCGGCAGTCGAGACATGGCCTGTTCCTAAATCAGCAGCAGAGGTGAGAAGTTTCCTTGGACTTGCGGGATATTACCGACGGTTTGTGGAGAATTTCTCAAAGATAGCAACACCTATGACTCGGTTGACTTGCAAAGATCAAGAGTTCATATGGACCAAAGAGTGTCAAGTCGCTTTTGAGGAGTTAAAGAAGCGACTGACTTCAGCACCAATATTGGCTATTCCATCAGGATCAGGAGGCTATGTGATCTATAGTGACGCATCGGGGAAAGGTTTGGGATACGTATTGATGCAGCATGGCAAGATAATTGCATATGCATCTAGGCAATTACGAGTACATGAGAAGAATTATCCAACTCATGACTTGGAACTTGCAGCAGTTGTATTTGCTTTGAAGCTATGGAAATATTACTTATATGGGGAACGAGTGGAAATATATACAGACCACAAAAGCCTCAAGTATGTCTTCACACAAAAAAAGTTAAATATGAGGCAACGTAGATGGCTCAAATTGATGAAAGATTTTGAGATAGAGCTACATTATCATCCAGGCAAGGCTAACGTCGTAGCAGACGCGTTAAGCCAGAAGCCAGCAGCTTACTTCTTAACAACGCAGAGAGAATTATTGGAAGACTTGCAAAATCTTGGCATTAAAGTGATATTACCCGGAGCAGATGGGATACTAGCCAATTTACAAGTACAATCATCACTAGTAGAGAGGATTAAGGCGGCTTTGCCTACAGACGCCAGATTCAGAAGATTAAAGGAAAGGACAGAGGCCGAAGAACAGACCGGACTGCACATTCATGATGACGGGACACTACGATGTGGTAATCGTCTTTATGTTCCCAATGGAGAGATTCGACAGGAGCTGATGACAGAAGCTCATAGTTCGATATATTCTATTCATCCTGGAGGCACCAAAATGTATCGTGATTTACGACAGCACTTTTGGTGGCATGGAATGAAAAGAGAGATAGCACGCTTTATAGCTAAATGTCTGGTATGTCAACAAGTAAAGGCAGAGCACCAGAGGACAGCAGGTTTATTGCAACCACTCCCGATTCCAGAGTGGAAGTGAGAACATATCACTATGGACTTCGTCACGGGTTTTCCCAAAAGTCCAAGTGGAAGAGATGCAGTATGGGTAATAGTGGACCGACTCACCAAGTCAGCCCATTTCTTGCCTTTTAGAGTTGGCCAAACTACATAAGCTTTGGCTGACTTATAAATGAGGCAGATCGTGAGATTGCATGGCGTACCAGTCAGCATTGTATCCGACAGGGATTCGCATTTTACATCACATTTCTGGAGGAGCATGCAAGAAAGTCTTGGAACTCGTCTAAAATTTAGTACGTCTTATCACCCGCAAACAGATGGGCAGTCAGAATACACTATTCAGACATTGGAAGATATGTTGAGGGCCTGTATGTTAGACTTTGGAGGATCATGGGAGGACCACCTACATCTTGTGGAATTTTTTTACAATAATAGTTATCAGGCAAGCATCCAGATGGCTCCATTTGAAGCATTGTATGGAAGGAAATGTAGATCTCCTGTATGTTGGAGTGACGTAAGAGAACGTCAACTTCTGGGACCAGAGTTAGTAGTCAATACTATTGAGACAGTCAATAAAATAGAAGGACACTTGCGAGCAGCGCAAGATAGGCAGAAGCAATGGGCAGACCTTCAACGTCGTCCCTTAGAATTTAAAGAGGGCGATCATGTCTTCTTAAGGATATCACCTACCAGAGGCATCATCCGGTTTGGAGGGCGCGACAAATTGAGTCCAAGGTATATTGGACCATTTGATGTACTAGAAAGAGTGGGAGAAGTGGCATATCGACTTGCGCTACCACCTTCACTTGAGGGAGTGCATAATGTATTCCATGTATCACAGCTCAGGCGATATGTGGCAGATAGCAGTCATATTCTTGACCACTCGGAGATCACTGTTGGACCAAGCTTGACATATCAAGAGCAACCCGTCGGAATCCTTGATCGTCGAGAGAAGGTATTGAGAAACCAGTCTATTCCCTTAGTCCGCGTGGCATGGAAACATGGCTCGCCAGGAGAATCTACTTGGGAACGCGAGGATGACATACAAGAACGTTTCCCGAACCTATTTTTAGACCAAGGTGTCACGCCCCAGTCCCAAAATGCCGAGGGACTGGACACGTGGCAATGGCCAGCAGCACGCACCGATGGACAATCCAATTTAATGGATCCATCAGGGCATGCTTAAGCTGTAGTCTAACAATGAATAGAACAAATGTTACAAGTCACAGACTATTCTAATCTCATCCACAGAGTATAAACAGAGATCAAAGCCAGAATAAATGTAAGAGAAAATAAACTAGCATATATCAACAAGAGTGTCTCGGGGAACAACCCGAGAATATGTCGGTACATCAATGCAATAGACAGGAAATAAAGGAACTGGAAATAGAAACAGAAATAACTGACTATATAAAGCCAATGCTCAGGAGAAGTCCTCTGGTACGATCTCGTCCTCAGGTTCTGGTACAGCTCCTGGAAGTGCTCCTGTACGGTGTATCTCTGGATGGATCTCTTCGGCTATACCTGGGGACATAATTCGGATCCAGGTCCTCAGGAGACATAGCAAGGTACAAGAAAGCTCAAGCCATAATAATGCAGTGCAAAAAATACATGAAACAATAAGGTAGACTATATAACCATCTAAGTGATATGCAATATGAGAGCATCACTAGAACTCAGGCTGAAACTACTACAAGCTCTGTGTCGGGGAGCCGGTAGCAGCGATATCATGTGGTTGTCTAGCTCAATGGGAGACTACAACGCCGGCATAATATATAATCAACCTGTAGTTTGTGTGACTCTCCCCACCCAATGTAATCATGCATCTCATGTCCACGACGTCTCATGTCCATGCCATACAGGATCATAACTAATGCATCCAGTCATATAATATCTAAGCAAAGGAATAAGTCATGAAAACTGTATCCTATACAGAATTACCATGAATATCTCAGAAAGATTCTGTCTCATGAATAGTGTCAGGTGTCCTGGGTAAAACGTACTTGATAATGCAAGTACGAGAATGCAAAGGATCACGATATCCATGTCTATGTGACTTTACACAACTCCGCATACGGGGTTGGCACCCGACTATAATCGGACGCTAAGTAAGTCACACGGTCCTGGGTTGAACAGTTAAATCAAGATTATATATGTATGTACAAGAAACTCAAGCAAAGTACTATAACAGGAATCACTGCGAGTTGGCAAGGTACACTTGCCTGAGTTTCCGGCTCCAATCGTAACTTTGGCAGCAGGGGGATTTGCAGGCAGTACTCCGGTTGCTGAAATAAACATTACCATTAGATCCAGAAAATATCAATCAGCTAGAAACGCCTGTCCTTGAGTCCAATTTGGAGACAAGGACAAAAATGACAATTTTGGGTCAAAGCGGGATCCACATGTGGGCCCGCTTTGCACCGAAAAACGTGTCAGGGACAAAGTTCTCCAAATTTGCCAAACTTAGTGCCAACAGGTCAGGAGCGATGATACGAACCCAACAGAACTTCCAGAATTGGATTCCGATGAGCCGATCACAAAATCGCCCGTCGAGCGGGGCCTGTGGGGCCCACGACACGCGATTTCGTCAACGTTCTCAGAATCGAACAAAACTTGGGTCACAGGACCAGCGTATCGCTACGAGTCCGATGGTGTAAGTTTCATTTCGATCCGACGTGTGTACACAAAGTTAGGGCACATTCCAGAAAGGGCAGATACGGGACGGTGTCCGCGGATACGCGTTGATTTCGGTGTGCACGCACACCCGAATCGACTTCTGCGAAATCCCACACGTCCGTATCAACGACGCGCACGTATCTGTGAAGACCGCGCGCGACCAAGTCGTCCCGTTTGGCGGGGCGTACCCAGTTCCGGGATGAACCAGGGCGTTATTTTCCTATTTTTGGATCGCGGTTCACGATCGCCACAGGACGCGATGCCCCGAGCGGATTGCATGGGCACCGAGAGGGTCACGCAGGGTTCGCGACGCAATAGACGGAATCGAAAACAGAACTACGAGGAGAAAGATACGGGTACCTGAACAGGGCTCGGAAAACCGGACTATTCCGTGTCCGACACGACACGAAGGGCCGTGTCCGACACCTAGGGTTAGGGTTGCTGCGTCGGCCGGAGGCTCGCCGGAGAGAGGCTGGGGGCGGTCGGGTCTTCGCCGGAGGCGGCGGCACTCGAGGGGCGGCGGTGCTGAGCGGCACGGCGGCTGCGGGGGGCGTGGGCTGGCTGCGGAGGAGCTGGGTGGGAGGAGGAAGGGCGGGGCAACGTCGGCCGTGCACGGCGACGCTAGCGGCGAGGCGGGGGCGGTGGCGGCGTGGTGGTCGTGGTGGTGGCGGAGGGCTGACTGGGGCGGGGATTAAATAGGGCAGCGGAGAGCGGGAGTCGACCGGGCTAGGCGGAGTCGTGGCGGAGAAGGCGGGGTCGGGGGCTACGTGGCCGGGCGGAGCGGAGCCGCCGGCGTCGTGGCCGGACGGAGCGGCGGGAGATGCGGGGGGGGGGGGGGGCTAGGACTTCGTGGGGGTGACGGTTGGGGAAACGGGTCGGGCCGGGTCGGGTTCAGTCGGGAGGACCCGACCCGACCCGCTAGGCGGGTTGGATCGGTCCGGTCTAGCTGAACCGGGTTCGGCCAGTTCAGTCCGGTTTGAACCCGGTTCAGTTCGGTTCGTTTTGGTTTTTATTTTTATTTTTAAATAAATAGTTTTAGGGCTTTAAAAATATTTTCGGGGTCCAATAAATTTCCAGAAAATTACCCTATGTCCAATATTTTATTTTACACCAAAAAATATATTTTCATAATATTTTAATATATTTTAAAATTATTTAATTTTATTTAATGCCAAAAATACCTTGTTTTTAATTTAGCAAAAATTCTCGAAAAATCCCAGAAAATTCTGAAAAATCCAGTTTTGAAAATCTTGAAAAATCAGGGGGTTTACAATCTACCCCCCTTAAGAGGATTGCGTCCTCGCAATCAAAGAATAACCGGTCAATAGAGATGACACGGTCGCAAGCAATTGTCCGTAGCACATCACAAGATACTTAGGAAAATATCGTTTCCCTAAGAATGAAAGTTGTGCACTTTCCAGAGTAAAAATCTAGTTAAGGCAAGAGAACTACAACTCTTAGGAAAACTAGGTTATTATTAACAAGTTTTAAATTACTAGGTTGGGGCTGAGGTCACGAACCAATAGGCACGAGCTAAACAATACTAGAAACGGCATCTACGAATCACTTATGCGCATTAGCTACTCCACGAGTCTGCGCGTTCTCCACGGTCATCGTCAGAGCTTGTTCGCGTCCTTGTAGTCGATTCTTCTGCTGCTGAGCCTGCTGGAAGAGTAGTGTCTGGGGTATCAAGGGTGGCCTCGGCTGATACCCTCCTGGGGCTGGTGGTAGGACTTCTTGAACTTCCGTTTGCGGTGCTCCTAATGCTGGATAGGCTGGCCTCGGTGCTGGTAACGCTTGTTGGTTTACCCTTGGTGCTCCTTCTCGACGCTCAGGGCATTCCCTCAATAAATGCTGACTGGATCCGCAAGCTAAACATAATCTCATTTTTCGTATGCACTTATTCTCTATATGACCTCGCCTGTGACAATATGGACAGACAGGTATTGCCTGTGGAGATGCTTCTGGTGGCTGGTGTATGTGAAGTCTTTTTGTAACTTCTTCTTGTGGTGCTCCGGCTGGTGCTGATGTGGATGGCCGCTTCAGACTGGTCTCTCTCCTAATGACGCGCTCCATGCGTCACGTTGCAGCAAGGACGTCTGAGTACGAAGTAGGTGCAACGGATCCAATTAGTTTCTGTAGCTCAATGTTTAGTCCGTCGAAGAACTTCTCGGCCTTCTCTTCTTCTGTAGGGATCAATGTTGGGGCGAAGCGACTTAGACGAATGAACTCAGCGTTGTACTCTTCCACCGTCTTAGCATCCTGAGTGAGGTGATTGAACTTGTCCCAAAGTTCTGATCGAGCGATAGCTGAAATGTACATCTCCTGAAAGAGTCTAGAGAACTCTTCCCAAGTGACTCGGTCTGGTCTGAGCCGTGTCTCCTCTGATAGCCACCAGTGATGAGCATTGTCCGTCAATTGCATTCTGACGGCAGTCATCCAACGTTCCCTTGGAATCTCAGCTGCTTCTAATTGATGTTGAGTATTGGTGAGCCATTCATGAACTTCTGTAGGCTCTTCTTTGCCTGAGAAGGTACGAGACTTTAGCTGGCAAAAATCAGAAATAGAGCCCGTCGTTGGTCGTCGTGCTGGTAGATCTGCCTGCTCTAGTGCGGTTACTAGGCTGCGACTGAAAGCCTCTTGTTGAGCTTGCGTTATTGCATAGATCATTTGAAATATCTGCTGTCCGTCCATGGCCTACTCTGGTGGAATTACGGGCATTGGTGGAGTAAATTGCGTCGATGGTAGAATATCATCGTGCTGGACTTTCGAGACCTGTTGTTGAGCTGATTGTCCTCCATCCACTAGTGTTACTTCATCTTCGTTGGTTACCACAGCATCTCGTGGTGATCTTACAGGAGTCTCGTCGTTCGCTCGTGAATCCATAACTCTGCAACCAAAATAAACAATAAGAGGCACACAGGAATCAAGGCAGGATGCAATTCAAGAAATTAGTTCGAATCCGATATAGATATCAAGAACGTTTCAAGCAAGTAGATGAGATCCTAAAACTTATCCATCTTATTGCAGGCATGTTCGGTCCCTAAGTTAAAACCGAATAATTTAGTCGAAGACCTGCATGGGCCACCACAAAAACCATGTCACGCCCCAGTCCCAAAATGCCGAGGGACTGGACACGTGGCAATGGCCAGCAGCACGCACCGATGGACAACCCAATTTAATGGATCCATCAGGGCATGCTTAAGCTGTAGTCTAACAATGAATAGAACAAATATTACAAGTCACAGACTATTCTAATCTCATCCACAGAGTATAAACACAGATCAAAGCCAGAATAAATGCAAGAGAAAATAAACTAGCATATATCAACAAGAGTGTCTCGGGGAACAACCCGAGAATATGTCGGTACATCAATGCAATAGACAGAAAATAAAGGAACTGGAAATAGAAACAGAAATAACTGACTATATAAAGCCAATGCTCAGGAGAAGTCCTCTGGTACAATCTCGTCCTCAGGTTCTGGTACAACTCCTGGAAGTGCTCCTGTACGGTGTATCTCTGGATGGATCTCTTCGGATATACCTGGGGACATAATCCGGATCCAGGTCCTCAGGGGACATAGCAAGGTACAAGAAAGCTCAAGCCATAATAATGCAGTGCAGAAAATACATAAAACAATAGGGTAGACTATATAACCATCTAAGTGATATGCAATATGAGAGCATCACTAGAACTCAGGCTGAAACTACTACAAGCTCTGTGTCGGGGAGCCGGTAGCAGCGATATCATGTGGTTGTCTAGCTCAATGGGAGACTACAACGCCGGCATAATATATAATCAACCTGTAGTTTGTGTGACTCTCCCCACCCAATATAATCATGCATCTCATGTCCACGACGTCTCATGTCCATGCCATACAGGATCATAACTAATACATCCAGTCATATAATATCTAAGCAAAGGAATAAGTCATGAAAACTGTATTCTATACAGAATTACCATGAATATCTCAGGAAGATTCTGTCTCATGAATAGTGTCAGGTGTCCTGGGTAAAACGTACTTGATAATGCAAGTACGAGAATGCAAAGGGTCACGATATCCATGTCTATGTGACTTTACACAACTCCGCATACGGGGTTGGCACCCGACTATAATCGGACGCTAAGTAAGTCACACGGTCCTGGGTTGAATAGTTAAATCAAGATTATATATGTATGTACAAGGAACTCAAGCAAAGTACTATAACAGGAATCACTGCGAGTTGGCAAGGTACACTTGCCTGAGTTTTCGGCTCCAATCGTAACTCTGGCAGCAGGGGGATTTGCAGGCAGTACTCCGGTTGCTGAAATAAATATTACCATTAGATCCAAAAAATATTAATCAGCTAGAAACGCCTGTCCTTGAGTCCAATTTGGAGACAAGGGCAAAAATGACAATTTTGGGTCAAAGCGGGGTCCACATGTGGGCCCACTTTGCACCGAAAAATGTGTCAGGGACAAAGGTCTCCAAATTCGCCAAACATAGTGTCAACAGGTCAGGAACGATGATACGAACCCAACGGAACTTCCAGAATTGGATTCCGATGAGCCGATCACAAAATCGCCCGTCGAGCGGGGCCTGTGGGGCCCACGACATGCGATTTCGTCAACGTTCTCAGAATCGAACCAAACTTGGGTCACAGGACCAGCGTATCGCTACGAGTCCGATGGTGCAAGTTTTATTTCTATCCGACGTATGTACACAAAGTTAGGGCACGTTCCAGAAAGGACGGATACGGGACGGTGTCCGCGGATACGCGTTGATTCCGGTGTGCACGCACACCCGAATCGACTTCTGCGAAATCCCACACGTCCGTATCAACGACGCGCACGTATCTGTGAAGACCGCGCGCGACCAAGTCGTCCCGTTTGGCGGGGCGTACCCAGTTCCGGGATGAACCAGGGCGTTATTTTCCTATTTTTGGATCGCGGTTCACGATCGCCACAGGATGCGATGCCCCGAGCGGGTTGCACGGGCACCGAGAGGGTCACGCAGGGTTCGCGACGCAACAGACGTAATCAAAAACAGAACTACGAGGAAAAAGATACGGGTACCTGAACAGGGCTCAGAAAACTGGACTATTCCGTGTCCGACACGACACGAAGGGCCGTGTCCGACACCTAGGGTTAGGGTTGCTGCGACGGCTGGAGGCTCGCCGGAGAGAGGCTGGGGGCGGTCGGGTCTTCGCAGGAGGCGGCGGCGCTCGAGGGGCGGCGGTGCTGAGCGGCACGTCGGCTGCGGGGGGCGTGGGCTGGCTGCGGAGGAGCTGGGTGGGAGGAGGAAGGGCGGGGCGACGTCGGCCGGGCACGACGACGCTGGCGGCGAGGCGGGGGCGGTGGCGACGTGGTGGTCGTGGTGGTGGCGGAGGGCTGACTGGGGCGGAGATTAAATAGGGCAGCGGGGAGCGGGAGTCGGCCGGGCTAGGCGGAGTTGTGGCGGAGAAGGCGGGGTCGGGGGCTACGTGGCCGGGCGGAGCGGAGCGGAGCAGCCGGCGTCGTGGCCGGGCGGAGCGGCGGGAGACGCGGGAGGGGGGGGGGGTGCTAGGGCTTCGTGGGGGTGACGGTTGGGGAAACGGGTCGGGTCAGGCCGGGTCGGGTCGGGTTCAGTCGGGCGGACCCGACCCGACCCACTAGGCTGGTTGGACCGGTCCGGTCTAGCTGAACCGGGTTCGGCCGGTTCAGTTCGATTCGTTTTGGTTTTTATTTTTATTTTTAAATAAATAGTTTTAGGGCTTTAAAAATGTTTTCGGGGTCCAATAAATTCCCAGAAAATTACCCTAAGTCCAATATTTTATTTTACACTCAAAAATATTATTTTTATAATATTTTAATATATTTTAAAATTATTTAATTTTATTTAATGCCAAAAATATCTTGTTTTTAATTTAGCAAAAATTCTCGAAAAATTCCAGAAAATTCTGAAAAATCCAGTTTTGAAAATCTTGAAAAATCAGGGGGTTTACACAAGGTATGAATTACTTTGTTAATTTATATCTTGTACCATTCTTGACTTTCTACCCTGGCTTAGTTCTAATTTCGAGGACGAAATTTTTATAAGTTGGGTAGAATGTAAACCCCCATTCCTGAAAACCGTATTAGTTATTATTTAATTAATTATTTAAACTATTTATTAAAGTATAATTCCTATTATACTAAAACCGTAACCCGTTAATCATCCCAGCGTAAACCTCACTTAGCGAAAACCCTACAGAACTCTTTCATGCATAAAAACCCAACCTGCCCAAATCCCTTTCTTTACGCACAAAACCAATTCCGCACGTAAAGTAAGGAATTAACATCAGCAGTTCACCTCGCGTAAAACAGTCAAATAGCAAATCCCTCACCATACCGCGTATATTTTCTCTGTGCGTAAATATCAAAAGCAATAGCAAACTACCCAGCATAAACCACTGCCGCAGCAGCAGTAACTAAACCATCGCTTATTTATCCAGCGTAAACTCTTCTTTTCTTTCCTCTGCGTAGAATCCAACCACAAATCATTAAGAAAGAAATATCTGTATCAGAAGCAAAACTCAACTTTGCTTTGCTTTGTTCTTTTATACGTGTAAGTTTCTCATTCCACCACTCTTTAGAAAATATCTACAGCCGCACACCTAAACCAATAAGAAGAGAACAATAGCAAGAGTTTTCTTAACCATTAAGTAAATTCCACCGTCCCCTATTCCTATATATAATTAATTACAAAGCAATAACTCCTTCCTCTGATCACAGCAACAACTTTGGACGTGCACTTTACTTGGCAAGTATACCTTGCCATAATACTGTTATTTTACCTTTCAAATTGGTACATGCATGTTTTATTCTGCCTATATAGATGTATATTTTATAGATTTATGACCTAATTATGAGACCACCCAGTATTAAAGAGCATCATTAGGTTCATTAACCATGACACAGTGGTTTACACGAGTGTGTGTCTCATATAGATCACGGATGGCGTGACAGGGATGGCCTCCTGTACGCATGGCCGTGCGTTAAGAATGACTGCTGATAGAAACTTTGTATGCTAGAAGACCTGGCAGTTATTTAGGGTATTAGCATGTGGTGGAGGCAACATGCATAGATCATTGGGACAGGGAGGACAACTCATAAGTGTACGGGACACCCACTTTCTTATGTAGTTATTAATCTTGTTTGCCGTGCGCCCCTGGGATGGGGGGCATATGTGGCATATACTAGCCAGTTGTCACGATTGGTGAATTATGTCAGCATATGTCTAGCCTACACTTTCTCTTACACTCAAATTTTTTCTCAAACTGCATTCACTTAGATGGTTAGGCGACCCGATGGATGTTTATATTTCAGTACTTATTGGCATGCTTCTATGTATCTTGTTATGTCCCTTTGAGGACCTGGTCCCTTTCCAGATATGGACGATCAGGAGTTTCCACAAGAGTATGGACCTGGACCGGATGCTACTTACGAGACTGAGGAGCTCCTACCAACAGAGTTTCTGTGATTATGATCACTGTTTTAGGGATTTTTGTGTCTACTTTAGTATAGTCGTTTTGTAGTGGATTTGTTTCCACCAGACTATAGACTCCATACACTTTGATATCCAGTTATATGTCAGTTTTGTTCCCACTGAGTATTTTGTGCTGTGGATGAGATATAGATGGTGTGTGACTTGTTATGACAGTATATTACCACTGATGGATTGCATATTCATTTACAGCGTACGTATGTATATGGTTTTCCATATACTGGAATTCATATACATACGACTGGGCGTATTACGTATTCCTGGTCCTACGTATTTTGGGACTGTGGTGTGACAATATTATATTACATGATTTGTGTTCATATTTCGACCAAAATGATAATGTAATTGTAATCCAATTATAATATAAAATTAAGTATATTACAATTATAATTCTATTATAATGAACCAAAAGCAATCCAAATATTTTCGTGCACACGCCAGTTAAAACTTACATGTTTTTGGTGCAGAAGAGGTTAAAACTTGCTTGTTTCAATGAAGGATTTAATTTAATTTTGTTATGGATATTTTAATATATCTATTTGATAACAAAAAATAGTTACAGAATATAAAAGTAAAGTAAATGCTGATGGCAGTCAAGTAAAGATTACCCTACTTTTTTTGTACCGGATTTTTATAGTTTTGAACTGTAGTAACTTATGAATAACCTTCCGTCGTCAACAGAGACTTTGTATATAAAACCTCCTGTAATAATGCGCATCGATTCACTCTATATTTTCAATGGCAGTTGCAAGCCTACCATAGGTAAGGCAGGTAGGGGCACAACTAACCGAGCTTTCAGGAGGTCCTCCCCTGCTTCTCGAGAAGAAAGGGAAAAAAAAATCGAGTTTACTAGCACGTCTAAAATATTTACTAGCACTAGCTTGGCTCACAAGCCACTCTTTTAAATTAAAAATTTTGTTGTGCTGAGTTAAGTTTAAGTTTGTTTAAGAACTCATTAACTTTGTCCCAAACCAAAAAACAAAGCTCACTATGCTCGCTAGTGTTGGACACGCGGAAGTGTTTGTCAATCCATCTGAGATAATCAGTTCCGTCTAAAGAACAAAAAACACATATAAAGACAAGTATATGGCGGTGACTGCGTCACCTGGACAAATCCTAACATTTATAACTCAGATGAAATTACAAGATTGACAAAAAATTATGTTGAACCATTTTTCCTTATAGATTCAACCTCCTCACCACACTCAAGAAGAAACGACAAATATTACAATGAAATCGCTCACCAACCCGTAACAATTTTTCTAACCGAAATTGACGACTGCTCGATTAGATCTCTTCTTTCTTCTATCTTGGATGACGAAGAACCCTAAGAGCAAAATACAGACTTTCTCTTAGATTTTCTGTTGACGAGCACCCCGGATATCAACTTTGAGCTATCTACTTTGTGCCTCCACCCTCACCCATATAAATAAGATGAGAAATCCTAATTTTAGGTCACAGGAATTCCTAAAGAGGAAAACCCATAATCTAAAATAGGAAACACCAATTATGAACTTCCAAATATGGTTAGATTAAATATTTGATACAAATTTGAAATCTAATCAAATCTTACATTTAATGTAGATTTTTAAATTATATCAAATAAAATATTTGACCATATTTGGGCTCTAAAATTTATCAAATTCAGACTGAACTCCAACAATCTTCCCCTCCAGTCTGATGAGAGGGTATTGACCCCATGGCTCCTCAACTGGACTCTATGCATGTCTTTCCGCGACAGAGTTCCTGCTCCCCCATGCCACCGATCTCTTATCTCCCGAGCTGCTTTGCATTTTCCTACGTCTTCAGCTCCTCGACCGTCACGTCGACGCTAGCTGCCACGCGTAGCACCTCCTGCACCACTGTGATCTTGCCGATATCGATGACACGACCAAAATTGAAGTCCCTGACTATCAGCCTCACCGTGAGTCTTGGCTGCCTGTCTCCGACTTTTGTCTTCCACATGAACGTGGAACCGTTCTGACAAGCTTCTTCGTCCTTGGCTGGCCCAACCAAGCGGACGGTGCGGTTCCCTCGAGACTCAGACTCATGAACCTGCCCACCTTCGTGTCCGACACTGAAGCTCCCCCGTAACATGCATTCTCAAGCAGAACCTCATGCACTGTGCACGTCGTCGATAACCCACAGCTACCCCTAAACTTTGTGAATAAAGATGCACCCTCCTCTGATTGAGTTTGCTGTACACCTTGATTTCCTTCCTGGCTTTGAACTGCTGAAAATGAGTTGCTCCACAAAATTTTGGCAAACCATCCGTCTCCAAAATCGGATCTGTGGAACAACCCCCATATAGAGACCGACCAGCTGTCATGGGACCGACAGACTGACCCTCAATCTTTGACTCATCACCTTTTGTTGCTTTGTCTCGACGAATCGAATCCTCCGTAATCCTCAAAGTATCTCGAAGCCCTCCTCGCTTTGCCCATCTTCACACATCCATACCTGCCGCCGTGGTATGACGTGAAGATACTCCTATATAGAGTAGCGTGATATGACACCCCCGTGTCCATGATCCAATCGCCATCATGACAAATGCCGCAAGGTTCCTCTGCGTCGTTTGCTGCGATGATGATATCTCCTATAGCCGTTAGATCCTCCTTTCTTTTGGCCTTCTCATATTTGAGCTTCATGCAGTTCCATTTGATATGACCCCTTTTGCCACAATAATAGCAGCCCTCTTTGTGGTCCACAGTCGTAAGATCCCGAGAACTCTCCTTGTCCTCACATGTGACTTGATTCTTTCCTTCCGGTAGGAAGCCACCAGAGCGAATTTCTGCGACGATTTCACTTGCTTACGCCAGACCTCCTCGTTCAACAAGATGCTTTTGACTTCCTCCATCGTGATAACTCCATGCAGAGCAGAGTTGCTCACCGACACCACCAACGTCTCCCATCTTTCCGGCAACGAACTCAAAAGCAGAAGGGCCTGAAGCTCATCATCAATCACCATCCTCATCGAAGAAAACTGATTAATGATACCCTGAACCTCGTTCATATGTTGTGCTACCGGGGCACCCTCCGTGTACTTCGAGTTGACGAGTTGGCGGATAAAAAATGCCTTATTTCCAGCCGTCTTTTTTTCGTACAACGAATGCATCTTCTCCCATAATGATTTTATAGAACTCTCTGTAGACACGTAGTGAAACACCGAGTCGTCCAGCCATTGGCGGATGAATCCAACGGCCTTTCGATCCAGTCGTTTCCAGTCTTAAGCAGCTTTGTCCAATGGATTTGTGCTGTCGTCCTCCAACGGACCATACAAATCCTTGCACCAGAGTAGATCCTCCATCCTTGGCTCTAAATCGCCCAATTCTTTCCTGTGAGGATGATCATACAAGTGTTCATCTGCTCCATAGACATAGTTGTAAAAACCAAACCTGTAGCTTTGATACCACTTGTTGGACGCGTGAAAGCATTTGCCAACCCACCCGAGATAACCAATTTCGTCTAACGAACATCAAGCATAGATAAAGACAAGTATATGACGGTGACTACGTCACCTGGATAAATTTTAACCTTTATAACTCAGATAAAATTATAAGATTGACAAAAACTAATGTTGAATCATTTGTCCTAATAGGTTCAACCCCATCACCAAACTCAAGAAAAAACGACAGAGATTACAATGAAATCTCTCACCAACCCGTAGCAATTTCCCTAACTAACATTGACGATTCTTCGATTAGATCTCTTCTTCCTTCTGTCTTGGATGATGAAAAAATCTAAGAGCAAAGCACAAACTTTCTCTTAAATTTGTCGTGGACGAGCACCCTGAATCTCAACTTTATGCTATCTCCTTTGTGCCTCCACCCTTACCCATATAAATAGGATAAGAAATCATAATTTTAGGTTATAGGAATTCCTAAATAGGAAAACCCATTATCTAAAATAGGAAACACCAATTATGGACTTCCAAATTTGGTTAGATTAAATATATGATATAAATTTGAAATCTAATCAAATCTTACATTTAATGTAGATTTTTAAATTATATCAAATCAAATCTTTGACCATATTTGGGCTCAAAATTTATCAAATCAAGACTGGACTCCAACAATCTTCCCTTCCAGTCTGATAAGAGGGTGTTGACCCTATGGCTCCTCAACTGGACTCCATGCATGTCTTTCCATAACTGAGTTCCTGCTCTCCCATGCCACCGATCTCTAATCCCCGAGCTGCTTTGTATTTTCCTTCGTCTCCAGCTCCTTGACCGTCACGTCAATGCTAGCTGCCATGCGTAGTACCTCCTACACCACTATGATCCTGCCGATATCGATGACACGACCAAAATCGAAGTCCCTGACGATCAACCTCACCATGAGTCTTGGCTGCATGTCTCCGACTTTTGTCTTCCACCGAAATGTGGAACCGTTCCGATAAGGTTCTTCGCCCTTGGCTATCCCAACCAAGCGGATGGTGCAGTTTCCTCGAGACTCAGACTCATGAATCTGCCCACCTTCGTGGCTGACATTGAAGCTCTCCCGTACACATGCATCCTCAAGCATAATATCATGCACTGTGCACGCCATCGATGACCCACAGCTACCCTAAAATTGTGTGAATGGAGATGCACCTGCCTCTGATTGAGTTTGTTGCACACCTTAATCTCCTTCCTGGCTTTGCATTACTGAAACCGATGTCGCTCCGTAATGTTTTAGCAAACCATCCGTCGCCAAAATTGGATCCGTAGAACAACCCCCACATAGAGATCGACTAGCTGTCATGGGACCAAAAGACTGACCCTCAATCTTTGACTCATCACCATTCATCGCTTTATATCGACGAATCAAATCCTCAGTAATCCTCAAAGTATCTCGAAGACCCTCCTCAGCAAGTTTTCGATGATCCACTAACTCCTACCGAATACCCTTCGAGCCTCCATCTGATATTTGTGGCCTGCCTGTACAGCTCAGCGGCTTGAGCCTGTACATGCCACAACATAAATCTCCTCGAGCCAGATGTTGGGAACCCTTCGTAAGCATCCAATATTTATCCCCAAACAAACTGCGACACCCATCATCCACCCGCCTCCCTACCGGAACCAAGTTATAGCGCAAACTCGGTACATGTCGCACATCCTTGAGAACGAGCTTCTCACTAAGCTCCCCTGTCAAGTGCACATCACTGATACCTACAACTGCAACAGTCCCTTGTTGCCCATCTTCACACGTCCAAACCTACCACCGTGGTATGACGTGAATATACTCCTATATGAAGTTGCGTGATACGATGCCCCCGTGCCCATGATCCAATCGCCATTATGACACATGCCACAAGGTTCCTCTGCGTCGTTTGCTGCGATGATGAGATCTTCCATAGCCGTAAGATCCTCCTGATCATCCTTGCTTTTGGTCTTCTCATATTTGAGCTTAATGCAGTTCCTCTTGATATGACCAATTTTGCTACAGTGATAGCAGCCTTTCTTGCGGTCAAAAGTCACAAGATCCCGAGAACTCCCCCATGTCCTTACCTGTGACTTGAGTCTTTCCTTCCTGTAGGAAGCCACCAGAGCAGACTCCTGAGATGATTCCACTTGCTTACACCGAACCTCCTCGTTCAATTAGTTGCTTTTGACTACATTCATCGTGACAACTCCATCCGGAGTGGAGTTGCTCACCGACACCATGTCACGCCCCAGTCCTAAAATACGCAGGACTAGGAATACGTAAGCATGCCAGCCGTATGTATATGACAACTCTAATATATGGAAACTATAACATATACGTACGCTGTATTATGAATAACAATTCACAAGTGGTATAGATTTATGTCATAAGTCAGGGCATAACTAGATCTCATCCACATAATAAAATAACCAATCAACTATATAACTGAATCAAGTATAAAATGCTTGATAAGAACAAGTAGTTGGGTGGAGACAAATCTACTACCAAACTAGAATATAAGAGAAACAAAATAGGTACATCTAATGAACACTGAGGCTCGAAGAGAAGGCCTCCTCGAAAGAGAGAGAAGTAGCAAGCCTGATTCGTGCTCCTACGAATAGTCAAGATCGTCTACACCTGGAAAGGGACCAGGTCCTCAGAGGGACGTAACAAGATACATAGAAGCATGCCAATTGAATACAGTAAAACATGCATAATAAACAAAAATATATAAGTACGCTGTACTAGACAATATATATGAATATGCATAATGAGGACAATATTTTCGACGTATGGGTAGGTGTAGGATACTCTATCTATCTCACAACTCACACACACCTCTATAAACATCAGAAGCCGTCATATCTCGAGGGTAGCGACCATTGCGACACCAAAAATTGACATACCTCGAGGGTAGCGACAATTGCGATACAACTCCCGTAGTGCGTGCTAGTTATTATGGTTTACCAAAGTGGGTAGCCCATATGCCTACTGATTGTCCTCCCCTCCCATGATACTATGTATCAAGTGTGTGTCAACATATATAATATATAATTATAACTGAAAAAAATACATATATAATAAATATATAAAAATATGATAAGCATGCAAAGTACTATAAGCAATTTGGCAAGGTATCTTGCCTGGCAAAAAAGCTGCGAAGTGTAAGCGTCCAAACGTCAAGCACAAGGGATCAGAACTATGACATCAGAATGAACGTCTCTGGATGCTAAAATAAATATCACCAACATTCTCGAAATAAGCAATATAGTCAAAAAAGTCTACCCTTTCGTCCAATTTGGACACAGGGGCAAAACGGTAATTTTGGGTCAAAGCGGGGTCCATATGTGGCCCACCTTGTACCGAAATACGTGCCAGAGGTAAATGTCTCTAAATGGGACAAATTATAGGTCAAACAAACTCTAAACATCGATACGAACTCAACAGTATGCCCAATTTTGGATTCCGGTGACCCGATCACAAATTTGCCCTTCAAGTCAACCCGTGGGGCCCGCGAATAGGTGGCTTAGTCAACTATCTCAGAATAGCGTGAAACTTGGTTCACAGGACCAACGTGATACCACGAATACAATGGCACAAGTTTTGTCATATTCTGACGAGCGTACACAAAATGGGGTGGTAGTTTGTAAAAGTCGCGATACAGGGACTTTTTACGGATACGGGTTGATTTCGACGCGCACACACGTCCGAATCAACTTCTGGAAAAGTCCACACGTCAGGATATACCATACACGCCTTTCAGTATAATTGGTATGCGACGAGTCAGTCCCGTTTGGCGGAGCGCACTCCGTATCACAAAATTTTAGTTTTAAAAAATTAAGTTTTTGGTCGTTTTGGAGGTCGAATAATTTAACACATAAAACGAATTAATAAAAACTAAAAGAATATAAATATTCTAGGTTATATTAAGAAGAAAATCCTTTAATTAGATTTTAAAAATATAAACAAGTTGTGGCAAATTGGGTGTGAACATGGGGGTTTGGGTTAAAATTCTGGACTATTTTTGGTCAGTTTTTCGTCCAACTTCTGGTCGATTTTTTGACCAATTTAGGGCACGAAAATTCGTCCTGCTTGAAGAAAAATTCTAGAGGGTTAGGTTGTGAACGTACACGGACAAACCGCTAGAGAAAAGGATCAAAGATGAGAGAGTTACATCACCTTGAAGATGGGCTCGGGGCTACGTACACGCGCGCGCGGCGGACGGCGGCGGTCGCCGGCGGCTGTGCGATGCGGGGCGGCGTCGAGGCGGCAGTCGGCCGGAGGTGGAGGCGCTCGCCGAGCTGGGGTAAGATGATGGTTAGGGTTAGGGTTTAGTTTGTTATATATATATATATATATATATATATATATATATATATATAGAGAGAGAGAGAGAGAGAGAGAGAGAGAGAGAGCCGCGGGGGGGGGGGAGTTCTGGGTTCACGAGGGGGTATTTTGCTGCGGGTGAGAGGGGAATTAGTAATAGGGTTTGGATTAGGGATTGGTATTTAGGATTAGTTTAGGGTTTTAAGTTATAGGTTTTAGATTTTGATGTTTTTTTTTCTTTTTCTTTTTCTTTTTCTTTTTCTTTTTCCTTTTCCTTTTCTTTTTTATTTATTATTACTATTACTATTACTATTACTATTATTATTATTATTATTATTATTACTATTACTATTACTATTACTATTACTATTAGTATTACTTATTATTATTACTATTACTTAATACTTATTATTATATATATATATATATATATATATATATATATATATATATATATATATATATATATATGAGATTATATAAAAATTTAAAAAGAATATTTGTACACAGAATAAATTCTAGAAAATCTATCACCCTTTAACAAGACTAAAAAAAATAAAAAATATTTTGTGGAATAATTCTAAATGAGTATTTATATAAGTAATTTAATCAATAAAATTTAATTTTCTAATTAACTATGAAAATACTTTAAAGAAATTCAATATTTAATAAAATACTTAAAATAAAATTTAAAAAATTTAGGGGGCTTACATTCTACCCATCATACAATAATTTCATCCTCGAAATTAACACTAAGCCATATTCATAATAAATCACTATAGCTATTAACACTTCATTGCTAGCTTGCAGCATTTTCTAAAAGGTTATGGTCAGCCACCCTAACACTTTTTTTTATTGTCTATACACTATTCTTTTATCCTCTAACTCATCTACACTACTCAACTTACAAGAATTCTACTAGTAGTCAAAGTTTTTTGAGGCTATTGTCTAGGTTATAAGACGAATTTATTCATTGGGTCAAAATTTTTGGAATACTTGTCTGGAATCTCATAACCATGATTTTTCTCTGTAACCGTCAAGTATCGTAGTCTAATACTGCCACGCCACCTGGCCAGTATGTCTGCAAATAATTCGACCACTCTACTATAATGGTCTAGCTGCAACTGTCGCTACATCGCCAATGATTTGTCATAGTCATCAGTTTGTAACAAGTTTCTTCAACTCTTTCCTAAGCTTAGTCTAAGTTTTAGGACAATAATTTAGGTCTTGACTACTTTATAAAACTATTATAAGTATAAACTATTTCAATAATCCGACTAATTTTTGTTAGACTAAAGGATGCTACTCATGGTTTAAAAATAATAAGAGAATACATATATTGTTATAGTGCATATACATAAGGGTTAACATTATGAACTCATCTTTTTTGTTATTAATTATTACTAACCCATTTATGTTTTAACTAACAAATAAAAAGGTGAGGCTGAAGTAATTCAACAATTCAAGATGGCACGAAAAGATGCAACTACGATAGGAAGAATTAAGCATGTGATAAGGAATGAATATGGAAGAGAAGATGAGCAACCCAAGGGGACAAAATGGTGATAGGAAAGAGAATACTACTACTGCTACTCGTATCATCCATTAGCATCGTGGGTATGCTATCTAGTTAAATATCAACATATCCTCAAAAATTTTAACACCAAATATATCACATGTGATATGCCCTTAATTACAAAAGATAGTCACAAAGTAATATGATTGTCCTATGGGGTATATCTAGTACTCTCCGTGTATCAAACTTATACCAAGCACGAACATTTGTCTTTCCGAAATAGGGGAAGACAAAAAACAATAATAAAGAATTCAAGGAGAAGTTGATAGAATACAAGTACGGGGTTCAAGGCGATTTAAAGAATTCAAAAAGAGAGTTGTCAGGGCAGTTGTGGATTGAAATCTTATTTTGGTAAATTCCTATTTGCATGCTCATATCAGTACAGTTATGTAACGATACGATATGCTCGAACATATCTACATGGCAAGTATATTCGTCTAACAAGCTGAGTCAACTATATCTCAATCCACGTAAAGTAGTCATGCGAAGAGCGAACCAAGTGCATTAAGG
The DNA here is from genome assembly GCA_036927795.1 of Iris macrosiphon. Classification (NCBI taxonomy): domain Eukaryota; kingdom Viridiplantae; phylum Streptophyta; class Magnoliopsida; order Asparagales; family Iridaceae; genus Iris; species Iris macrosiphon. The sequence continues at coordinate 111,498,297 of JAYESA010000014.1, forward strand.
TTGATCAGACCGTAATACACTGATTCTGATTTAGACAATGTATTAATAGGCGTCCCCAATAACACATATGTCATGAACAAGCTCGATAAAAGAATAAGCTTGCAAAACTAGGCTATAAAATAATATTATACGCGAAGGTAGTCCAAAAAATATAAGTACGCTGGATTATGATGAAGGAAGGTACAAAATAATTTAAGTTCACCAAGAAGACCGGTGTTGTGCCTCTACAATTGCCGTACTAACTTCTTGTCTAAGTCTATAGTCGACCAAATGGGGGTATGGGCCTCTAGGTTCTACTGTTTAGATAACCACTATCTTCTTATGCAAGCCTATAGTTGGTATCATTCAATTACACTTTATTAATGGGTCAAAAGGGCTATGTGATACTAGGATATGAGGCATACTACCCAACTTACAAGAATTTAACTAATAGTATTATTGAATAATAATGTATATACCTAGTACAAGTCACCTTCCTAACCCCTATCAATACGAAAGAAAAGATAGGATTGACGTTGTGAAAGGATCAAGTAAGATGCAAGGCAAGCAATTAAATAAGAATGCGAAATAAAATCAAGTGAGGTAATTAAATAAGTGGATGAGATCCTATACTCTAATCCTATGCGCAGGCTTGCTCGGTACAGTAACATAACTGAGACAATATGCTCTCGACCTGCATGGGCCACCATAAAAATATGTCATGTGTCACGCCCCGATCTTCCGCAGGCAAATAGGCCGTTCCCGCTAGGCGGGAATCACCCTCGCCAGCGCTCCCGCAGAACGATCGCTTGACCCATCCGAGCGTGACGCCGCACGAGTGTGATCCACACCCGTGCAAGGCCATGGTTCATTGGCTGGCGGCAAGAGTTCTAAGCCACAGAGTCGCACAGATTTGTCCGAGGGCAGCGGAGTCATAGACGCATAGCGATTTGATAACAGGTTCACTGAGTCGACAATATAGCGGAAGCATTGAAACACAAGTTAAAGTAAAGCAAGCTCTTTTATTGATATAAATATGTGTTACAGGCGGCGTATAGCCAAGATTACAAGTCGCTCAAGCCTCTCTCTCTGAAACAGTAAAAGCGTGCCAAGTGGCTACAATTGTGGAATGATTGTACAGGCGATGATCAAGCGATGTTCACAATATTATGTCTTGTATATGTGCTTCAGTTCTGGACACACCGTTGCTTCGGAGTGATCTTCACACCTTAGCACACACGAAGGAGGCATCCGCACCGAACGAGGTTTTCCCGTACCCTGCATACAAACTGGTGGATTATCAGTACATTGAATGCACTGGTGGGGAAGCTACTCGCCCGCTTGACAAATCCAAACACGTAATACAGGTTTCGTGCACAACTATTAAGTTGTCTTTCTAGTTGCCTTAGGATCAGTTTTATGCAAATATTGAATAGCCTAACTCGTGTGGCAGTGCGCCGTGCGACATGAGAGAAAACACGGCGAGACTTACCATTTAGCCTTCCCTGTCCAAGGCAAACATTATAAATTCATGCATGGGCAAGTATAAACATTCTAGAGGCATAGCATATGCAAGCACGATGTTGTGGGCAAGATCACGTTACAAGTATATGATTTACAGGAGTATCAGGTGTGTTGCATACAATGATTTACTTGGAATATACTTGACACCGTTCGGTATCTTTTACCTGACTATCTGAATCACCTGCACAACTTACCATGCCTTCCCTGCCACGAAGACACAAGTTAATATGCAACAGGTTCAAATATACTTGATGATCACTGGCTTGATTGCCATAAAGGACTTAGTCTGTGACGAAGATGGTTTTCTACGTGCAAATACGAGAGGTGCCGCATACCACCCCGTCCTAGTACGTGAGACTATACGTGAGTTCCATCCGGAGCCAGAACGGTGCCAGTGCCCCAGCAGCCGCCCGCAGGAACTATACCTTGTGCACAAGTTGTCCGTGATCGAACAATAACATTCATTCGCCCGAAGGCTACGTGATTATCGCCCGGAGGCTACGTGATTATCGCCCGTAGGCTACATAATTTATCGTCCGGAGGCTACTTGATTATCGGCCGGAGGCTACGTGAGTACAAGACAAGAAGTATTGTATGATTCATTTATATTGCATCTACGTTCCATTCATGCATTCAGGATTGAGCTTATACATTGCACAATATAGTAACGTTAGACATTCGTAAGTAGGCAAGCATACGTTTCTAAGGAACATAAGTAAATACGTTTGCTCGGACCCGAAGGTAAGCCGAGAGATGAAACCGTTAGGGGACTTAGCATGCGAGAGTCCGAATACAAACAGTATTTCAATTTCCATGTTCTAGCATAAGCAATATGAGTTGGGATTATTCCCTTAGCTAGGTGCGTTGGATTCATTAGCATGCAGGGGGTGATTCACCTAGTGACTAGCATGAACATTCTAGATTTTATATGTGCTGGCTAAGCAAAGACAAGTTCACCGTAGCCACCCACCTTAGCGATGATTCGCCTCGGTAGAGCGATACGTCAAGCGAGCCTCTGAAAGCCAAAGTTGATTTCATGTAGGGACAAGTCTGGATATCCTTTGCTTCTCGTTTGAGGCAAAGCGGGTCGGAACAGTTGCACTTTTACCGTTTGAGTCGGCAGTCCGCTAGAACGGAACGGGGTGTTACATCCTACCCAACTTAGAAAAAGTCTCGTCCTCGAGACTTACTGAGGACAAGCAGTAATCTAGTATTGAGACAATCCTAGACAAGTCGTTGTACTTGTTTTATTTGGATATTCACTTGCACAAGCGTCAAAATCAGCATATCGCTTAGACTGGATCGTGCGCACTTTCGAAGGGCCCCTCTAGCGTGAGCACGTCAACCAACTTAGTGATAGCGAAGTCTTAGCACTCGAGTTTCACCTTTTCTTAAGTCTTGGATGGTGCACTAGTTCAAGGCGTCCCTCAAATAGATGCATTCAACCAAACTTAGAGTTAGTGAAATCGGACAAGCTACTAGCGATACTCTCAAGGGTTCGCACAGGTTGGCACAAAGGCCACTCGCAGCACAGTATCATACAAGCAAGCATATCATTACATTCAAAATGTATTTTGAAAGTATTTAGACTTATTATTGGAACATCCCATCGAGGCATTGAGAGAGAGCGTGCACATAACCCACGAACGAGCTTTTAAAACAGAGATATCGAATTGAAGTCCAAAGGCGTAGAAGCCAGGCTCTGATACCAACATGTCATACCCCGATCTCCCGCAGGCAAATCGGCCGTTCCCGCTAGGCGAGAATCACCCTCGCCAGCGCTCCCGCGGAACGATCGCTTGACCCATCCGAGCGTGACGCCGCATGAGCGTGATCCATGCCCGTGCAAGGCCATGGTTCATTGGCTGGCAGCAAGAGTTCTAAGCCACAGAGTCGCACAGATTTGTCCGAGTGCAGCGGAGTCATAGACGCATAGCGATTTGATAACAGGTTCACTGAGTCGACAATATAGCGGAAGCATTGAAACACAAGTTGAAGTAAAGCAAGCTATTTTATTGATATAAACATGTGTTACAGGTGGCGTATAGCCGAGATTACAAGTCGCTCAAGCTTCTCTCTCTGAAACAGTAAAAGCGTGCCAAGTGGCTACAATTGTGGAATGATTGTACAGGCGATGATCAAGCGATGTTCACAACATTATGTCTTGTATATGTGCTTCAGTTTCGGATGCACCGTTGCTTCGGAGTGATCTTCACACCTTAGCACGCATGAAGGAGGCATCCACACCGAACGAGGTTTTCTCGCACCCTGCATACAAACTGGTGGATTATCAGTACGTTGAATGCACTGGTGGGGAAGCTACTCGCCCGTTCGACAAATCCAAACACGTAATACAGGTTCCGTGCACAACTATTAAGTTGTCTTTCTAGTTGCCTTAGGATCAGTTTCATGCAAATATTGAATAGCCTAACTCGTGTGGCAGTGCGCCGTACGACATGAGAGAAAACATGGCGAGACTTACCATTTAGCCTTCCCTGTCCAAGGCAAACATTATAAATCCATGCATGGGCAAGTATAAATATTCTAGAGGCATAGCATATACAAGCACGATGTTGTGGGCAAGATCACGTTACAAGTATACGATTTACAGGAGTATCAGGTGTGTTGCATACAATAATTTACTTGGAATATACTTGACACCGTTCGGTGTCTTTTACCTGACTATCTGAATCATCTGCACAACTTACCATGCCTTCCCTGCCACGAAGACACAAGTTAATATGCAATAGGTTCAAATATACTTGATGATCACTGGCTTGATTGCCATAAAGGACTTAGTCTGTGACGAAGATGGTTTGCTACGTGCAAATACGAGAGGCGCCGTATACCACCCCGTCCTAGTACGTAAGACTATACGTGAGTTCCGTCCGGAGCTAAAATGGTGCCAGTGCCCCTGCAGCCGCCCGCAAGAACTATACCTTGTGCACAAGTTGTCCGTGATCGAACAATAACATTCATTCGCCCGAAGGCTACGTGATTATCGCCCGGAGGCTACGTGAATATCCGCCCGGAGGCTACGTGATTATCGCCCGGAGGCTACGTGAGTACAAGACAAACAGTATTGCATGATTCATTTATATTGCATCTACGTTCCATTCATGCATTCAGGATTGAGCTTATACATTGCACAATATAGTAACGTTAGACATTCATAAGCAGGCAAGCATGCGTTTCTAAGGAACATAAGTAAACACATTTGCTCGGACCCGAAGGTAAGCCGAGAGATAAAACCTTTAGGGGACTTAGCATGCGAGGGTCCGAATACAAGCAGTATTTTAATTTCCATGTTCTAGCATAAGCAATATGAGTTGGGATTATTCCCTTAGCTAGGTGCGTTGGATTCATTAGCATGCAGGGGGTGATTCACCTAGCGACTAGCATGAACATTCCAGATTTTATGTGTGCTGGCTAAGCAAAGACAAGTTCACCGTAGCCACCCACCTTAGCGATGATTCGCCTCGGTAGAGCGATATGTCAAGCGAACCTCTGAAAGCCGAAGTTGATTTTCTGTAGGGACAAGTCTGGATATCCTTTGCTTCTCGTTTGAGGAAAAGCGGGTTGGGACAGTTGCACTTTTTTCGTTTGAGCAGGCAGTCCGCTAGAACGGAACGGGGTGTTACATCATGCCCCAGTCCAAAAATACGTAGGACTAGGAATATGTAAGCATGCCAGCGTATGTATATGACAACTCCAATATATGAAAACCATAACACATACGTACGCTGTATTATGAATAACAATTCACAAGTGGTATAGATTTATGTCATAAGTCACAGGACATAACTAGATCTCATCCACAGAATAAAATAACCAATCAACTATATAACTGAATCAAGTATAAAATGCTTGATAAGAATAAGTAGTTGGGTGGAGACAAATCTACTACCAAACTAGAATATAAGAAAAACAAAATAGGTATATCTAATGAACAATGAGGCTCGAAGAGAAGACCCCCTTGAAAGAGAGAGAGAAGTAGCAAGTCCTGATCTGTGCTCCTGCGAATAGTCATGATTGTCTACACCTGGAAAGGGACCAGGTCCTCAGAGGGACGTAACAAGATACATAGAAGCATGCCAATTGAATACAGTAAAATATGCATAATAGATAGAAAATATATAAGTACGCTGTACTAGACAATCTATATGAATATGCATAATGAGGACAACCTTTTCGACGTATGGGTAGGTGTAGGATACTCTATCTATCTCACAACTCACACACACGTCCATGAACATCAGAAGCTGTCATACCTCGAGGGTAGCGACCACCGCGACACCAAAAATTGACATACCTTGAGGGTAGCGACCATTGTGATACAACTCCCGTAGTGCGTGCTAGTTACTACGGTTTACCAGAGTGGGTAGCCCATATGCCTACTGATTGTCCTCCCCTCCCATGATACTATGTGTCAAGTGTGTGTCAACATATATAATATATAATTATGACTGAAAGAAAACACATATATAATAAATATATAAAAATATGATAAGCATGCAAAGTACTATAAGCAATTTGGCAAGGTATCTTGCCTGGCAAGAAAGCTGCGAAGTATAAGCGTCCAAACGTCAAGCACAAGTGATCGGAACTATGGCATCAGAATGAACGTCTCCGGATGCTGAAATAAATATCACCAACATTCCCGGAATAAATGAGATAGTCAGAAAAGTCTACCATTTTGTCCAATTTGGACACAGGGGCAAAACGGTAAATTTTGGTCAAAGCGGGGTCCACATGTGGCCCACCTTGCACCGAAATGCATGCTAGAGGTAAAGATCTCTAAATAGGATAAATTATAGGTCAAAAAAATTCTAAACGTCGATACGAACTCAACGGTATATCCAATTTTGGATTCCGGTGAGCCGATAACAAATTCGCCCTTCAAGTCAACCCGTGGGGCCTACGAATAGACGGCTTGGTCAACTGTCTCAGAATCGCATGAAGCTTGGTTCAAAGGACTAGCATGATACCACGAATCCAATGGCATAAGTTTTGTTGTATTCTGACGAGCGTACACAAAGTGGGATGGTAGTTTGTAAAAGTCGCGATATGGGGACTTTTTACGGATACAGGTTGATTCCGACGCGCACACACGTCCGAATCAACTTTTGCTAAAGCCCACACGTTAGGATATACCATATGCGCCTTTCAGTACAATAGGTACACGATGAGGCGGTCCCGTTTGGCGGGGAGCACTCCGTATCACAAAATTTCAGTTTTGAAAAATCAAGTTTTTTGTCGTTTTGGAGGTCGAATAATTTAATACATAAAACGAATTAATAAAAACTAAAAGAACATAAATATTCTAGGTTATATTTAGAAGAAAACTCTTCAATTAGATTTTAAAAATATTAAACAAGTTGGTGGCAAATTGGACGTGAACATGGGAGTTTGGGTTAAAATTCTGGACAGTTTTTGGTCAATTTTTTGGCCAACTTTCGGTCAATTTTTCGACCAATCTAGGCGCGAAAATTCGTCCCGCTTGAAGGAAAATTCTAGAGGGTTAGGTTGTGAACGTACACGGATAAACCGCTCGAGAAAAGGATCAAAGATGAGAGAGTTACATCACCTTGAAGATGGTCTCGGGACTTCGTACACGCGCGAGCGGCGGACGACGGCGGCGGCGGTCGCCGGTGGCTGTGCGGCGCGGGGCGGCGTCGAGGCGGCAGTCGGCCGGAGGTGGAGGCGGTCGCCGGGCTGGGGTAAGGTGATGGTTAGGGTTAGGGTTTAGTTTGTTATATATATATATATATATATATATATATATATATATATATATATAGAGAGAGAGAGAGAGAGAGAGAGAGAGAGCGCCGCGGGGGGGTGGGGTGGAAGTTCTGGGTTCACGGGAGGGGGGGTGTTTTACTGCGGGTGAGAGGGGAATTAGTAGTAGGGTTTGGATTAGGGATTGGTATTTAGGATTAGTTTAGGGTTTTAAGTTATAGGTTTTAGATTTTTATGTTTTCTTTTTCTTTTTCTTTATTATTATTATTATTATTATTATTATTACTATTATTATTATTATTACTATTATTATTATTACTATTACTATTACTATTACTATTACTTATTATTATTACTATTACTATTACTTATTATTATTATTATTATTAATATATATATATATATATATATATATATATATATATATATATATATATATATATATATATATATATATATATATATATATATATATATATATATATATAGATGGGATTATATAAAATTTAAAAAGAATATTTGCACACAGAATAAATTCTAGAAAATCTATCACCCTTTAACAAGACTAAAAAAATAATAAAAAATCGTTTTGTGAAATAATTCTAAATGAGTATTTATATAAGTAATTTAATCAATAAAATTTAATTTTCTAATTAACTATGAAAATACTTTAAAGAAATTCAATAATTTAATAAAATACTTAAAATAAAATTTAAATTTTTTTAGGGAGCTTACACACCACCAACGTCTTCCAGCTTTTCGGCAAAGAATTCAAAAGCAGAAGGGCCTGAAGCTCATCATTAATCATCATCCTCATCGCAGACAACTGATTGATGAAACCCTGAATCTCGTTGAGATGTTATGCCACCGGAGAACCCTCCATGTACTTCGAGTTGACGAGTTGGCTAAACAAAAATGCCTTGTTGCCATTCGTCTTTATTTCTTACAACGAATACAACTTCTCCCACAATGCTTTTGCAGAACTTACCATGGACTCGTGGTAAAATACCAAATCGTCAAGCCATTGGCGGATGAATCCAATGGCCTTCCGATCCAGTCATTTCTAATTTTCGGCAGCTTTGTCCGATGGCTTTGCGCTGTCGCCCTCCAATGGACCATGCAAATCCTTACACCAGTGTAGATCCTCCGTCCTTGGCTTCCAAATCGTCCAGTTTTTTTCCTGTGAGGTTGATCATACGAGTGTTCATTTGCTCCGACATAGTTGACAGAACCAAACCTGTAGCTTTGATACTACTTGTTGGACGCGCGAAAGCATTTGCCAACCCACCTGAGATAACCAATCCCGTCTTACGAACACCAAGCACAGATAAAAACAAGTATATGGCAGTGACTACGTCACCCGGATAAATTCTAATATTTATAACTCAGAAGAAATAACAAGATTGACAATAATCAATTGAACCATTTGCCCTAATAGATTCAACCCTCGCCACAATCAAGAAGAAACGACATATATTACAATGAAATCGCTCACCAACCCGTAGCAATTTTTCTTACCGAAGTTGACGACTCCTCGATTAGATCTATTCTTCTTTCTGTCTTGGATGACGAAGAACCCTAAGAGCAAAGCACGGACTTTCGCTTAGATTTTCTGTAGACGAGCACTCCGAATCTCAACTTTGTGCTATCTCCTTTGTGCCTCTACCCTCACCCATATAAATAGAATTTGAAACCTTAGTTTTAGGTCATAGAAATTCCTAAATAGGAAAACACATTATCTAAAATAGAAAACATCAATTATGGACTTCCAAATATGATTAGATTAAATATTTGATACAAATTTAAAATCTAATCAAATCTTACATTTAATGTAGATTTTTAAATTATATAAAATCCACATATATTTAATAAAAGAAATAGCATTTATCTAATCATTTTAGTTATAACTCTTTGCCTCGTCAACGATTGCCCTATAAAAAGCAAGGAACCATTGCAAAAATAGATTCGATAAAGTGTATTTTAGAGTGAACTTAATTATAACAATTTTAAAATAAGATTAATTCTTAAAATAAGATTGGGGGGGGGGGGGGGGGTGAGGGGGGGGGGGGGTGCTAGATCAACCATTTTAAAGCCTTCTTGGGTTGGTAATGGACAAATGGGAAGTTGTTAATCAACATTTGATTTTGGAAGGATATGGCAAGTGATTCCCTTGTGTGAGATTCGTCTCACTGTTCCGTATGCCTATCTGAGATACGCGTATATTACACGTATGGTTACTTAGTGTTTATTGCTTACTTTATGCTTATTGCCATTTCTTATATTATTTGGAATCTTTATGTAAAGTTTTCTTTGAATGCATGCTATGGACCGTTGGTCCCTTGGTTTTCTTGTGAGAGGATAGGATGTACCCTGGTGAAGGATATGGATTATGATCCAATGGCCACAAGTCAACCCTTTGGCTATATAAAGTCCAACCCCTCTCTTTCCTTCAATTTTCTTTTCCTTTCCTTTCTCTTTCCTTCTTCCTTTAGCCAAGACCAGTAGCAGCAGCCGAGCTTGGTCTTGGCAGTGGGTTGAAACCTTGGTATAAGTTGCTAGTAGATTTACCCGTAGGAAATTACATCTTGCCAACCGAGTGAACCCCTTACGGGAAGCTTCTTGATAAACCTAAACTCATATCTAACTGTTAAACTTAGCTATTTGCATGTCTTGAGTAGCTTAGAACTATGGTTATATCTTATGTGGTAACTTAGAACTCTCTTGCCTATAATTTTAGTCTTTGTTGCCTTTGATTTGGAGTTCTTTAGAGTTTTATTATGCTGAGAAACAAGTTAGAGCACATGATTGTCGACCGGAGAAGAGGCAGTGCCAAAATACGCAGAGAGCTTGGCAGCATATTTATACGCCAAAAAAACCCTTTGGGCGCACTGTGTGCTGACCCATATATTCCTCGCATACTTGAGTACTACGTTCTTATTCTCTTCAGCATACGCCAGAGACATTTGACATAGAATAAATCTCTTGGCCGCACTCACGTGCATACCCAGCTCAAGACTTTCCCAAAATAGGAAAAAAATACGCCTCAGACTTGGAGTCTTCCCTCTTATTGTCGGCGTACTCTTTCCTGATTAATTTCCCCCTTGAGTGGATAAGCACCGACTTAGCATCTCGATGTTCATGTTCTCGATTGCTGGGCCATGCACTAAGAATGGAGTTTTGTCTTTTAGTAGACCTTCCCATGCTTGTCAGCGTACGCCAACCTCGCTACTGGCATACTTTATGAAAGTACATCAAGTTCTTGGCACGCATACTTTTATGGTGGTACGCAGTAGCTGTGCAAGCGTACTTTAGTATGGAAGTACGCCATCCTTGTCCAGTGTGCTTTTGTATCATAATACACCAAGCTGGCCCTGTCTAGGGTTGTACGCCAGTCATTCTTTGGTGATTGTATACCAGTACTTCTTGTCCTGTTGTATGCCAACACCTCCGTTGCCAAAGCTTGCCAAAGTACGCCACCCTTCCCTTGCTCTCTAGAAAGTACGCCAAGGCTTGGTCCAGCGTCTTTGTATAAAATTTTATATTGGCGGCATGCCTTGGACAGAGCCTTGGTCTGGCGTATTCTCTACATGATCTTTATGTTGGCGCATCCCTTTGATAATTGCATAGGAATACTCTTTTCTTGGGCTCTCTCATGCACTGTCTAATGGTTTTATAAGTTTAATTAATTATCTTGAACCCGATTGTGATAAATACCTGAACATGGAATTTTCTGAACTTGGATTATAGTTATATTGCTAGTCATGAACACTGGACTCCTGATACCCGACAAGTACTGATAATCCTGATCGTGGCTCGGCGAAACGCACTCTTAATATGCTAGAATCCTGGGATGTAATGCCTGAACAGTTAAGATAATTCCCGTGGTTGATTGCCTGTTATTGTCTTGATTGTACTTGTCAAGCTATTGTCCTGTCTTGCATCATGTCTAAGGTAAATTCCTGAGCACCACGGTCAGTAATTCTTGATAACTTGTCCAGGCTAATAAATAGAATAATAATCTAGAAGCATCTAGAGAGATTTTTTGGCTACATGCAATCCCGGTATCCCAGCGACACCTGATGTATTTGGAGCTCTCCGTCGTGAGGGGCACACTTCCAGTACGCCATCGAGTGTTGCATTACCAAAAATAATAATTATACCCGATAAATCTATATTATGTATCCTTTCGTTTGGATAACCCGAATAGTCTGCAGGACATATGACTGTATGAAATCTCAACTTGCATGTATCAGTAAATAGGGCTGTGATAACCCTAGTTAGTTAAATGATAGTAAGCCGTAGGGCATGAATGGCCTTGATTGCTTGATTTCCAGTCTAGTGCTGTCTTGCATCATCCAGTTATTGAACTTGAATAGCAACTTGAGCACTGTTACTCCCTGAATATTTCTCCAAAACTGGTTTGTAATTGCAAGATTGTACATGTTGCACTTATTTACTGCTTTTCTTATTCCATTTCTCCTTGATTGATTGCATGCTGGTTTTAGTTCATATGTTTGGCTCCTTTGTGGTACTTTGCTATTTTGGGGTCTGACCCCACTGGTTTTGTATTGCCAAATTTTGGAGCAGAATTGCAGTATCTCCCAGACCTTCCTCCTCAAGATGGTGAACACGAGGAGCACCCGAGGACATGAGTGGATTTCTTCTTCATCATACACTTTATCTTGTACATTATACTTTGAGGTATTTAGCCACCGAGCACGTGTTTAGCTCGTGTTTTGGGACTTGATCTCCTGAGTGCGGGCCTACAGGTAAAGCATATTTTATACTATAGGTAGAGATGATCATGTAATATTGTACTCTTGCTAGTTCTCCATCTTGTGCAACTAGCTTAATGATCATCTATGTATGTATAGTTTGTGTAAACTTCCTCAATTTTTTAATTTTTTTAATTTTAAATATAGGATTTTTTTTGGTTATTTTAGCTAATTTAAAAATAAATATAATTCTTTGACTTTTAACTTATATAAATAATTGGTAATATTTAGTATTAAAATGATTTAAAAAAATACATTTTGATGAAAATTTATTATTATAAAGTTTTAGGAATTTTTCTAAAATTTATTAAAGTACAAATCTATTTTCACCACCTATATATATTTATATATAGTATTTGTAAAAGAAAATGAAAACAAATAAAATAAAACAAATAAAATCAAAACAAAGACCTAAATCCTACCCCTTAACCCAGGCCCGTTCGGCTTCCCCTCCTGCGAGTAACCGTTCCCTCTCTCTCATATATATATATACATATCTATTATAACCCTAACCCTAAAAACAACACCACCGCCACCATCATCTCTACCCCAGCAACACCCCTGCGCCTAGAGACCGCGGTCACTGCTCCGACGGTGTTACCCCGCGCCCGCGGCGGAGATACAACAATCGCGCCTTCGTGCTGCGGAAAGCAGCCTCTAGCCGCGAGTGTTATTGTACCGCCTGCGCCGCTTCACCACGCGCGGGGGCAGCTACGACAATGGCCCTCCGCCAATGACCCCATCACCGATTGTACCCCTTGCGACCACCTGCACCCTCCTTGTGCGTGGATGGCAACCACAGCAGCATCAACTGCGACACATGCAACAGTAGTCGCAGACCACCGAGCGCAACCCTGGTCGTGCATAGCCTCACGCCGGAGACACGTCCACCTGCCACGAGCGTCCAGCACTCCACCGCGAGCTACCCCAATGTGTCATCGTTTCCATGCACTATTGTTATGATAGTTAATGGACCTAGCCCATAGGGCTCAATTATTGTTATGATAAGTCTAAATGGGTTCACTAGTGTCAAGTCTAAATAATAGGCCAACCCACTAACTATAAATAATTAATACAAAGCATAATTTAATTAAATAGCACACTAATTAATATTAAATCACTAAAAATAAAATAACTATGCAAAATAACTAAGTTATCCCTAATTGGAAAAGTGAGGGTGACATCAATGATCTCGAATCTCTCGGGCTGATCTGCATCTCATTCTATTTCCAGCTCCTTGATCACCACGTCGATGCTAGATAACATGTGTAGCACCTTCCGAACAACTAGGATCTTCTCTACATCAATAACTCAACTACAACCAAATTTTGTGACTACTAGCCTCATCATAGATTTTGATTACCTATCTCTGACTTCTGTCATCCATCGGTACTTGCTTGCGTTCCATCGAGCTTCCTCACATTTGGATGGTCTAACCAAGCAGATGTTGTGGTTCCTATCACACCCTGATCCCAAAATTTTGAGAACCAGGATACATGACAATGGTCATCTACCTATCAAGTAGACTCTAGCCCAACTCGATACGTATATGTTTTCCAATGTCAATTAATCTAGCTATCCATTTCTATGATCAAGAACTAACTATATCTCAATATATGATATATAAATCTCAAGAAGAAACGATATGCATCAAAGGTCTGCAACCTAATGATACATCCGTTTGAATAAACTAAGAGAATAGTACATGCCTATAAACACTAGGATTATAAAAGCAAATAAGATAATGAGATAAAAATATAGCTGCAATGGATGAATGATACAACAATACTTGAATCTAGAAATAGAAGTACAAACACTACTCCGAGACGAGCACCATGCAATCTACTCAACTAACCTGTAAGGAAACGATGTCCTCAAGCATGATACATAACATATATGCTAAATATAAAATTGTATTATATATATATATATGAGGGATGGGGCCTTTACACACCAATATATATATATATATATATATATATATATATATATATATATATATATATTGGTGTGTAAAGGCCCCATCCCTCACACCCCCCGGATGCCTCGATCCCCCGACCGCTGCACCCATATATATATATATATATATATATAATATTCACACAAATTGTCGGCCAAATATGTGAATCGACATAGCTAACGGTTAGAGGCTATCTGTACATATACTATGTCAGTCATCTATATCCGTACGTAACGTTTATCGAATGTCAGAGGCCAGTTGTATAAGGGGTCATCATACCCGTACTTCCATCAGAGTGTACGGACAATATAAAAAGTGCAAAGTAACTCACATGTCTAGAAATTGTTCTCACCCAACCAATGATACTACATGTGTTGAATCCACGACACGACCAGTCCGAGTCTATCAAGTAATATGGCCAATAAAACTATCTCTATATAACAAGAATATGATGAAACCAAGTATAAGCTACGCTATCACATGACTCGATCGTCTCAATTGTTTGTCGGTTACGAGAATATGTATCCTATCATGACTATCCAATAGCTGTGTCATGTACAAGTGTCTAGGTCATAAGAGATATTCGCGTAGTTAAGAATGCATATGTGTTAGGACTTAAAATCTTGTAGGGTTATAGAAGTTGGTAAAATGATGATATGAGTGCTAGGTTTTGGTGTGGAAATGATATATGAATTTGTACTTTTAGTATGGTGTTAGTACTACTTTGTTGTATGTATGTATGTATGTATGTATGTATGTATGTATGTATGTATAACTAGAGATGACCATAAACTTGAAAATATTTTATAACTTGAATTATCAACCATCGGACCACCACTAAGAAGGAATAAGTTTAGAAGGATATACATTTATGTTAAGAATGCATATGTGTATATATGTTTCTAAGAATGATGTATCCAAGAAGAAAATTTGGATAATTTGGATACATTACTTGCTGTCCTCATTTGTAAATAGGATTACATTAATGAAACTTGACGTGGTTTTAAGTCCCATTGAAGGAAAAATCAAAGTATGATTATAGAAAAGTATTGTGGTTAGGGTCTAAACATTTTATAAGTGATACAAAGCTTTAAATTGGGTTATAAATTGGAATATGGTAACTTGACATATAAATATCTTTTTTAACGCACTAAAGAAAAGAAAGGAAGTCCAAGAATTTAAATTATGAAACAAAAGTATTATTTCTAGCTTTATGAGTTGAAGCAGAGTTGAGTTAAGTTTGGGAATTGAATATTAAATTGAAATAAGATTATACTCTCTAGTTGTCCTAATTTTCTTTGGAATCACATTACTTATTTTTATTTCGGAATTACACCCTTATGGTTATTGTAAGAAAAATACCAATATCCAAAGTAGGGTAGTGTTGTATGGAAGTTATTTTGACATTATCTAAAGATAATAGAAAGTATCATATGTTAAATCAAGAGGCATATTTGGGTTGGAACGTCTCAAGTAACCTTGGATGATGTATTTAAATTCGATGTCGAGCCATATCGGCCGTATGATTTTGGACTATTGGTCAAACTCAAAATATAAATCAAATTATATATATATATATATATATATATATATATATATATATATATATATATATATATGGAAAATTCTTAAATACAAATGTGTATCGATACAAGCAAAATCTGAACCATTGATTTTTGATTCAATTGTTCAGATTAGAAGGGCTTTCTTGTACTTTCATAATTTTATAATGTAATTGTATGGGATATATCGATACATGCTTGTATTGTAGAAGGACCATATATATATATATATATATATATATATATATATATATAGAGAGAGAGAGAGAGAGAGAGAGAGAGAGAGAGAGAGAGATGCTTACCGGATATGGTAATTGGTTATAAGATATTTTAGGGCTAGTATGAGGCATTCTTTGGCTTTATTAAACAATGATTGTATAGTCAACCAGGGAATATATTTTCTTAAGCAAATACTTGGCCGAATTGGTCATAATGGACTTAAATTTGAATTATTATTTATAATTCAGCATACATGCTGAAGTTGAAATATCAAATTAGTCTATACATGAATGAATACAAGGTAATAGAATTGTTCGAGTACTCTAGACTTCAAAATTTTCTAAAAATCGAGAATACAAGAACCACTAGCCAAGTAGTACTAAGCTCTAAAATATCACCCCGGTTAAGAGATTTTCATTCTAAAATTATGGAATGATCAATATGTACAAATATGTTATTTGAATAAATTCATGTTTGGAAATAATGATATTTGGTTTATGGTGTTAATTCTTGATTGTTCATTTTAGTATAAATTGTGGTACTCTTTAACATTCTGTTTAGTGGATTTTGTAGTAAATATTACAAAATCATGGATTGCTAGCATTAAGGTATAATTGGCCGAGGTAAGAAGCAATGTTTCTATTCTTTCTTGGTATTGGTTTATATATATATATATATATATATATATATATATATATATATATATATATATATATATATATATATATGCGTGTGTTTTCTGGTGTTTAGTTATTCCACGGAAGGGGTCGGCGAATCAAAAATTCTAGGGAGGGTTGCTCCGAGTCTGATATTACAAATTGTGAAAATTTTGGAGTCCAGAATACAAAGAAGACTCTGCCAAAATTTTCAAGAAATTTTAAAGAACCATTTTTGAAAAATTTGAATATTTGGTTAGTCTCTATTTTCAGATATTTAGTAAGTTATTCGATTTAGGATCAAACTCTAAAAATATTAGATTCCTGATTTAGAATATAAGACACATAGAACACACTTACACGAGGTGTATAAAAGAGCAACAAAAATCTCAAATATTTTATATTCCAGGGTAAGGAGTACAACTCTCATGTTATTCAGAATTGTCCTACAAATATTATCGTTTTAATGTGATGCCATGAGTAAAAAAAAAAAAGAATATATATATATATATATATATATATATATATATATATATATATATATATATATATATATATATATATGGTTGAAATGATTAATATCTCCGCTAAGACGGAATAATTACCGAACTGTATCATCGTAAAGCATGTGGTTACTGACATACGAGACGAGATACTAATTGGACCTGTAATTCAACTTAAAGTGTATGATAGTTAGGAATATTTGTGAATTTGTATAATTGTATTGGGTAGGAGAGAAGATTTGGATCACACCGTCGAACCTTTGCAATAAACATTTATTAAAAACTGACTAGTAGTTCCGACATCCGTATGGCCATACGATGACCGATGTGAGGCTTAGATCACTACACTTGATAGAATTCTTGAGCATAACTCAAGTAATTCGATGTTTGTTGCCGACATCTGCATGGTTATGCGATGGTTCGAGGTTAGGTTTAACCGACTATATAGAAGCATAAAATATACGCTAGGAATTATACGCGTAAAACCCCCAACATACATGAAGCCCGCGTAAAAACAGAGCTTCAGCGCTGTGTGGCATAAAATATGACTTCAGAGATGCCCGCGTAAAGCAGCGCTTCAAGGCTGTTTAGGCGTAAAAGGTTGCTACACCTCCCTACGGCGTAAAATATGTCTGCTTTTAATGCAGTATAAAATTATACGAGGAACTCTTCGTATTCCTTGAATGAACCTGTTAGACAAAACGGTGAACCTAACTTATGACAAAGAGTACTGCACGACGATCGAGAGGACAGTTGTAATGATGATTTTGTACAGAGGCCCAGGCTGTCGTTTAGTGACAAATCCTTGATACAAGTCGTTTTTACGCATTCAAAGAATGCGCTGCCCATTCTACATGGGCAGAAGTGAGTCGTTATGCTCAATATGAGACGAAATCAGACGCCACGTCAAAAGTTGTCTCTCGTACAGAGCTCGAGGTATATCTCTGCATTTAATGCACGCGATGGAGGCAGATATCTGCATTAAATGTACGAGATTTTGTTCTATTTTTTGACTGGGAGAGTTAAAACTGTGACTAATACGCTCACATCACCATCCCTGTATTTTACGCCAACCAGGCTATTTTCAACTATAGGAGTACGCCGTATGCTATCTCCTCGAAATACGCCAACTCAGGCTATATTTGCAAAGGTACGTGATAAGGCTATTTAGCCCAGAATACGCTCAAGACCTCAGTCAGGAAGGATAATTGGCTAGTTTTATGCTGGTTATCTATTATTCATGCAGTATCAAGCTTTACGCTATTTGGCTTTTATGCCAACAAGACAGCTATTTGGCTTTTACGCCAACAAGACAGTTATTTGACTTTTATGCCAACCATCTTTACGCAAGGAGCAGTTACCTACGTGGCTTTCATGCCATGATCTTCGAGAAGCGGTTATATGCGTTACCTCATAATGGGACACGCGTCATACGCGGATTCATGAGATCATTCAGACGTGGGTAGCAGTTATTATAACCGCCGCATAAAGAGTGCCACTCTCTTCACAGTTTGGCTTCTACGCCGACTGGACAGTTACTGTGACTGAGCTCTATAAATAGAGACCTCCGATCACAGGAGACAGGGTGGAAGGAAAGGGATCAAGATCAGAGATCGAATCAAAAGAGAGAGAGAGAGAGAGAGAGAGAGAGAGAGAGAGAGAGAGAGAGAGAGAGCATAGACAGAGAGTGTCGATTGACAACTTCGACAACGAGAATTCAATCCCACTTGCAACCTTTGAAGCTTCTTCTTCTTCTACAGCACTTCTTCATCATCGTGTGGTCCAAGGGACAAAGTGATCGACCGCAGATCAGACTTCTATAGTAATTTTTCCCCAGAATCATTTTTATTGTACTTAACATCCTCATATAAGATTAATTGTACCACCCTTTTTTCTTGTTTATAAACAAAGAAAGGATTTCGTATAAACCTAGTTTCATTTTTTTGTTTATCATCAAACACAAGATGGCGACTCTGCTGGGGACTACTTTCTCATCTGACGAGAAAGCCATTGCTCAACACAATGCTGTATCCGTCGGATCGACAAAGAAGACGTTGGTCGTCCAATTCGACCAATCTACTTATGAAGACATGCTTCGCGCAGGAGGTAGCTCTCATTCCCTCTCTGTCCAGGATAACAGAAAGCTGCGTAAAGTGTGGATGCCCCAGACATCCTCTACCCTTCATGCAAGCTCTCCTCCTCTGATCAACAAGGTTGTGACAATACAACCTATACGCCTTGCGCATAAAAATTCGTCTCCCGTTTGTGACGTGGCAGACAAAACTTCTGGCAATGCCCCAGTGCCAATCCAGAAGTCTAGAATGCGCCTTGCGCGTAAAAATCCCTCTCTCATCTATGATGTGGCAGACAAAACTTCTGACAATGCCCCAGTGCCAATCCAGAAGTCTAGAACGCGCCTTGGCGTAAAAGTCCGTCTCCCGTCTGTGACATGGCAGACAAAACTTCTGGCAATGCCCCAATGCCAATCCAGAAGTCTAGAACGCGCCTTGCACGTAAAAATATATCTTACGTCTGTGATGAGACAGATAGACCCTTAGATCACATCAAGGGAAAATGAGTGGCGAATCTCCCAACCTCTAGGCTTGTACTCCCCCAAGAGAAGAAGTTGCCCACTCTTCAGATTACGCGGGACGTTGGAGGCCGTTTGAGGACTTTCCCTATTTTACACGAACCTGGGCAACACTGCAAATTACGCCAGGATAAGTCTGTTCGAGTAAAGAAGACCCGCTTCACGAGAAAATACGCTCCTCAGACAGATGATGGATCGTATGCTACTCACATGGCTGAACTGCTGTATTCTTATAGCGGAGAGAGGATCATGGTTCCAAATCTCCCTACTGATGTGAAAAGGCATAATAAGCCTTCTTTTTCTTCAGTTAATCTCCTCGATTTGTGTAATTTCTTGATACAGAAATGCAAAGACAGGGGTCAAAATTAAGATTTAGTGCCCCTAACTACCAAGCGTGGGAAGATCATATGGGAAGATGATTCAACATCTAATGTCGTCATGACAAATGGGCCACATAAAGAATCTGTCTTTATTGTTCCACCTACTCACGATGATCAGCATCAGATAATCTTCGATTGAATGCTGTAAACTCCCCTGAATTTTCAAATTATTAAATCTTGGATTTTTCCCAATTTTCTGGAATTTTCTGTGAATTTTCTGTAAATAAAATCAAGGCTCTTAATTAATAAATAATTTTTTTATTGTTAATAAATAAAAAAAAAAAATATCATGAAAATAACATTTTTGGGTGTAAAATAGAAAACCGGACTTAAGGTAATTTTCTGGGATTTTATTGAGCCTCAGACCTATTTTTAAAAGCCTAAAAACCATTTTTCTAAATTAATTAATTTAATAATTAATTACTGTTTATTATTAATATTTATTATTATTTTTATTTTTATTTAATTTTTTTATTTTTCGGTTTGGGCCCGGTCCGGCCCAGTGGGCCGAGCCCAGTTGCAACCCAGCCCAGTCCCCTGTTAACGGGTCGGGCGGGTCCCCCCCCGTCCGGATCCGCGCCCGACCCGGACCCGCTTCTCCCTCTCCCACGATCCGGAAACCCCGCGCCACCGCCGGAAATCGCGCCGGCCACGACCCCTTCTCCTCGGCCGACCCTCCCGGCCACGTCCTCCCCCAGCCCCGACTTCCTCGGCCTCGGCTCCGCCCGCCAGCCCTATTTATATCCCCTCGACCTCCACCCTCACTCCCAAACCCTAACCCTAACTCCACCCTAACTCGCCGGCACCCGCCGCCGACTGCCCTCAGCCACCTGCGCCGACCTCCACCCGCCGCTCTCCCCTTCCTCACTCCTCCCCGCCGTTCGAGAGTTGCTCGAGCCGCCCTAGCCGCTGTCGACGACCACCCAGGACCGCGCCGCCTCGGCCCGACCGCGCCGACCGACGGTCAGCTTCCCAGAGCCCCGGACACGGCAGCAGACCCGGACACAGGGAGCCCTAGCCGCGGGCACCGTGGACACAGCACAGGACACAAACACGCGTGTCGGACACGATTCAAAGCCCCGATTTCTCGGTCCCCTTCAGGTATTCGTATCTTGCAACCCTGATCTCCGTTTTCGATTCCGTCAATTCCTACGCGAAGCCTGTATGACCCTCTCGGTGTCCGGACAAACTGTTCGGGACATCGCGTCCTGTGGTGATCGCACACCGCAATCCAAAAACAGGAAAAAACCAGACCCTGTTTCACCCCGGAACCGAGTATGCCCCGCCAAACGGGACGACTTGGTCGCGCACGGTCTTCACAGATACGTGCGCCTCGTCGATACGGACGTGTGGGTTTTCGCAGAAGCTGATTCGGGTGTGCGTGCACCCCGGAATCAACGCGTATCCGCGGACATCGCCCCGTATCCGCCCTTTCTGTAATTCACCCTAATTTCGTGCACACACGTCGGATCGAGACGAAACTTGCGCCATCGGACTCGTAGCGATACGCTGGTCCTGTGGGTCAAGTTTGGTTCGATTCTGAGAACGTTGACGAAATCGCGTGTCGAGGGCCCCACAGGCCCCGCTCGACGGGCGATTTTGTGTTCGGCTCATCGGAATCCAAATCTGGAAGTTCCGTTGGGTTCGTATCAGCGTTCCTGACCTGTTGACACTAAGTTTGGTAAATTTGGAGACTTTTGACCCGGACACGTTTTTCGGTGCAAAGCGGGCCCAACGGCGGACCCCGTTTTGACCCGAAACTGCCGTTTTTGCCCTTGTCTCCAAATTGGACCCAAGGACAGGCGTTTCTAGCTATTTGACATCTTCTGAGCGTGATGGTGATATTTATTTCAGCATTTGGACTCATCTCTGGATATTTCCCCGAAGACCTATTAATCGGATCCAAACAAAGGCAAGTACCTGCACCTCAAGTTAATCTTTATATTATGATGATTAATTCCCTGCTCTACTAGTACCCTTGCTGATTACACGTAGTGTCAGAATACCGTATTTCAAGTCTTGAATATTGGAATTCATGTCTTGTTTTTCGTGTCGGGAGGGAGAATACTGAAAGGCATGTAGTTTACCCTGACCCGTGTCGTGAATAATAGCTGTTGGTACACGACTGTCCATCAGCCGGATCTCGATTTTTCGTGAATAATAGCCGTCCATGGCGGCCGGTTTAACTTTATAGACCCCTGCATGCCAACTAGGTATTCTAAAAACACAAGTTCACTCACATAGCTTCTTGTCTAGTTATGGCTCTTGTTGATTATTGTAGTTTCATTCCTGTCTCATCTATTTCCTGCTTTTCTCATATTCCTGTTTACAGCATTAACTATGAGATAATGATGTCCCTCTATGCAATTTTCTCAATATGATATTCAATACTTAATTGTCATAAATATTTAGTTTAATCTTGTTGTGCATTGTGTACTTTGCTCCTTTCCTGACTGGATCCGTTGTTTTAGGCGATGATGAGGACTTTGCCCTACCTATTCTGATCCCTATGACGTAGCAGGTGACACAGTTGAGAGGCCGGTTCCCACTCAGGAGATTATCTCTGAGGAGTAGTAGCCAGTTAGCTAGTTTTCCCTTTTCAGCTCAGTAATCGGGTTTGTCCCCGATTTATCTTCTGTTCATGTATAAACTATGGATCTGTTATCACCATTTATTTTATCAGCATTCCTATTTCCTGTTAATTTCCTTGTCTATTTACTTTTGTGGATGAGATAGATTTAAATTACCAGTGAGTAAGACCTAGACAGCGTACTACCGCCGACTCTGCGGCGTAGGCTGGACGTGCCCACGCACTCGTGCCCGAATAACCGGGTGCGGGTCGTGACACGTTTTTGTGGTGGCCCATGCAGGTCAAACGACTAAATTGTTCGATTTCAACTCAGGGACCGAACAGGCCTGCAATAAAGCTAGGATAAGTTTATAGGATCTCATCCACTTGCTTGAATCATTTTTGATATCTGTATCGTGTTCGAACTAATATGAACTTGCATCTTGCCTTGATTCCTGTGTGCCTCTTATTGGTTATTTTGGATACAGGAAGATGGACCCACAAGCCAGCAACGAGACTCATACAGAAATACCACAGACCGTTGTGATTACCCAAGGAAACGATGTGATACCAGTCGGTGAAGGCCAATCATCACAAGGCAGTCAAGCAAGTCAGCCTGCCTTAATAATCCATCAAGATAGCGTTCCACCCTCGACACAGCCTATTCCACCGATGCCTTCCTTCCCTCCGGGACCGCCTATGGACGAACAGCAGATGTTTCGCATGTTCTACATAATGATACAAGCCTATCAGAAGGTTCAACAAGAAACTCAGCAAAACCAAGCGGAGAACTTCATCAACAGAATTAGCTCGGAGTCACGGAAGCTAAGCAGTTCAAATGCAATTACCTTCGACGAGGACGTTCTTACTGCAGCGCGACCTGTGGAGTGTACCACAAGGATCGAGTCTAGCCGGAAGCGGCCGTATGCGCCAGCACCAGACCAAGCACAGCAGGAAAGAGCTGCAAAGCGACCACAGATGAATCCAACCCAAGGGCAGAACCGACGAGTTCCCATTTGTAGTTTTTGTCGGAGACAAGGTCACATTTGGAAGGATTGTAGAAAGAGGCTAGGTGTCTGTCTATATTGTGGATCAGCAGAACATCGAGTGAAGGACTGTCCCGCTGCTCCAAGAACACGGACAAACTTACGCGATGACCGTGGAGAACGTGCAGACTCTTAGAGTCACTAATGCGCGTAAGTGATTTCTTTTAGCTGCCCTTCTAGTATTGTTTAGCCCGCGCCTATTGGTTCGTGACCTCAGCCCCAACCTAGTAATTTTGAACTTGCTAATAACCTGGTATGCTTTTATAACTGTAGAGATTGTAGAGTTTTCTGTTATTTTGCTTATTATGTGAATTTAAATTTTGTACCTCCTTTCATCATCATCTAGCGCACTTAATTTTGATGTACTTTGTTTATGCTGCTATTCTATAGCCTAGTTTTGCAAGCTTACTCTTTATCAGGCTTGTTCATGACACATGTATTATTGGACGCGTACACTAATACAAGTGTTTATTCAGAATCAGTGTATTACGGTCTGATCAACCTTAGTGCATTTTGATTCGCACTTCGCACGACTACTTTACGTGGATTGAGATACGTAGTGATTAGTAGACAAATATACCTGACCAAGATATGCTGAGCATATCGTATCAGTTACATAACTAAACTAATACGAGCATGCGAATAAATGACTACCAGAATAGAACCTCAATCCATAACCGCCTGACAAATCCTACTAGAATTCTTTAAATGCCTTGATCCCCATACTTCCGTTCTATCACCCCACCCTTGAACTCTTTATTATTGATCTTCGCCTTCCCTTATTTCGGAAAGACGAAATCTCGTGCTGGTATAAGTTTGATACATAGATAGTACTAGATATGCCACATAGGCCGATCACATACTTGAGAATTAACCTTTCGTAATTGAGGACATATCATATGTGATATGATCGGCGTTGAAGTTCGAGGATTGAATGACATAAGTAAACATATTAAGGAACATTTTCTTAAGGTATATAGTCTTTTGTGATGAAGGGGTAAACTCTAAGTTGGGTAGCAGTGCATTTGTCAACTAGAGAGGAATGTCTTTTGGATTGTGACCGAGTAAGGTTAGATTGGAAGAAGCAAGCCATTCTAATTTTTGAAAATTTAGAGGGGTGACTAAGATGATTAATGAATTGATATCGAGGACCCAATAGTTATATCCTAAGTACATGATCTAAATTTTTGGAATAATGGAGATAAAATCATCAATTTGAATTTAGAGGATATATAATTCAGACTTGAACATTTGTGGACTACACTTAAAGCATTTTTTTTTTAATGCTTTGAATTAAGAATTAAAATCGGTGGTTGGACTACCTAGTTAGATTATTGAGGATGTAAATGTAATTTAAAAGGTTGAAACATACAAAAATTGTTGGACTCGAATCACTTCTAGAGGAATTAGGATAATTATAATCGTGAGGCAAAGTCATGTGCAAATCTTGAAAATGCTATATGGACTTAATCTAAAATCTGCCTGTGAGAAATTTAAGAAAGTAAGAAGTAATAACCCTAGGTTGAATCTTGATTGGAATAGTAGTCGTCTTAACCTTGAAGTGATTGCAGCGGACATGATTAGGATTTAAATTTTCGCAAGGAGACTGCGATTGATGTACGTGAAGGATTTACAGATTTTGGCTTAATTTTAAATTTCGAGGACGAAATTTTTGTAAGTTGGGTAGGTTGTAAACTCCCCTGAATTTTCAAATTATTAAATCTTGGATTTTTCCCAATTTTCTGGAATTTTCTGTGAATTTTCTGTAAATAAAATCAAGGCTCTTAATTAATAAATAATTTTTTTATTGTTAATAAATAAATAAAAAAAAAAATATCATGAAAATAATATTTTTGGGTGTAAAATAGAAAACCGGACTTAAGGTAATTTTCTGGGATTTTATTGAGCCTCAGACCTATTTTTAAAAGCCTAAAAACCATTTTTCTAAATTAATTAATTTAATAATTAATTACTGTTTATTATTAATATTTATTATTATTTTTATTTTTATTTAATTTTTTTATTTTTCGGTTTGGGCCCGGTCCGGCCCAGTGGGCCGAGCCCAGTTGCAACCCAGCCCAGTCCCCTGTTAACGGGTCGGGCGGGTCCCCCCCCGTCCGGATCCGCGCCCGACCCGGACCCGCTTCTCCCTCTCCCACGATCCGGAAACCCCGCGCCACCGCCGGAAATCGCGCCGGCCACGACCCCTTCTCCTCGGCCGACCCTCCCGGCCACGTCCTCCCCCAGCCCCGACTTCCTCGGCCTCGGCTCCGCCCGCCAGCCCTATTTATATCCCCTCGACCTCCACCCTCACTCCCAAACCCTAACCCTAACTCCACCCTAACTCGCCGGCACCCGCCGCCGACTGCCCTCAGCCACCTGCGCCGACCTCCACCCGCCGCTCTCCCCTTCCTCACTCCTCCCCGCCGTTCGAGAGTTGCTCGAGCCGCCCTAGCCGCTGTCGACGACCACCCAGGACCGCGCCGCCTCGGCCCGACCGCGCCGACCGACGGTCAGCTTCCCAGAGCCCCGGACACGGCAGCAGACCCGGACACAGGGAGCCCTAGCCGCGGACACCGTGGACACAGCACAGGACACAAACACGCGTGTCGGACACGATTCAAAGCCCCGATTTCTCGGTCCCCTTCAGGTATTCGTATCTTGCAACCCTGATCTCCGTTTTCGATTCCGTCAATTCCTACGCGAAGCCTGTATGACCCTCTCGGTGTCCGGACAAACTGTTCGGGACATCGCGTCCTGTGGTGATCGCACACCGCAATCCAAAAACAGGAAAAAACCAGACCCTGTTTCACCCCGGAACCGAGTATGCCCCGCCAAACGGGACGACTTGGTCGCGCACGGTCTTCACAGATACGTGCGCCTCGTCGATACGGACGTGTGGGTTTTCGCAGAAGCTGATTCGGGTGTGCGTGCACCCCGGAATCAACGCGTATCCGCGGACATCGCCCCGTATCCGCCCTTTCTGTAATTCACCCTAATTTCGTGCACACACGTCGGATCGAGACGAAACTTGCGCCATCGGACTCGTAGCGATACGCTGGTCCTGTGGGTCAAGTTTGGTTCGATTCTGAGAACGTTGACGAAATCGCGTGTCGAGGGCCCCACAGGCCCCGCTCGACGGGCGATTTTGTGTTCGGCTCATCGGAATCCAAATCTGGAAGTTCCGTTGGGTTCGTATCAGCGTTCCTGACCTGTTGACACTAAGTTTGGTAAATTTGGAGACTTTTGACCCGGACACGTTTTTCGGTGCAAAGCGGGCCCAACGGCGGACCCCGTTTTGACCCGAAACTGCCGTTTTTGCCCTTGTCTCCAAATTGGACCCAAGGACAGGCGTTTCTAGCTATTTGACATCTTCTGAGCGTGATGGTGATGTTTATTTCAGCATTTGGACTCATCTCTGGATATTTCCCCGAAGACCTATTAATCGGATCCAAACAAAGGCAAGTACCTGCACCTCAAGTTAATCTTTATATTATGATGATTAATTCCCTGCTCTACTAGTACCCTTGCTGATTACACGTAGTGTCAGAATACCGTATTTCAAGTCTTGAATATTGGAATTCATGTCTTGTTTTTCGTGTCGGGAGGGAGAATACTGAAAGGCATGTAGTTTACCCTGACCCGTGTCGTGAATAATAGCTGTTGGTACACGACTGTCCATCAGCCGGATCTCGATTTTTCGTGAATAATAGCCGTCCATGGCGGCCGGTTTAACTTTATAGACCCCTGCATGCCAACTAGGTATTCTAAAAACACAAGTTCACTCACATAGCTTCTTGTCTAGTTATGGCTCTTGTTGATTATTGTAGTTTCATTCCTGTCTCATCTATTTCCTGCTTTTCTCATATTCCTGTTTACAGCATTAACTATGAGATAATGATGTCCCTCTATGCAATTTTCTCAATATGATATTCAATACTTAATTGTCATAAATATTTAGTTTAATCTTGTTGTGCATTGTGTACTTTGCTCCTTTCCTGACTGGATCCGTTGTTTTAGGCGATGATGAGGACTTTGCCCTACCTATTCTGATCCCTATGACGTAGCAGGTGACACAGTTGAGAGGCCGGTTCCCACTCAGGAGATTATCTCTGAGGAGTAGTAGCCAGTTAGCTAGTTTTCCCTTTTCAGCTCAGTAATCGGGTTTGTCCCCGATTTATCTTCTGTTCATGTATAAACTATGGATCTGTTATCACCATTTATTTTATCAGCATTCCTATTTCCTGTTAATTTCCTTGTCTATTTACTTTTGTGGATGAGATAGATTTAAATTACCAGTGAGTAAGACCTAGACAGCGTACTACCGCCGACTCTGCGGCGTAGGCTGGACGTGCCCACGCACTCGTGCCCGAATAACCGGGTGCGGGTCGTGACAAATGCAGAATAGACCGATTGTACAAGAAGATTCTCATAAGTCTGATGCTGAGAAAATGCAAATCTACAGGTATAGCCCACAAGCTTTAAAGATTATGCAAAATATGGGTTATGATTTAAAGTTGAAGCAAGGCCTCAATTATGGAAAAGGCAGACGAATACTGTTGCATGGTGATCCTTACTGTCAACGAACTCATTTTGGGTTGGGGTATACCACATCCCCTGCAAACTCCAAACCTCCACAGTCAGATCCTGTAATA
Organism: Iris macrosiphon; assembly: GCA_036927795.1. NCBI lineage: Eukaryota > Viridiplantae > Streptophyta > Magnoliopsida > Asparagales > Iridaceae > Iris > Iris macrosiphon. Next base: position 111,526,457 of record JAYESA010000014.1, read on the forward strand.
CTAGAGGCAGGTCCTTCTAAATCAACTTCTGTGGACAAACGCCATGACATGTCTAGGGGTAGTCTCCCTCGACAAAATAGAGCAGCATCCAAAGCTGGGGGTAGAATTTCCTCTGAGTCTGAAGATGATGCAGCTAGGACCATCTTTCCTGAGAACCGTAAGACTCAGGTATCGGGAGCCCGAAAGCCAAAGGGGACTTTCTCCTTCAATAATGACATCATTGAAATCTTTAATATATTGATGAAGGAAAATAAACTTTGGCTACCCAACATCAGATACCCTGAAAGGGCTGGCAAGATCGATGACCCAGAATATTGTCTCTTTCATCGGTACATTCATCACCCCACAAAGGCATGCTATGTACTGAAAACAAGAATACAGGAGTTGATCGACGCCAAAGTCATCACTTTGCATTTATAAACAAGATGACGGTCACGGCAAATTGATCTCACTCCCACGTGGCAATTTGCTCCTTTAAGAAGTGCCGGATAATGAGTCCCTAAAACTCTCCCCAGCGGAGCAACCTTCAGGTCTATTCCCACTCAGCAAATCACTCCCCAGTGAATTTTTCAGACATAAGTTCATCTCTGAACTGTTGTCCAAATATTTTTTTCCCCAGCTGAGTTTGCCATGTCCAAGTAACCTCTGAGTAAACCTCCCAGGTTGTTTCTATCGATCAGTTCACGTCCATATTACCTCTGAACTACACCTCTCTACTTTCTACGGCAGAGTAAAACCATCACCACAAAAATGGTCACTTCCATATTACCTCTGTCCTATTTTTCTTTATCCCCACAAAGCCATATATTACCATGTCCACATTACCTCTGAGTAAGATATTTTTAGAACTTTTTCATGTCCACATTTTCTCTGAGTGAAGTTCTTCTCTTCGACTTTCTACTATCAAGTTCGCATAACCCCTGGTAGTGCTAGTCATTTCAGCTTATTATCTGTACTTAAGGTACGCCATGGTAATAAGTTCACAACCCAGATGTACAAATTGACTCTTGGTTCTTCATCTCCAGTAAGTGCCTATATGCAACATTTTCTCCTTCGTTACAAATTTTTGTAAAGAGCCATCAGCCGTATCCAAAAGCCCTGGATACGCAATGGATGGTGGATTCTCAAAATCTCTCCAGCGGAGCAATCTTTAGGTCTACTTGCACACTCCCGCAGTGACTATTCAAACCAATCTCGTTAGACGCTAGCCATGTTCATATTACCTCTGAGCTATCGTCCCATCATTCTCCCCAGCAGAATGATCCTTTGGTCTATCTTTATGTTCGGATAGACCACACTCAACAAATTACTCCTCAAGAAATTTTTTGGACATTAGTTTACGTTCATATTACCTCTGAACTGCTGTCATAATATTTCTCTTAGGCTGAGTTTGCCATGTTCATATTACCTCTGAGCAAACCTCCCGGATTCGGCTATCGATTATCATGTCCATATTACCTCTGATATCGGTTGTCATCTCAACTTAACACCCGTATTTAACTCTAAGTAAGCCAGTGGTGTTAGGTCCACAAAAACTGTCATGTCCATATTACCTCTGGCAGGGCTTGTCCTAAAACTTATTATTTGCACTCAACGTGCGCAACAAATAATAGGTCCAAAAAAAAAAAAAATTCCCCCTGTGGAATACCCGTAATGGAAACAAATTGTTCATGTCCATATTACCTCTGAACTATCCTCATTTTCTCCAGCAAAGAAAGAGTCAGTCCCTGTTCATCCCCACAGAGTCATATTTTATAAGCATCCGTCAGGACTTGTCTCAAACCTATTATTTGCACTCTCATGCACAAAAAGTAATGGGTCCACAAAAATCCTCCAGCAAGATGTCTCTACTAGCCATAAAATCTATCACCTATGATTGGGCTTGTTTCGAACTTATTATTTGCACTCAACGTGCGCAACAAATAATAGGTCCACCAAAGATCCCCCAGCGGGATGTCCTCAACAAACACGGTATTATATTATGTTCATATTACCTCTGGTACGATGTCCGAAGTTCACACAAACAATCGTAAAGAAATGGTGGGCCCTTATGTGATTCTCAAATGGCGCTTACAGGTTAGCCAAGCCTAATGAAAATTTTATAATGGCTCCTATCAACTGCAAATTCCCGAAGAAGTACTATACTTGATCTCCTTTACTTAACGAAATATGATGAAGATCTTATTCTGACGATACCATGTACAAAGGTTAGCTGGATCATATTCTATCAGATTCATATGACCTCTTAATGGATATGCTTAACTAATTTGTATACCTATCATGTTCATATTACCTCTGATAGTGTTTGGTATACAAATTTAGTTGGATTATATTCTATCTGGTTCATATTACCGTTGAATAGATTTACATTCAGCGAAACCTTACCGAAAGTATATTATGTTCATATTACCTCTGATATCGCTTTCATCTTAGCCTATCATTTATATTCTAAAAGTGATGGGTCCACAAAGTCAGAAAATGTATCTTTATTATCTCTGAGAAAATAAGGAGCAAAAAAGTAAAAAGTACATTATTGGGGAGGAGCAGTTAAATCCCTGAACTGTCATGCCAGAGCAGCCATTCTCTCATTCCTGGAGTTCAAAATGTTAGTACGAGCCCGTTCCAGCCTTGCCTCGTCATTGCTCAAGCGAGATAGTTCGGACAGAGAATCAACAAAACTTGCGTGGATGACACCCGCATGTGCCAAGTTCTGCTGAGCTGTCTCCACTTGGCCCTTAAATACATCACGAGCTACCGATGCCTGGAGAAGCCTCTCCCTTGTCTGAGCAAGTTCAACTTCTAATTCTTGAACCCTCGCTTCATATCCCTCAACTCTTGTTGTTGTTCCTGGATGAATTTGTTTAAAGATTCAATCTGCTGAGCAAGTTCTACAGTCAGAGAGTCATACTCAGCTTGAACCAGGTCATCGATGCTGCCTCGGGATAGTTGCAAATTTTATTTAATGGGTTGTTCTAAACCATTAACTATTTGCTCTAGCGCATCAGCTATTTCAGCGTCATGGAAATTTCTAATAGGCGCTATAGTGAGCTGGGAGGATGTCTTCAGAGCATCAAAGCTTAGATTCTTCTCCAGCATCATGGATATCAATTCTTTCAAAGTGCGGTAGAATATGCTAGTATATTGTTCAACTATAGTAGCAAAGATCGAATGTACGCTGGGAGTGGCCGCAATATCGATAAATCTCCTATCTGGAAGGACTGCAGAGGATGTTTCCACAGTCGTTGCTTCAACAGATGGTGCGACAAAAGAAGGCACACCAACAACAGTTGAAGTTGCTGGCATACTCAACGAAGGAGGCACAGTCGAGATGATGGGTTCATCCTCCTCTGATGTTATTTGAACTGCCACTGGCGGGATGACACCCGAGAATGTTGCGGATGAAAGATCGGCAGCTTCAAAGCATGCTTCGTCAACGTCAGGCGCCGCCGTTTCATTGGCTGGATTCGCAACAAAGTCAGAAGTTGTGTCAACTCCACCCTCCCCAGAGATGTCTTCGCCTGAAAATAAGATAAGAGAAAGTTAATATCAATTTGATGTTAATTTTCCTGAAGAAAATATGAAGACAATATTTACCCATGGCCGATGGTATGTATGTTGCGTCTGCAACTTGTATAGCTAAATCATTTCTTAATGATGCTAAATAAGCTGTCATACATGGAGAAGAGGGTGCACCAACTGATGTTTGAGGGTAGTCATCCCAGTCGTCACCCAGATCCACTCGAGGCTCATCGGGTGGAATCTCGCTCGAGATACTTACAGACGAAGGAGGGACTAGCCCCATTTGTCTGGATAAAGGTATATTAATTCTTATTATGCTCGACCTCGAAGGCGATCTCGAAGCACTACCAGCAACGATGGTAACGGCAACAATCGCGAGCAAAGAATCTCCAGCACTATCAGCTGGAACTGTAGAGGTTCCCTCTCTAAAAGGAGAAGGACCCATGATCAAAGAATCATCCTCAACTGGGAAAACAATAGGCTCACTCCTAGAGGCCCCCTTGGTGGAAGTCCTTTTAGGACCTCTGACAGTCTTATTCTTCTTGCGGGGGGAAGGCTCTTTCAGAGTGAAAGCCTTTCGTTTATTGGAGATTATGAGAGGCTCTGCTGGCGGAGCTATTACGCCTCTCGGTACAATCAACAAATAGTCGGCTGCACCGGTGGTTTCATCACCTTCATCCGAGGAGACGGATGGGATCTCCTATCTTCCAGTGGACTTATGGGAGGGCATTCTGAAACTTCCATACACATCAAAATCATGATGGAAGGTATTGATAGACGCATAAAACTGTACGTACGAGTGAAGAATGTGCAACTCCGTGGAGAGAGAAGTCGCGGACACAACAAAGATTGCACCAGTACAACCCATGATAAAATACCGCCATCCTTTGGCTCCATCAATAAGTCCACCTTTAAACTTGAAGCTGGTGATAGGATTCCCCATGTACAACTGGTCGTACCCAAATTGCTTGGCGAAACGGCTATGCAGATAAGGCTCCAAATAGTAGTGGTCCTCACTTCTGTACAGCAGGTGGGAAGGTCTAATGCAGACCAACCAGTAAAAGGCTTCAGGAGAAAGAATAGTCTTCCCCTGACCTGCGTCATGAAGTTTCGTCCCCTGTTGATTGATATGTACGGGAGGGACGGTACAGAAGAGCTTCCAACCATGGGCAAAATTTAATGCTCGTCGACAATCTATGACGCTAGTCACATTCCAAAGAGAATTCTTGTAATTCAACAAGAAGTTATTTCCTGAACCGCTAGCAGATCTGGGAGCCATCACTCTGGTGTTGTGAAGGATTAACCATCCCATCAGATATAAGAATGGTAGTTCCACTCTGGGATATCCTTCATGCTGTGTATCATCTGTAAGCAGCCCATCAGTAATGGCCCTCAGGCCAGCTTGAGTCCTGCACACCATGGCAGGGAGCAGGCCTAATCTTGCTCCAAACACCAAATGCACTGCGGGCCATAAGGTGTTGCGATGAATGCGATCCGCAGACACGATGCCAGAAACCACCCATCGGCGTAGCCAGATAGAAAGGAAGCCAGCCAGTTGAGCTTCCCTTGACAGAGGCTTGCGATAATGCCTCATGTAACTGTAGGCTTTAGTGCCTGCAGGATAATCCCCTACCTCCTCAGCGAGAACCCAATCTGAAGCCCTAGCGTCTTCAATGAGATCATTGACTGTGTTGGCACTAAGCATACTCAGCAGGTTCAAAGGCTTATCTCTACTATCTACAACCTTGTCCTGCTTGGCATTTCTGGCCTGATGGAAGAAGAGGTAGGATACCCATTTGTTGATATGGGCCAAATCAGAGGGCTCTTTGTAGAAGGTGGTGTATGCAAGATAGTGGCTCATCAGCTCCTGGTATACTGCCACTGCCCTAGGGTTTGTATCCCTCAGCTCCCTGTTTATGGGAACATACTCTTCATAGGGAGTGTCTCCCATTGGTAACTTTGAGATATCTGCCATCTCATGAAGGGCTAAGCCCAACTCACTTAGCGGAGTGGCAAAAGTTCCAGTGAGCGAATTATATCGCTCGATCAAAGCTAAGAACAAGTTGGGGTTGAGAGACAGCCCAACACTAGTGGCACTCACAGCCGCAAATAAACCAATACTTTCTAGCTCCGTCTGGAAGTGCTTCAGGGCCCAGGTAGTTAAACTGGCCCATCGAAGATTCTGGGGGCTAAGCCATCCACTGGTACGAGGGTTAACCTTAGGGTATACTCCTTCCTGCCCCATAAAGTCATTACAGAAAGTCGATATTTGAATCGACCGGATCAGAGAAGTATCTTCACTCGGGACGCTGCCCGGCAATAATCCTTTTAAAGGCATAACAGGGCCTGAAGGACTGCTCACAAAGGCTCCTCGATTCAATCCTTTCTTATAAAAGATCTTCCCCGACTGACCGTGAAGATCGGGAGTCAGAGTCCACATCATCTTCCTGGGATGGGTGGTTCGCTTCCGGCGTCGGCTTGTAGTCTCTGTAGTCGGCACACGCACGCGCCCTTAGGAATGCATGGAAGAACGCTGAGATAGGGTAATCTCTAGGCATCCTTGGCAGATACATGACCGTGCCCTCAACAGAAAACACCCAATCTTCCTTCTGGGGCTTAGTTTGAGATTGTTTATCAATAATATCCCCAAATAAGAAACCTGGTTTCTTATATTTAGTGTCGTCTATATATGTCAGGGGCTCCCCACTGATCATACTCAGCAACATTCGTTCTCCTTGGGATGAGATCAGAGTTCCCCTTTCTTGAGGATACTCGGTTCCAGAGATGGGGAATGTCACATGGAACAAGTCCTCCAGATAATTAGAATTCAGCATCCCAGCAGCAGAGCCCATCACTTGAGCCAAAGGAGGGATCTGTAGGTCCACTGCAAAAAAGTAAGAAAATAAGTCAGTTTTACGCTAGACGCTACACTCTTGCAGTATACGCCAAGGCCTAACAGTCTGAGCTTTTTACGCCAGACTACAAAAACTTGAGTCTTATGCTGGAATCTATTTCCAGTGCGTAAAACTCAAGATCTAACAGTCTGAGCCTTTACGCCAGACTGCCAAATTTTGAGTTTTTATGCTGGAATTTACATCCAGCGCATAAAACTCAAAATTTACAGTATACACCAAATTTTGACAGTTTGAGTTTTTATGCCAGACTGCGAAAATATGGAGTTTTTATGCTGACACATTAGAAATATGGGCATATTATTGCGCATACATGTACAACGTGTGCGGAAGGTTCTCTATTCCTCTCGAAGTCTTTACCTGTGATGCCCGGAGCGCAGCTCGACGGTGGAGCACTTCGTTCAGAACGGGGCTCGCTCAGCCTGATGGGGGTTGCTCGTGCTTGAGAAGAGGAGCGAGATGAGAAAGCGACTTTATTTCCCTTAGAGACGGAGGCCTATTTTGGTGCCATGGTAAAACTCAGAGTTCTCAGAAAAGAGACGAAGACAAAGAGTTCTCAGAAAGAAAGGGTTTTACAGAAATAAATAAAGGGTTTTTCTCAAGACCTTGGGCTATTTATAGAGTTCAGATAAACTCTTCGAATCCCTAACCAAATCTAATTTTTAATAGTCGGTTATGATTTGGGACCATGTCAGCCTATCATTTGAAAAGGAAGACGGACAGTCATGCTGCGTAACGGATCCAGATTTTACGCGCAGAGCAAGGATCCATGATTTTTCGCTCAGAAGCTACAGACCTAGGATTTTACGCTCAGGAGCTTTTATGCTCAGAAGCTATAGATCCATGATTTTGCGCTCAGAAGCTACAAACCTATGATTTTACGCTCATGAGCTTTTACGCTCAGAAGTTACAGATGTATGATCTTACGCTCAGAAGCTTTTACGCTCAGAAGCTACAGATCTACAATTTTACGCTCAGAAGCTACAAATCTATGATTTTACGCTCAGAAGCTACAAATCTACGATTTTACGCTCAGAAGTTATAGATCTATGGTTTTACGCTCAGAAGCTACAAATCTACAATTTTACGCTCAGAAGTTATAGATCTATGGTTTTATGCTCAGAAGCTACAGATCTACGATTTTACGCTCAGAAGCTACAGATCTACGATTTTACGCTCAGAAGATACAGATGCTACGGATCTATGACTTTTCGTATATCTTAAAATTACACAGGACAGGATATGCGTATATCTTGACAAATTGGGTCTTATACTCGAGAAAGCCAATTACAAGGATTTACGCAGAAAATGCTCCTTTTTGGCTACGAAATATTCTAAGTGCCTGAAATACCCAGATGTCAGCATTGAAGATGACTCTTCTTCTTGGGCCATTGGAAGTTTATTCCAAGTCTAGCCAGAATCCTTTACATCTAAGTTCAAGTATGGCCTGTTCGGCGGACATTTTTTGACCTGTTTCGAGGAATTTTTGGGAAGCCATTCTTGAAGATGTTGTTCTGAACAGAAACTCTTCGTATTAGAGAAGTGACAGTTCAAAATTCTATGCGACTCCTCGTCAAAAAACAGCATGACAATTGGATCTTCAAGACAACTTAATGCTAAAGAGCTTTTTACGCATCTTCCGTTACGCGTAAAAGTTGGAACATGACCGGATAAGCGTTTATCAGAGTCAGCGTAAAAAATTACTCAAACGTGTCGAAGCTGCACATTATCAGACTTCCTCACAGCAAATATGGTAAATCAATGATGCGTAAAAGAAGACAAGTTTATTAATCATGATTACATATGATGGAAATCCATTTTATAAAGGATTTTTTATTAATATTCAAGATCATGATTACATATGATGGAAATCTATTTTACAAAGGATTTTTCATTAACATTCAAGATCACGATGGGAATCTATTGCGCCAGGTTCTCATTTGAGGGAGATCTTTGTCTTCTTCTACGGCACTTCATCGGCTTCTTCGGCCGATGAACAAAAAAATGATCAATGGCGGGAGGATACAGAACTGGACATGTATAAATTATTCAAGCCCACCCTCCATATGCCATGGCAGCCACGCTCAAGAATTGTGTTAGGGATTCAGACCCAACATAATACTGGAAGACACGGCCAAGCTGCCCACCTGCGTTCAGCTTCATAATAGAGAAAAATACAGCTAGCAAGCTGTGTGGCCCGATGAGACCCTTCCTCTCTCCTGGACGAATCGCCATATAAAAATGCTGATTATTCCGAGCAAAGGAAACTATGATATCCTTCCATGATCCATCGTTGCAGAGGATATTTGCTCGAAGATGCCTCTTTTTATGGCTCCTTACATACTGGAAGAGCATGATCTTCTTCTTCCTCAGGTCAGCCCGATGGATCTCGGCAACCATCTTTTTGGTGAAGGAAGTATGGAAAAACAGGTTCACTCGCTTGCCTTTATATAGGCAAAAGAGAACATACCAAGTCCCAACAACTTCCTAAATATCTCCGAAAAATCAGCCTCGCAGAACGAGTCAAATTTGACCGTTTCATGCTTCATTCAAAGTATTTCAAATTACGAGGAATTTGAAAACTTTGAAGGGGGTCTTGTATAAGCATGAAAAATATGCTGGGGAATTATACGCGTAAAACCCCCAACATACATGAAGCCCACATAAAAATAGAGCTTCAGCGCTGTGTGGCATAAAATATGACTTCAGAGATGCCCGCGTAATGCAGCACTTCAAGGCTGTTTAGGCATAAAAGGTTGCTACACCTTCCTACGACGTAAAATATGTCTGCTTTTAATGCAGTATAAAATTGTACGAGGAACTCTTCGTATTTCTCGAATGAACCTGTCAGACAAAATAGTGAACCTGACTCCTGACAAAGAGTACTGCACGACAATCGAGAGGACGACTGTAATGATGATTCTGCACAGAGGCCCAGTCTATCATTTAGTGACAAATCCTTGATACAAGTTATTTTTACGCATTCAAAGAATACACTGCCTATTCTACATGGGCAGAAGTGAGTCCTTACGCTCAATATGAGACGAAATCAGATGCCACGTCAAAAGCTGTCTTTCGTACAGAGCTCGAGGCATATCTCTGCATTTAATGCACGAGATGGAGGCAGATCTCTGCATTTAATGCACGAGATTTTATTTTATTTTTTGACTGGGAGAGCTAAAACTGTGACTAATACGCTCACATCACCATCCCAGCATTTTACGCCAACCAGGCTATTTTCAACTATAGGAGTACGCCGTATGCTATCTCCTCGAAATACGCAAACTCAGGCTATATTTGTAAAGGTACGTGATAATGCTATTTAGCCCAGAATACGCTCAAGACCTCAGTCAGGAAGGATAATTGGCTAGTTTTACGCTGGTTATCTATTATTCATACAGTATCAAGCTTTACACTATTTGGCTTTTACGCCAACAAGACAGCTATTTGGCTTTTACGCCAACAAGATAACTATTTGGCTTTTATGCCAACAAGACAGCTATTTGGCTTTTATGCTAACAAGACAGTTATTTGGCTTTTATGCTAACCATCTTTATGCAAGGAGCAGTAACCTACGTGGCTTGCATGCCGTGATCTTCGAGGAGCGGTTATACGCGTTACCTCATAATGGGACACGCGTCATACGCGGATTCAGGAGATCATTCAGACGTTGATAGCAGTTATTATAACCGCCGCATAAATAGTGTCACTCTCTTCACAGTTTGGCTTCTACACCGACTGGACAGTTATTGTGACTGAGCTATATAAATAGAGACCTTCGGTCACAGGAGACTGGGTGGAAGGAAAGGGATCAAGATCAGAGATCGAATCAAAAGAGAGAGAGAGAGAGCATAGACAGAGAGTGTCGATTGACAACTTCAACAACGAGAATTTAATCCCACTTGCAACCTTTGAAGCTTCTTCTTCTTCTACAGCACTTCTTCATCATCGTGTGGTCCAAGGGACAAAGTGATCGACCGCAGATCAGACTCCTATAGCAATTTTTCCCCATAATTATTTTTATTGTACTTAACATCCTCGTATAGGATTAATTGTACCACCCTTTTTTTCTTGTTTATAAACAAAGAAAGGGTTTCGTATAAACCTAGTTTCATTTTTTTGTTTATCATCAAACAGACTACACTTGTTATTGGATCCAAATTCTTGAAAGAGATCATGAAATTTCGGTAATTGTGAATATCCAATGTTATCATGTTTCGAATTCCTGAATTTTTTTAAGAAATTCGACAATTATTTATATTATCACATGATCTGAATTCTTAAAATAAAACAAAAAATCCGATAATTGTTTATATCATGTGTTATCAAATTAAATATGATTCAATAGTTATTATAGTGATACAATAATATCATAATACTTGTGGGACTGGAATATAAGAACCGTCCATAAAGAAAATGAATCTAATATCGTGTATATGAGATTATTTTCGAGATAATAGGTGATGTTGTAATCCAAAAACGTTCACTAAATTGTATTTGCATATAAAAATTTCTGTTCGTGACTTGTGATTATGGATTGTGATTTGGACACCACGTAGAATATGATTCGAGAAAAGTGTGATTGTAGACTTTGATTTGGACACTAAGTAGAATAAGTTTAATAAGAGTTAGAATATCTATTTCAGGATTTTATTATAAGAGCTGGAATACCCTGCTTCATGATTACACTAAAATGTGTCTAAGGAATTTATTATTCCATTCCTTCATCATAACATTCGAGAATCCTATCATTTTTATTTTTATTTTATTTATTTTTCTCGTCCTTAACTGAGGGCTTGCATGTCGTTTGACAACCTAATATTGTTCACTAGATTTGTAGAATCGATTTCAAGAAAGCTATTACTCTACCTTGACGAGGAGTTGGAGGATAAGAACAAATGCAGTGGTTGAAGGCAATGTTGTTAGATACAATATTCTACTCATCAACTGTTAAAGGTATTAATATGTTATATTTATAACTAGGATAAAGTTTGTAATTTGGGTAGAATAGCACATTTTCTATTTATAGTTTTAGAATGTCCTATATCCAGAACTATTACTTATTATTTTATGCAATAAATGACCTGTGATAAACCTATCCTAGAACCTTACATGCGACAATCGCGAATATGGATACTGGAGTATTCATATGTCGCGTAGCCTGGGAATAATGTTACGTACTCGAATCATTGTATTCTGGGAGCGGGGCATGGCAACAGTGTAAACTGATTTGCCTCTGCTCTTGTCTTTGCCAATGTCCAAACTTTTGCCTTTACTCCTGCCGCAACTCTCTGAAATAAGTGCCTCTGAATGAGATGGTGAAGTACCCTGTAATTTTCTGTGCATCTCTTCATTCAACACTCCACTCTTGGCAAACTACAGACTAACCATGCCTTCTGGAGCAGAAGCAATCAAGGATACTCGTACGGTCTCCCATGAGTCTGATAACGTACAAAGCAATTACAGTCACTGAACTTCACTCCTGTAGAGGATAACTGGTCAACCATGCCCTGAAACTCATTCAGGTGATCCATAATGGACGTACCATCCTTGTACCTTAGACTTATCATCATTCAGATCAGGAATAACTTGTTTACCATGGTCTTTTTCGTGTACAAGGATTCTAGCTTCTCCCAAAATATTCTTCTCGTCCTCGAACCGTCTGATATACCTACACACCTATATATGCTCAAACTTTCAGTTCTCATCGGATTTATCACTGGGCTTCTCGAAAAAAAATACCAAAAGATGCAGCTTTTTGACGAATAACAAATCTTTCATCTTGCTCCACCAATAGTGGTAATTGGAACCGCTTAGGTTTACCATGCGTACCGGCTTAACATCTATCTCTTTTCCTTGGCTTGACTGTCAACTCTCACACCAACTTTGAACCCAAAGCTTTGATACCACTCTGTTGGTATCTCAGCAGAACCAAAATCTCTGATACCACTCTGTTGGTATTAGTAGAACAAAAAATTCTGATACCACTCTGTTAGGAACGAAACACGAAAACTGTTCTCCCAAACCAAAGAGACTACGAGAGAACTGAAGTAAAACACAAAAACCAATTTGCCAAAATCATACAAGAGCCAAAAGCACATACACATTAATTTTGACGTGAAAAACTTTTGCAAAAAAAAAACCACGGGATGATCGGAGTCCAACCTTGAAAAGCTTCCACTAATGGAATAAGAAGATATTGTCTTCTTACAAACTTCTCATCGATCCAACCAGATCACCTCAACTACTTAGAAGATAAAAATTAATTACAGACCCCCGAAAAACAAAAGACAATGTCAGAAATTACCTTCAAAAGTCTTTCCTTCGAAGTAACTATCAATCCCCCTTTCTCTCTATAAAACTTGCAAGCTTTGAGAAACCTTTACTTATGATCTTGTGATGACGGATTATAGTTAAAAAAAACCTATATATACTTTCCTCAACCTCGTAACAAATTTGGACCGTCCACACGATCCAACGGTATAGATAAAACACCCAGAACTTGTCTTAGCCCTATAGACCGAATTCAGACAGGGTTCGGTCTGACCTAGGCATAATAGTTCTGCTTGAGTTTGATGGAGTTCGGACCGAACTCGGTCTGACCCATGCTAAAATGTTCTGTTTGAAACAGACAAAGTTCAGTCCGTACTCGGTTGGATCTTAGTATCCGAAACTGAAGTCGAACCGAACTTGGTCTGGTCTTGGTAGAATATTTTTTTGAACTCTACCTTCAGCATCTCACTATGGAATATTCTTCATATGGGTTGAAAACCCCACCCAACACCAACAATTGGAAGATTTCGTAGGGAAGGAATGAAGAATAATCAGGATTAAGGAATCAAACAGAGCAAAGAGAAATATATATACTAAAGAAGAGAAATAACCGAATACAACCACCTTTGAAATTCTGCTTTTAGCTTTTCAGCTTGCCAGGCTTCAATAGAGCTAGACAAGTGTTTCTATAAAGAGTTGAAAAAATAAATCGACTCTTCAGTTTTTTCAGCGATAATGATTAAATCAAGTAAAAATTTAGTTTTGGAACCAAAAGAAAATATACAAGCCTTCATAAAATGACCGCAAAGAAACACGCATTTTTCAATTACTTTGACTAATTGCAGAATGCAAATATTGTTGTGTAGTTTGTATGCAAAATATAGTTCCACATTAGAGAAAAATAAACTTGCTAGTGTCTTTAAATATAGATGGGAGTGAGCCTATTCATAGGCTTGGCTACTAGGCCTTTGCATAATTATTTAAAAGTTTTTGATAGGCACTTGGGCACTTTGGGGTCTTATTCATTCAAAACATTTTTTACTTTAATTTTTTGAAATTAAAATGAAAAGACACATGTAAGAGACATTTCTTTTTGGATCAGACATAATTGAACAATTATGACTGTTGATCAAAAGACACTCCAATTTTGTATAAAAGAGAGAGGTTTAACGCATTTGGGACATCTCTTCTAATTCTTTGCTTAATCTTCAAAAAAATTGTGCTTTGTTTTATCCTGGAGGCTAATTTTCCATTTTCTATAATAAGTGTAGTGGGGAAATATTGCCTTTAGAAAATTGAACTTTCCATCACGACTCAAGGCATTCTATTTCTTCCTTCTAAAATTTTCTCAACAATTTAAAGGCAATATTCTCATCATGGAAGCAGAACTGAACACTGGTGTGAAAGTGCAGTTTCAAGAGAAAGAATCAATCGAGTTGGATTATTTTGATGGCACAAATTATCCTATATGGCAAGATCGTATGTCTTGGTTATTGACAACTCTGAACTTGTACTATGCCCTGGATCCAACTCTGCGGCCAATTCTAGAACTAAAGCCTGAAGATAGTGATGCAGTCAAAGCAAAACTTGTAGCAGATAAGGCAAAATGAGAGACTGACGAGATGGTGTGTCACGGACATATTCTGAATTCTCTCACCAATAGGCTGTACGATGTGTACAGAACATACAAGTCACCAAAAGAAGTTTGTATTGCTCTGGAATCAAAGTATAAAGATGTCAAGAGAGGTACGAACATATTTTTAGCATTAAAGTATTTTGAATTTAAATTCACTAACAACATGCCAATCATGGACCAAGTGGGGGTAATTCTTTCAAAGTTGCCAGCTACGTAGAATGACTATAGGAGAAAGATACTTCATTCTTTTGAAAATTTTACCATTGAGCAATTTGTTACACATCTCCAAATTGAATGTGAAAATCGTGCAAAATCGTGCAAGGGATGAGTCTCTTATGGATTCTAAAGTAAACTATGTTACTTTTAAAATTCCTGTGTCTGCCAATGGTGGTAATTCTGGTTCATCCAGAAACAATTTTAAAGTAAAAAAGAAAGGGTTCACGAAATCCAATTTCAAGAAGGATCATCCTTGTTTTCACTGTGGAAAAAGGGACATTACATGAAAGAGTGCATATTCAGAAATGCGAGTAAGTTCCCTGGTGCCTCTGGTTCTGGTACGGATAACAAAGCAAATATGGTTGAGGCAGAAATCAAAGAACTTATTGCAATGGAGATAGATTTGATCACAGAGCTTAACCTCGCCTCTACTGTCATGTCTAAGGATTAGTGGCTTGATTCAGGTGCAACCATACATGTTAACAATAACAAAGTGCTGTTCAAGTCATACAATAAACTAAAGGAACCGAAGGAAGTGCTTATGTGTAATCATGTTACTGCCAAGGTCATGGGAAAAGGAAGTGTTCAATTGAACTTTACTTCTAGATAGAAACTCACTCTTATCAATGTCTTCCATGTTCCAAAACTTAGGAAGAATTTAATTTCTACGTCTCTCTTATATAAGAAAGGATTCAATGTTGTTTTGGAATCTGATAATGTAATAGTATATGATAATGGAGTATTCGTAGAAAAATGATACTCTTGTGATGGCATGTTTAAATTATCCATTAATGAAATAAATAATGTTGTTGCTTATATCGTTGAGTGCACATATTCTTTATGGCATGCTAGATTAGCACATTTAAATTATGGAACATTATATTACATGTCTAAACATGGTTACATCTCTTATAAAAAAGTTCATGACAAATATGAAGTTTGTGTTTGTCACGACCCGCACCCGGAAATTCGGGCACGAGTGCGTGGGTACGTCCAGCCTACGCCGCAGAATCGGCGGTAGTACGCTGTCTAGGTCAATCCATTATTTTCTAACTAGCTCATTCACAAATAACATAGGCAAGATAATAATGAGAATCAGATACCTAAGATTGCAATTGAAATAAATGCGACAACAGATTCAAATGTTTAGTACAGAAGTTCAGAATGAAGTCGGGGACAAACCCGATTACTAAGATAAAGAGCAAAAACTAAGATAACTACTGCTAACTACTCAGCAGGAGTAGCTTCCTGTGCGGGAACTGGCTCTGCAACTGTATCACCTGCTGCCTCATAGGGGCCATAATAGGTGGGGGCAAGGTTCTCATCATCGCCTAAACAACAGATCCAGTCAGGAAAGGAGCAAAGTACACAGTGCACAACAAGATTAAACTAAATATTTATGACAATTAAAATGAGCATCATATTGAGAAAGTTGCATAAAAAGAACATCAATATCTCAGAGTCAATGCTTTTAAACAGGAATACGAGAAAACCGAAATAAATGAGACAGGAAAAGAAACTACAACAATCTGCAAGAAATATAACAAGATCTAGAAACTATCTGTGTGAACTTGTGTTTGTTTTAGAATACATAGTTGGCATGTAGGGGTTTATAAGGCTAATCCGGCCGTCATAAACGGCTATTAAACATGAACAATCGAGATCCGGCTGAGGGTACAGTCGCGTACCAACAGCTATTAAACAATAAGGGGAAGGGTAAACTACATGCCTCCTAGTATTCTCCCACCCGACATAAAAAATTAAGACATGAACTCCAATATTCAAGACATGAAATCCAGTGTTCTAGCACTACATGTAATCATCAATGGTACTAGTAAAGCAGGGAATTAATTATCACAATATAAAGATTAATTTGAAGTGCAGGTACTTGCCTGTTGTTTGGATCTGATTAATATTGGCTCTCGGGAGAAAATTCCAGAGATGGGTCCAAAAGCTGAAATAGACATTACCATCATGCTCAGAAGATGTCAAATAGCTAGAAATGCCTGTCCTTGGGTCCAATTTCGAGACAAGGGCAAAAACGGCAGTTTCGGGTCAAAACGGGGTCCGCCGGTGGGCCCGCTTTGCACCGAAAAACGTGTCCGAGTCAAAAGTCTCCAAATTCACCAAATTTAGTGTCAAAAGGTCAGGAACGCTGATACGAACCCAACGGAACTTCCAGATTTGGATTCTGATGAGCCGAACACAAAATCGCCCGTCGAGCGGGGCCTGTGGGGCCCACGACACGCGATTTCGTCAACGTTCTCAGAATCGAACCAAACTTGACCCACAGGACCAGCGTATTGCTACGAGTCCAATGGCGTAAGTTTCGTCTCGATCTGACGAGTGTACAAGAAGTTAGGGCAAATTGCCAAAAAGTCAGATACGGGACGATGTCCGCGGATACGCGTTGATTCCGGTGTGCACGCACACCCGAATCAGCTTCCACGAAATCTCACACGTCCGTATCGACGATGCGCATGTATCCGTGAAGACCGCACGCGACCAAGTCGTCCCGTTTGGCGGGGCGCACTCAGTTCCGGGGTAAAATAGGGTCTGGTTTTCCTGTTTTTGGATCGCGGTGTGCGATCACCACAGGACGCGATGTCCCGAACAGTTTGTCCGGACACCGAGAGGGTCATACAGGCTTCACAACGTAATTTGCGGAATTGGAAACAGAGCTACGAGGCGAAAGTTACACGTACCTGAACCGGACTCGAGAATCGGGTCTTCACCGTGTTCGTGTCGTGTCCGACACGGAATTTGAGAATTAGGGTTAGGGTTTCACTCAGGCGGCCGGAGGACGGCGAGGCAGGCCGGGGCAGGGCTGCACGGCGGCTGGCTGGTCGGCGGCGAGCGGCAGGCGCCGGGGGCGGCGGGCCGAGGCTGGCCGGAGCTCTGGCCCGCTGCTGCTGGATTGACGAGGGGAGGAGGAAGGAGGGGCGACTCCGGCGGCTGGGCAGCGGCGTTGTCCGATGGCAGCGGCGGCGGAGGGGCCTCGGCTGCGCTCGGGGAGGGGTCGCCGGACGGTTAGGGTTCCGGTGGGTGGAGATCCGGTGGCTGAGGGGGAGACCGGAGGAGGAGGGTTTAATAGGCGAGGCGGAGCTGCGGCAGGCCGAGAAAGGCGGTCGAGAGGGGTGGCGTGGCGTCGCGAGGCGGCAGGAGCGCCGGGCGGAGCGCCGCGCGGAGCGCCGGACGACGCGGGCACGGGGACTGGGGAAGAGGGGAGCCGGGTCGGGTCCGAGCGGGTCGGGTTCAGGCGGACCCGACCCGACCCGTTAGGTCAACGGGCCGCGGGCTGAATGGGCTGGGCCCAACGGGCTGGGCTCAGGTAAATAATAATAATAATAATAATAATAATAATATTAATAAATCAGTTAATTAAATAATTAATAAATATTTTTTAGGTGTTTTAAAAATAGGTCCGGGGTCCAATAAATTCCAGAAAAATTACCCTAAGTCCAGTTTTCCATTTTACACCCAAAAATATTATTTTCATAATATTTTAATGTTGTTTAATATCAATTAAAAATCATGTAATAATTTAAAATCCTGATTTTAATTTCAGAAAATTCCCAGAAAATTCCAGAAAATTGTGAAAAATCCCAATTTTAGTATTTTTGAAAAATCAGAGGCTTACAGTGTTGAAGCTAAAATGAAAAATAAATCATTTTCAAAGATTGAAAGAAGTTCTTAACTTTTGGAACTTATACATTTTGATATTTGTGAGTTAAACGGTCACTTGACTAGGAATGGTAAAAGGTATTTTATAACCTTTATTTGTGACTTCAATATAAATGTATGTGTATTTGTAAGAACCAAGGATGAGGCTTTTGAGAAATTTAAAGGATATAAATCTGTTGTGGAAAATCAAAAGGGGAAAAAGATCAACATTTTATGAAGTGATAGAGGGGGAGAATATTTTCCAGCTTCTTTCAATTTATTTTGTATAGAAAATAGAATAATTCATCAGAAAACGATCCCATATACCCCATAACAAAATAGCCTTGCAGAAAGAAAAAATAGGTCCTTGGTTTAAATGATTAATACAATGCTCACAAATGTTAAGTTACCTTTCAGTCTTTGGGGAGAAGCTTTATTAACCACATGTTATGTTTACGATAAAGTTCTTTTCAAGAAATTTCATGCATCACCATATGAACTTTGGAATAATGGAAGGAAACCCAACTTAAATTATTTCAAAGTGTGGGGTTGCATAGCATTTTATAAAGTTTCTGGTCCACATTAATCCAAGTTAGGACCTAGAGGTATTAGAAGTGTTTTTGTTGGTCATGCACATAACTCTAAAGCATATAAACTATTAGATTTGGATATTATTGAATCCATACATGTTGAGTTCTTTGAAAATAAATTTATTTGTGCACTCTACTTTGCATGAAAATGAGAAAGAAAAACAAAATCAAAGAATACCC
Source organism: Iris macrosiphon (assembly GCA_036927795.1). Classification (NCBI taxonomy): domain Eukaryota; kingdom Viridiplantae; phylum Streptophyta; class Magnoliopsida; order Asparagales; family Iridaceae; genus Iris; species Iris macrosiphon. Next base: position 111,545,446 of record JAYESA010000014.1, read on the forward strand.
TAAAAAAAGTGGGGGTTGGTGAGAAAAAAAACAATTGAATCTAATAAACCAGAATCTAATAAACCAAGAAAAAGTACAAGAATGAGAAAAGAGAAATTCTTGAGTTCAGATTTTATCTCACCAGAACCCATTACCTTTCTCGTGGAAGGAGACGGAACCAAAATACTACATAAAACACTCATGGTTATTAATATAGATAGCGAACCTAAAACTTTTAAAGAAGCAATGACTTTAAGAGATGCAACTTTTTGGGAAGAATCCGTCAATGATGAAATGTATTCCATCTTGTCGAATGGAACTTGGGTCCTAGTTGATTTACCATCTGGTTCAAAGGCAATTGGATGTAAATGGGTGTTTAGAAGAAAGTATAGAACAAATCGTACTATTCAAACCTTTAAGGCAAGATTAGTAGCTAAAGGTTTTACACAAAGAGAAGACATTAATTATTTTGATACATATGCACCTGTGGCAAGAATAACATCCATTAGAGTTCTCTTTTCTCTTGCATCAATTTATAAATTACATGTGCATCAAATGGATGTTAAGGCGACATTTTTAAATGGTGAATTAACAGAAGAAGTTTATATAGAGCAACCAGAGGGCTTTGTGCTTCTGGAAAATGAAAATAAAATATGCAAATTGGTTAAGTCATTATATGGCTTAAAACAGGCTCCAAAACAGTGGCACAAGAAATTTGATACAACAATTCCATCGAATGACTTTAGGCATAATAATGTCGATAAGTGCATTTATTGCAAGATAACAAAGGAGTATACAGTTGTCCTATGTCTCTATGTAGATGATATGCTAATTTTTAGCACCAACATAAAAAGTATTATTGAGAACAAATGATATCTAACTTCAGTTTTTTAAATGAAAGATTTAGAGGAAGTGGATACTATTTTGGGAATAAAAGTTAAGAGACATGAAAGACGATATGTCTTAAATCAAAGTCATTATATTGACAAGCTACTTGATAAATTCAAGTATCTTAACATTAAAGAAGCAAATACTCCTTTTGATTCCAGCATTAGATTTTAAGAAAATAATGGTAGAATTGTTGCTCAATTAGAATATGCAAGTGTCATTGGAAGTCTCATGTACGCTACGTATTGCATAAGCCGGACATAGCATTTTTCGTATGCATGATGTCAAGATATACTAGTAAACCTGGCACATAACATTGGAAAGCAGTCGCAAGAATTTTTGGATATCTTAAATGAACAAGAGAATTAAGTCTTGTTTATAATGATTATCCGACAATTTTAGAAGGCTATTGTGATGCTAGTTGGATGTCAATTAATAACGAAAATAAATCCACTTCAAGATGGATTTTTATTTTAGGCGGTGGGGCGATAAGTTTGGCATCCAAGAAACAAACTTGCATTGAACATTCCACAATGGAATATGAATTTATAGCCCTAGCCGCTGCAAGCAAAGAAGTAGAATGGTTAAGAGATTTGTTAATAGATATATAATTGTGGCCACAACTAATGCCAGCTATTTCAATGTACTGCGATAGTGAAGCAACTATGTCTAGAGCATATAGTGAAGTATATACTGGAAAATCTAGACATATCACTATGAGACATACATATGTGAAAGAGCTAAAAACGAATGGGGTGATCACCATAATATATGTTAAGTCTAGCAATAATCTTGCAGATTCTCTCACTAAAGCATTACCAAGAGACTTGGTAAAAAGTACGACTTTTGGTATGAGACTCAATTTGATAAAAATAAGCACAACAATGGGAACCCAACTTCGAAATTAGTAGAACACTAATTTCAAGTTCAAAGGGTAAAAACAAGTTGCTGTTATGTGTTTGTAAGCACTAGTAAATCATATACTAATTGAAAGAACTAGTGCAAATAGTTGCATGGAATAAATGGAGGATGAGTTTATACTCTTAATGGAGTTTATAAGAGTCTTAAGCAACTAGGACTAGATTGGAACTCCACCTAAATGAACATATAAGTGATGCCGCTTCAGTAAAATAATTGTAGTCGTGGTTCTTCTATAAATGTTCATGATAATCCAGAATTAGCACATGGCCATATATAATAGTGCTAATCAGTTGTTGAAATCTTTTGAAGATTCTAGATGAGTATTGTGTGTGTTATTTCTTCGGTTATAGCACAAGGAGTCAATGTTCAATCTTCGGACACATATGACTTTGCTAGAACTTTAAGTTATATACACTAATTGAAGGTTCAAATCGAAAGATACCTACATGTATGCATAATACTTGACATGCAGAAACATTTTGCATACAACCTAGTGGAGGATTGTTGTATAGTTTGTATGCAAAATATAGTTCCACATTGGAGAAAAATAAACTTGCTAGTGTCTTTAAATATAGATGTCCAATAACAAGACTACTTGTGGGTTAGACAATGAGTGAGCTTATTCATGAGCTTGGCTACTAGGCCTTTGCCTAATTATTTAAAAGTCTTTGATAGGCACGTGGGCACTTGGGGCACCTTAGAGACATTTCTTTTTGGATCAGACATAATTGAACAACAATTATGACTGTTGATCAAAATATACCTCCAATTTCTATAAAAGAGAGAGTTGTTAATGCATTTGAGACATCTTTTCTAATTTTTTGCTTAATCTTCAAAAAGAATTTATGCTTTGTTTTATCATGGAGACTAATTTTTCATTTTCTATAATAAATATAGTGGAGAAAATATTGTCTTTAGAAAAGTGAACTTTTTATTACAACTCAAGGCATTCCGTTTCTTTCTTCTAAAATTTTCTCAACAAATATTGACCGTGGTTATATCTTCTATTTTTAAAAGGCCTTAAGAAATTCTTGAACGTGAAGAAAATAAGGAATGTTGCAAACTGAGATTGTCAAACAAACGTGTTGATAGGTATGTACGGTAAGCTAAGAAAGACTGCACTAGCGGAACTGAAAGCAGCTGGTACAAATTGGCCACTAAATGATTGAGAACCATCCGAAATGGCAAAAAAAAAAATTGTATCGGAAGCAAAAACAAAAACAAAAGCAAAAATAAAAATAAAAACAAGAACAAAAACAAGAACTATTAATTATTGTTATCAAAATTTATATATATCTTGATATTTATTAAATCAGAAAATTTATTGTAACGAAATAAATTTATATTAAATTTATGCAAACGAAACAAGTTTGTAAAATTTTGAAAAAAAGACAGAGTCCGCCAACAGTGTTGGCAGAAAACACAACTGACGTGCACGTAGGCAGAAAAAAAATTAAAAAATTTAAAGTGGGACCCACAAGCCAATTTTCGCCAACAGTGTTGGCTGAAATTGTGGGGGAGGGGAGGAGGGGGTGTGGGGGTGGGTGGGGCAATTTCAGCCAACAGCCAACACAGTTGGCGGAAATTGAGTGTGGGAGCCCACGGGTTCATTTGATTGGTTCGGTTCGGTTTGTTTGGTTGGATTGGTTTGTTTAGTTGGTTTATTTTAATTAGTTATGTTTTTGTTTTATTTATTTAGTTTTGTTTTGTAATTAGATTTAAGAAAATTTATTTTAACGAAATAAAATTAAAATAAACTAATTGTAAAGAAAAATTTAGAAATATTTTTTTCGAAAATTTGTTTCCAGAGCATCAAAATTTGTATAAATTCCATCTAAAGTATAAAAGTTTAAAAAATTACTTTAAATTTATTTTGTTTTATTAGTTAATTATTTGTTTTGTTTTATTATTTTTTTTATATAAAACAATTAATTTATTTTTTTCTAATTTTTTTGGAGGTTGAAATATCGTTTTAAATCCGTGGCCCCCCACACCCAATATAAATTAATTTCGCTACAGTAAATTTTAAATATTCGAAAATAAAATGACCGAAAGTAAAATTTGGAGATCGAAATATCGTTTTTTTGCGATTCTGAAAATTTTCGAAGTCCGTCTAATGGTAAAACGGTTTATCCGGTAGTACTTTTCGATACGGTCATTTTGGCACAAACTGGAGCTTGTTTCGATCTTTCAGTCAAAAGTTATGATACTTTAAAGTTTTAAATTTTATATTTTTGCCTGTAACATGTGCGTCTTGCTTCGGATAATTTTTTTTTCTACACGATTTGTTTTACTCTCTTCGAAAACATACAAATCGACTTATTGTTTAACGAAAAACGATTTCAAAACAAGTAGTTATGGCTGCTCGAAGTCTGCTCGACGGCAGACGTAATATTCTTACGACAGATTATTATTATTATTATTATTTTTTTTTTAACGTCTGTTAATGGCGAGAAAATTAACAATAAAAATATAATATTTAAAAATATAAACGTCCAATTGATATTTTTTTCATAATTTTTTAAATTTTTATGCTTTTGATGGAATTTATACAAATTTTGATGCTCTGAAAATAAATTTCCGAAAAAAATATTTCTAAATATTTCTTTACAATTAATTTATTTTAATTTTATTTCGTTAAAATAATTTTTCTTCAATCTAATTACAAAACAAAACTAAATAAATAAAACAAAAATATAACTAATTAAAACCAGCCAACCAACCAAACCAATCCAACCAAACAAACCAAACCGAACCAATCAAATGAACCCGTGGGTCCCCACACCCAATTTTCGCCAACTGTGTTGGCTGAAATTGCCCCCCCCCCCCCAAATTTCAGCCAATACTGTTGGCAAAAATTGGCTTGTGTACAACAGTTGTGTTTTCCGTCAATACTGTTGGCGGACTCATGTCTTTTCTTTAAAATTTTACAAACTTGTTTCGTTTGCATGAATTTAATAAAAAATTATTTCGTTCAGCAAATTTTCTGTTATTAAATTAATAAAATTCAGTTCAAAGTTACAGAGAGATCATTTGTATGCTAAATTTTATGATGTCAAAATAAATAATTTTTATTTTATTATTACTTTGTTGAACGTGTTTTTAAAAAAAAAAATTCTATTTTTTTCCAAAAATTTCTACCCTCATTTAAAACTCTAGTTCTGTGAGGAAAAAAAAAAAAAAAAAAAAAAAGCTTCCGTAGCCGGAGAAATAAGTTTCCGTCACCGAAAAAACGAATTCCCAAGCTATTGTTAGTGTTACAAGTCAAAATAGACTATATACATGGCTTCAATCCAGTTACAAAATGGACATGATTTCAATTGAGACATGCTGTCAGGACAGAAAAACTATAAGTCAGTCCAATTTCTCTCATCAGCCTGAAACTGTTCCTATTTGGAACTTACGATAATTTGCCAAAAGTCGCTTCATTTTTCATGGAACTTCAATTAAACAGATGATTTTCTGAAGCAGACCCAAGAGAATTAGAGAGTGACGATAAATAATAACTCAACTCCAATAATGTGTGTGTGTCCCTTTCCGAATTGTGGAATGTTTCAGTTTCTAGAAAGCTAACCGTAGCTTCCGAAATTTCAAACCCAAGCCATAGAAATTAGTTCCTGTTGTGCACTGATGAATGCTTTGATTAGAAAATGGAAAAGAGCCAACACGACAAACAGAAAAATCTACATCTTGCAGTAGATTTGCAGCAATCTGGAGGTCAACCCACTGTAAATCAAGGAAACTTACTCCTTGTCACATACTTAGCTCCAACTAAGTTTTCCGAAGAAACCTACGTTTTAGATGGTGTGGACATGTGAAACCAAGACAAAAATAGATGCGCCTTACGGTAAAGTATTCATAATAGACAAAGGAGCCGCAAAGTGTATAGGTAGACCTAAACAAACATAAATTGAAGTTTCAGAAAATGATATAATTTTTGTTAGTGTAACCAAGGACATGACTCTTAATAGAGATGAACTGAATAGAAGGATTCAAACAATCAGATCTCAAAAAAATTTTTGGATTGAAGACTTTGTTGTTAATCTTGTATGCAACCCAAATTAGCCTAACCCTAGGGATGTGTTGGAAGAGAAGCGCGAAAATCTTTTCCAAAATCAGAGAGTACCTGCGAGAGAACCGAGCAATACAATGCACAAACCAAACACCAAACCACAGAAAAATAATCCTCGCAGACACAGAAAATTTTGACGTAGAAAATCCTTGCGAAAAAACCCACAGGACGATCAGAGTCCAACCCTCAAGAACCTCCACTAATGGAATAAAGATAATACACCCTCTACAAGCTTCTCCCGATCCAACACGGAACACCACAACACTTAGGAATAGAAAAACAGATCACACCACGAAGATAGAAGACAATGAGAAATTACCCAAAATGATCTCCTCCTCCAAAACGGCCTCCAATCCTTCTTTCTTCTTCCCAAAGTTGTAATGGCACTCTTGTCTCATTTTCTCCTCTTTCTTGAGATGATATATACTCCCTAATCCCGCAGCTAATCCTGGACCGTATGATACGATCCAACGATGTATAAAACACCTCTGGATTTTCGTCCAGCCAGCAGACCGAACTCGGAACGACTCCAGTTTTGAGGTTCTGGAACACCACACCGAGTTCGGCCCGAACTCGGTCCCAGCTAATCCTGGACCGTAGGATACGATCCAACGGTGTATAAAACACCTCTGGATTTTCGTCCAGCTCGCCGATCGAACTCGGATCGACTCCGGTTTTGAGGTTCTGGAACACCATACCGAGTTTGGCCCGAACTCGGCCAGGGACCGAGTTCACCCCGAACTCGGCCAGGGACCGTGTTCGGACCTAACTCGGCCCCCTTCAGCAGACTGCTCCTCCTTCCTCCCGAGTTTCTTCGACCTCTCGAATGGCTCTCGTCGCCTCCCCGAGCTTCTTTGACCACAGACGGCGCTCGTCGCACTCCAGGATATTTTTCACATAGGTTGGGAACCTCACCCACTCCAACAAATCTTTCCATTCACAACTATGTGGAGGGGATCGTCATCCTGATGATCTGCCTACAGTACTCAAACTTTATCCTTGGAAGAATCTTTGTGAACATATCTGCTCCATTGTCGTCTGTATGAACCTTCTCAAGCGCCGCTTCCTTTTCCTCAACAGCATTCCGTATCCAATGATACCGGGTCTCAATGTGTTTGGACCGGCTATAAAATATCTGGTTCTTCACAAGGTGAATAATACTCTGACTATTGCAAAGCAAATGATACTGCTTCTGCTTTAGCCCAATTTCCTGCAATAACTTCTTCATCCACAACAAGTCCTTACAAGCCTCCGTCGCCACAATGTACTCTGCCTCTGTCATCGACAATGCAACACACTTCTGCAAACGCGACTGCCACGATACTGCTCCACCAGCAAACATCATCACATAGCCCAAAGTCGATCGCCTCGTATCTACATCTCCAGCTATATTATCGTCGGTATACCCAACCAGCTTCGGCTCGTCACCACCAAAAGAAAGTCTCCAATCGGCAGTGCCCTGAAAATATCGTAGAATCCATTTGACCCCACTCCAATGTACCCTTCCAAGATTGGAAGTGTACCTGCTAACGGTGCAGACTGCGTGAGCAATGTCTGGCCTCGTACATACCATAACATACATAAGACTTCCCACAGCCGAGGCATATGGAATCCGCTCCATATCTTCCTTCTCATCCTCGGTAGATGAACACTGCTCCTCAGTGAACTTAAAGTGATCCACAAGGGGATTACTCACTTTCTTCGACCCGTCCATCCCAAAACACTGAAGTACCCGGTGAATGTACTTCTTTTGGGACAAGTGTAGCAGCTTAGACTCTCCCTCGGCTGATCTCCATCCCAAGAATAGTCTTCAATTCATCCAAATCCTTCATAGAGAAGGCCGCGCCCAGTTGACACTTCAACTCTACTATCCTGGTGGCATTCTGACCCACCAATAGCATGTCATCAACATAAAGCCACAAAATGATAAAATCATCCTCGGCGAAGTACCTCACAAAAATACAATGATCCGACGTCGTCCGTACATAGCCATGCTCCCCCATAAATGACTTGAACTTCCTGTACCACTGTCTTGGAGCCTATTTCAGACCATACAAGCTCTTCCTCAACCGACAGACCAAATATGACTTTCCCTTCTCACAGAATCCCTCTGGCTGCTCCATGTACAACTCTTCCTCAAGATCATCGTGGAGGAATGCCGTATTCACGTCCATTTGCTCGACCTCCAAGTTAAAACTGGCTGCCAAAGCTAGCACCACCCGAATAGACTGCTTGACGACTGGCGAAAAGATCTCATCATAATCTACGTCTTTTCGCTGACAGTAGCCTTTAACTAACAACCTCGCTTTGTATCGAGGGCGAGTAGCATCATCTGTCTTCTTCACTCTGAATACCTATCGATTCTTCAAAGCCTTCTTGTCCTTTGGCAACCGCACCAGATCATAAGTAGAGTTGGCCTCCAAGAAACTAATCTCCTCCTATATGGCCTCCATCTACTCCTGCTTGTGTTCGTCTTCCACAGCCTCTACGAAACTTTCGGGTTCTCCCCCGTCAGTCAGTAGCACATACTCACCCGGTGAGTATCTCGTAGATGGTCGACGCTCTCTATTGCTCCTCATCAACTGAACCACTGGTGCGGGCTGTATATCTATAGCCTCCTCCCCTCCAGGAACTGCCTTCTCGGCATGCACATCCTCCTGAGGGTCACCCTGACCACCATCAGCAGGCTAATGATCAAGGTTGGGAGCAACTCCATGTAGTGGCTTCCCCATAACTGAATCCTCTGTGATGTCCTCTGGAAACTGCTCGAAGTGAAATGACTCTAACTCAGAAAATTCCTCAGCCTCAGAAGGCATCTCGGAATCCTGAGCGTTGGTCATGGTACGATCCTCGACTAATACCACATCCCTGTAACGACCCGTTCCGCTCAAGCGGACAGCTGATTCAAATGGCAAAAGTGCAACGACCTGAATTACTTTGCTCAGCGAGAATACTCGTTTGAGGCAAAAGGATTTCTCGACTTGGCCCTTCAGGAGTTCCGGCTTAGGCTTTCAGAGGCTCGCTCGACCGAGGCGAATCATCGCTAAGGTGGGTGGCTACGATGAACTTGTCTTTGCTTAGCCAACACACATAAAATATGGACGATACATGCTAGTTGCTAGGTGAATCATCTCCTGCATGCTAATAAGAATACAACACACCTAGCTAAGGGAATAATCCCAACTTGTATTGCTTGTGTTAGAATATGGAAATAAAATATTGCTTATAAATGGACCCTTGCATGCTACCTTTGCCTTGAGCAACTAGACCCCTCTATGCCTCGAGTAGAACGATATATGTATACTCTGTAGTGCACTGTTCACTTGCTATACTGTATGACCCTAGATTATGTCACGCCCCGATCTCCCGCAGGCAAATCGGCCGTTCCCACTAGGCGGGAATCACCCTCGCCAGCGCTCCCGCGGAACGATCGCTTGACCCATCCCGGCGTGATGCCGCACGAGCGTGAACCGCGTCCGTGCAAGGCCTTGATTCATTGGCTGGCGGTAAGAGTTCTAAGCCACTGAGTCGCACAGATTGTCCGAGTGCAGCGGTGTCATGAACGCATAGCGATTCGGTAACAAGTTCTCTGAGTTGACAAATATAGCGGAAGCATTGAAACATAAGTTGAAGTAAAGCAAGCTCTTTTATTGATATGAACATGTGTTACAAGCGGCGTATAGCCGAGATTACAAGTCGCTCAAGCCTCTCTCTCTGAAACAGTAAAAGCGTGCCAAGTGGCTACAATTGTGGAATGATTGTAGAGGCGATGTTCAGGCGATGTTCAGGCGATGTTCACAACTTATGTCTTGTATATGTGCTTCAGTTCTGGACGCACCGTTGCTTCAGAGTGATGTCCACGCCTTAGCACGCACGTTGGACGCATCCGCACCGAACGAGGTTCTCCCGCACCCTGCATACAAACTGGTGGATGATCAGTACATTGAATGCATTGGTGGGGAAGCTACTCGCCCGCTCGACAAATCCAAACACGTAATACAGGTTTCGTGCACAACTATTAAGTTATCTTTCTAGTTGCCTTAGGATCAGTTCATGCAAATATTGAATAGCCTAACTCGTGAGGCAGTGCACCGTGTGATATGAGAGGAACACGGCGAGACTTACCATTTGGCCTTCCCTGTCCAAGGCAAACATTGTTAAATCTAGCACGGGCAAGTATAAAACATTAAGGAGGCATACTTGATGAAAACCAAACCAATAGCATATGCAACATGAGAGTCATTTTATCATGATCGTTCAGGTGTTTAGTTGTTCATTGATGCGATGCAGTGACTCGCATGCGGATAGCCGCTAAGCGAGGATGACTTATCTATATGAACAGTTGTCGCTGGCAAAGCCATAAAGGACCGTTTATAGTCTTGGGCGGTTGGGTGCGAGAGGTCTTGTATCGCTACACGTCACCTCGCCCGGGACGGTATGGAGCGAGACGCTAGGCCATTGGGGCGTTCACTCCATGCCGCCCACTCACGTTAGACTATCAGAAAGTTCTGTCCGGATCGGATCGGCTCTGGTGCCCCGAGTGTAGCCGTCCGCAGGAACTTGAACGTTCAATACCTTGTGCACAGGTTGTCCGCGACATGCAGTGGTTGGGTCAGTCAATTATCACGAGATATACGGGAACAAGAGTGCACTGGAATTGAGGACGCAAATGCACTTTGAACACGAGAACACGAGATACTTGAATCTTGATTCTGTACAGTGATTGACTTGTCTTGATGCATTCCCCTGGTTCGGGGCTGCCTGATGACCCAACGGTCTTAGATACTTGCAGGTTCAATCACGCACGGGACGACTACTTAGTAGTCTTCCGGGGTTTGGATGAAAACAAGGCAAACATTAAGCAGACAAGCATGCATTTCTAAGGAACATAAGCAGGCACGTTGCTCGGACCCGAAGGTAAGCCGAGAGATGAAACCGTTAAGGGACTTAGCATGCGAGGGTCTGAATATAAGTAGTATTTCAATTTCCATGTTCTAGCATAGGCAATACAAGTTGGGATTATTCCCTTAGCTAGGTGCGTTGGATTTATTAGCATGCAGGGGGTGAATCACCTAGCGACTAGCATAATATTCCAAATTTTATGTGTGCTGGCTAAGCAAAGACAAGTTCACCGTAGCCACCCACCTTAGCGATGATTTGCCTCGGTAGAGCGATACGTCAAGCGAGCCTCTAAAAGTCCAAGCCGGATTCTTGTAGGGACAAGTCTGGATATCTTTTGCTTCTTGATCGAGGCAAAGCGGGTCGGGACAGTTGTACTATTACCGTTTGAGACGGCAGTCCGCTTGAGCGGAACTGGGTGTTACATCCTACCCAGCTCAGAAGAAGTCTCGTCCTCGAGACTTACTGAGGACAAGCAGTAATCTAGGCTTGAGGCAATCCTAGACAAGTCGTTGTACTTGTTCATTTGGATATTCACTTGCACAAGCGTCGAAATCAGCATATCGCTTAGACTGGATCGTGCGCATTTTCGAAACGCGCTTCTAGCGTGAACACGTTAACCAGCTTAGTGATAGCGAAGTCTCAGCACTCGAGTTCAACTTTTCTTAAGTCTTGGATGGTGCACTAGTTCAAGGCGTCCCTCGAATAGATGCATTCAACCAAACTTAGAGTTAGTGAAATCTCGGACAAGCTACTAGCGATACTCTCAAGGGTTCGCACAGGTTGGCACAAAGGCCACTCGCAGCATACAACCAGACAAGCAAGCATATCATTCAAAACGTATTTTAAAAGTATTTAGACTTATTGTTGGAACATCCCATCGAGGCATTGAGAGAGAGCGCGCACATAACCCACGAACGAGCTTTCGAAACAGAGATATCGAATCGAAGTCCAAAGGCGTAGAAGCCAGGCTCTGATACCAACATGTCATGCCCCGATCTTCCGCAGGCAAATCGGCCGTTCCCACTAGGCGGAAATCACCCTCGCCAGCGCTCCCGCGGAACGATCGCTTGACCCATCCGGGCGTGATGTCGCACGAGCGTGAACCGCGTCCGTGCAAGGCCTTGATTCATTGGCTGGCGGTAAGAGTTCTAAGCCACTGAGTCGCACAGATTGTCCGAGTGCAGCAGAGTCATGAACGCATAGCGATTCGGTAACAAGTTCTCTGAGTTGACAAATATAGCGGAAGCATTGAAACACAAGTTAAAGTAAAGCAAGCTCTTTTATTGATATGAACATGTGTTACAAGCGGCGTATAGCCGAGATTACAAGTCGCTCAAGCCTCTCTCTCTGAAACAGTAAAAGCGTGCCAAGTGGCTACAATTGTGGAATGATTGTAGAGGCGATGTTCAGGCGATGTTCAGGCGATGTTCACAACTTATGTCTTGTATATGTGCTTCAGTTCCGGACGCACCGTTGCTTCGGAGTGATGTCCACGCCTTAGCACGCACGTTGGACGTATCCGCACCGAACGAGGTTCTCCCGCACCCTGCATACAAACTGGTGGATGATCAGTACATTGAATGCACTGGTGGGGAAGCTACTCGCCCGCTCGACAAATCCAAACACGTAATACAGGTTTCGTGCACAACTATTAAGTTGTCTTTCTAGTTGCCTTAGGATCAGTTCATGCAAATATTGAATAGCCTAACTCGTGAGGCAGTGCGCCGTGTGATATGAGAGAAACACGGCGAGACTTACCATTTGGCCTTCCCTGTCCAAGGCAAACATTGTTAAATCTAGCACGGGCAAGTATAAAACATTCAGGAGGCATACTTGATGAAAACCAAACCAATAGCATATGCAACATGAGAGTCATTTTATCATGATCGTTCAGGTGTTTAGTTGTTCATTGATGCGATGCAGTGACTCGCATGCGGATAGCCGCTAAGCGAGGATGACTTATCTATATGAACAGTTGTCGCTGGCAAAGCCATAAAGGACCGTTTATAGTCTTGGGCGGTTGGGTGCGAGAGGTCTTGTATCGCTACACGTCACCTCGCCCGGGACGGTATGGAGCGAGACGCTAGGCCATTGGGGCGTTCACTCCATGCCGCCCACTCACGTTAGACTATCAGAAAGTTCCGTCCGGATCGGATCGGCTCTGGTGCCCCGAGTGTAGCCGTCCGCAGGAACTTGAACGTTCAATACCTTGTGCACAGGTTGTCCGCGACATACAGTGGTTGGGTCAGTCAATTATCACGAGATACACGGGAACAAGAGTGCACTGGAATTGAGGACGCAAATGCACTTTGAACACGAGAACACGAGATACTTGAATCTTGATTCTGTACAGTGATTGACTTGTCTTGATGCATTCCCCTGGTTCGGGGCTGCCTGATGACCCAACGGTCTTAGATACTTGCAGGTTCAATCACGCACGGGACGACTACTTAGTAGTCTTCCGGGGTTTGGATGAAAACAAGGCAAACATTAAGCAGACAAGCATGCGTTTCTAAGGAACATAAGCAGGCACGTTGCTCGGACCCGAAGGTAAGCCGAGAGATGAAACCGTTAAGGGACTTAGCATGCGAGGGTCTGAATATAAGTAGTATTTCAATTTCCATGTTCTAGCATAGGCAATACAAGTTGGGATTATTCCCTTAGCTAGGTGCGTTGGATTTATTAGCATGCAGGGGGTGAATCACCTAGCGACTAGCATAATATTCCAGATTTTATGTGTGCTGGCTAAGCAAAGACAAGTTCACCGTAGCCACCCACCTTAGCGATGATTCGCCTCGGTAGAGTGATACGTCAAGCGAGCCTCTGAAAGTCCAAGCCGGATTCCTGTAGGGACAAGTCTGGATATCTTTTGCTTCTTGATCGAGGCAAAGCGGGTCGGGACAGTTGTACTATTGCCGTTTGAGACGGCAGTCCGCTTGAGCGGAACGGGGTGTTACAGATTATGTGGCTCGATATGTTCTCCTCGGCTTACCCTCAGACCGTGCAAAACGTAAATGCTTAAGTTTTTCTTATGAATGTAATGCTTGCCTGCTTATATGTTTACTTGTACTCGTTGTCTCGATTCAATGCCTGTCACAAAATTGCATGCCAAATTCAAGTAAATACTATATTGCCTTGCATTTATCCAAACCACCGGAAGACTATCTAATAGTCGTTCTGAGCAAAGTATAGAACATTGAAAGTATTCGAGACTGTTAGTTCGCCAAGGCATTTTTCGAACTAGGAAACTACATCAATGGACAGTTAAGTAAGATAACATCACCTCAGAAAAATTGATACTCGTCTTGTACTCAATCTAACGGCTCAGGAAGACTATGCAAAGACAGATCATGCTATGTGATTGTCTCATGCTCGTATTGCCTTAGATTACATCAAGTCAAGTGAACATTGAACAAGAATTATGTTAAGTAAAGCAATAAATCATAACTCGTGGAGCATACTCGCTCTGAACAAAATCGAGTTATCCTGTGAACTTGAAACCCAAGACTTGTATGTCACGGACAACTTGTGTACAAGGGGGATTACAGTATCTCATTCCGCGGATGGTCTCGGGGTACTGGGACCGATCCGATCTAGACGGACTCCATGTTGTTCTCTTCCTTGTTTATGGGGATGGTGCACAACGCACATGTTATTTTATGTTCGCACCATTCTCATCCCCATACTTATTTAAGAGGCATCTCTAATTGTTCAGCGGAGTGGCCTGCGATGCCCTGTTCAAGCGTTATTCCCATTCCGCTAGTGAGACATCGTTCATTATGGCTATGTCAGTGACCCTCCATATAGATAAGTCATCCTCGCTTATCGGTAATCCGCGTGCGAGTTATTACATTGCATTTAATAAACTGAAACACTTAAACATCCTCTACAACACTTCTGGATAACCTCTATGCTCGTGCACCCAAAATAGAATCTCGCCCACAACACTTGTGTTTGCATATATGTAAAACCCCCTTCCTAAAAAATCGTATATACCTTTTTATTTATTAATTATTATATTAAATTAATGTAATTAGGTCCAAATAGGAGAAATAGATTTTTAATAATTTTTATGTTAGGTGTTCGGGCACTTAGATGACTTGTGCGACCATCAGGAATTTTTCAGAATTTATTCCATGTAGGAGACCCCTTGAGCTGTTGCTAGCCTAACGATGTGCAATACCCTATTATAAATTTTCTTATGTGTGAATATATATATATATATATATATATATATATATATATATATATATATATTCAAATATATATGTATATATATATATTTAAAGAAAGAAAGGAAAAGAAATTATTAAATAACTAACTAATAGTATAATAATAATAATACTAAGAATAATAACATACTTAGTATCCTTAAGTCCTTAGGAGCTTTTATTCCTCTCTAGCAACTTGCAGTTGGTATATTTTGTGGTAATTTGGCCTTATTATTAGTCTATAAATATTAATCATCCTGTGATGAAAATTTTAGTAATCTGAACATTCATTAAGAAAATTTTGAGGCACGATGGGCATCTTGGAGGATTTCTGGTTCACAAGAGGTTCACTAGTCATTTTGCAGAAATTGCTATGTCCATCGCCCACTTAAACCCGCGGACTCCTTGCACAGCAACTTAGAAACATGCATTGACCCTCCAGCCGAATTAAAACTGCGGACCCCTTTACTTCCATTCAAACCCGATCCCCTCAACCCTCTCTCTCTCTCCTAATATATTATATATATATATATATATAATAGCTCTCTAAAACCCTAACCTAAAACTCCAGACTTTCTCTTCTCATCTAGAGCCATCACCGCAGCCAGAGAAGCCCCACCAAGCCATCCAACCATCCCGTCGATGCCGACCTCGCGAACTGCAGTCTCCCACTCGAAGCACCTTCGCTCCGGCGTATTTTCCCGTTGACTCGCTCATCCAAACGCTGTTCCGTTTTCATAGGTATGATCATCCCTTAACTCTCTCCAATATTTGTTTTATAGCCTACCTCGGAAAACGTGTGACCTAGATGCAAAATAGCGCCCAAGTTGGCCCGGACTTACCCAATTCTGAAATCGCAGAAACTTGCGATGACCACCCATATTGTCGAGTTCGTATCTCCCACCACAGAGATCTGAATTTGATGATTCTTTTTGATACCTGTAGATTACATGACCTAGTTTATTTTTTGTATAATAACCTTGTGCTATTAGTTGCTGTGGACGTAATGGTATTCGTCACAAAACTGCGCGCACCCACTTTTTACGGTTTTCAAAAAGTTGGAGATCGGAGCGCGCCCCGCCAAACGGGACCGCCCCGTCGTGTGCCAAGTGTACCGAATGGTGCACACAGCATAATCGGACACGTGAAAATTCGTGGGGACTGATTCGGACTCGTGCGCGCGCCGGAATCAGGCCGGATCCGCGGACACATTTCTTGTCGCCACTTTTGTGGAACTCGCGAGTATTTTGTGCACGCTTGTCAGATTGTGACAAAACTTGCGCCACTGGACTCGTGGTAACACGCTGGTCCTGTGACCCAATTTTCACGCATTTTTGAGATGGTTGACCAGATCGCCAATTGGCGGGTCCCACAGTTGACTTTTTGGACCAAATTTTGTTCGGCTCATCGGAATCCAAATTTGGACATACCGTTGGGTTCGTATTGATATCTAGAGTTGTTTGACCCATAGTTTGTCCCATTTAGAGACTGTTACCCTTGGCACGCTTTTCGGTGCAAAGTGGGCCACACGTGGACCCCACTTTTACCCGAAATTACCGTTTTGTCCCTGTGTCCAAATTGGACGAAAGGGATGTGCTTTTTAGCTATTTTGCTTATTCCGGAAACGTTGGTGATATTTATTTCAGCATCCGGAGATATTTGTTCTGTGGCCATAGCTTCTGGTCCTGTGTATTGGACATCTGGACGTGACATTTTGCAGTTTCTTGCCAGGCAAGTATACCTTGCCATTGTACTGTTATTTATATTCCATATGTTGCATGCATCTTTACTTTCTGTCCTTAGTTCATATATTTTAATTGTTATATAAAATGCTCGCGGCGGTGACGTCGCGATATGTTTTTATTTATATATTGCATTGACCTTGTTCATGAGACTACCCCATTATCATGTAGCACCATTAGATTTCCTTTGACTGTGACACATATTTTACACGAGTTGTGAGTCTCATATAGATCATGGACGCACGTATTGACTGATCATCGGTACGTGTGGGACGTGCGTTAGGGATAACTGTTGTTAGAAACTTTGCATGCTAGTAGACTTGGCAGTTATTAGAGGTCCAGGGACATAGCTTATTGTAGTACGGTGGTCCCATCCTTGTCCTTGTTTGGTTGCAGGATTGGGCTAGGGTACTAAGAATAGGCTATGGACCAAATCGTGTCATGGATGTGACATGCTTAGAGCATGGGGTGGGGAGAACAACAAGTACCGCATTTGAGCTCCTTTACACTTTTTCTGTGAAGCCCGGATTCTCCGCTGGAGATACGGGTGATGATGACCCTTATATATTATGTACTATCAGGCGGGCCACCGGCGTTCAAAAGACGACGTGCCTTTTGGGCCCCTGGCTCTTCAAAAGAGAACCATGCCAAATCCCAGTTTTCAGCCAGATAGCTCACTTGTGGGGAAATGTGTTCTTAACTGCATTCACATAGATGGTTAGGCGACCCATTGGATATTTATTTCAGTACTTTATTGGCATGTGTTTAAGTATACTTGTTATGTCCCTCTGAGGACCTGGTCCGCTGCCAGGTGTACCTGTTCTTGAGTATTGCAGGAGCACAGATTTGGAAGGATATAGATGCTTCGTGGATGTCTTCTCTTCGAGCCGGGATTGGCAGCTGGTACTTATATTGTTTGAGTGAGTTGTACTTATATTGTATTTACTTTTCCCATTCGAGTTGGTAGTTGATTTGTTTCCACCCAACTATCATTCTTAGATACTCCCTATTGAGATCTAGTTCATAGATACTGGTTATTTATTTCTATATGATTTTGGTGGATAAGATTTAGATTTTACCCTGTGACTTGTATTACATTTTATACCACTTGTGGATTTTATATTCATATTACAGCGTACGTATGGATTTGGTTTCCATATATTGGAGTTGCCATATTCATGCGGCTGGCATGCTTACGTGTCCTAGTCCTACGTATTTTTGGGACTGGGGCGTGACATATTTTTGTGGTGGCCCATGCAGGTCGAGAGCATATTGTCTCGGTTACGTTACTATACCGAACAAGCCTGCACCTAGGACTAGAATATAGGATCTCATCCATAATTGACTCTGATTCATCTTTCTCCTCTCTGTTCTATTTTGAACAAATGCATCCTGCTTGATTCTTGTGCTTCCCTAATAGTTCTTTAAGTATAGCCTTCTCCTAGAATATAGAAGTTCCTGTTGTTAGATGATAATTAGAGTAGCACATCTATTTAGAATACAACGAGATTATAGATACACTACTAAGTTTAGAATATCTAGCGAACCCTAGAATCCCTTATCCCTATAATTGGTTTACCATTACCCGGATGTATTATGAGGACTTGAGAGTAGTATAGACACTACTAGAGTTAGTTAGAAGGTTACCATAATGTTGCCCCTAGCATTGAGGAACCCATAGAAAACCAAAACTTAATATTTGGACTGAACCTAACCTTCATAGTTAGATAATATTGGAACTATAAACTTAGATCATTGTCTTATTATTAGTAGACAACACTTTAGGAAGCCAAGAGCATTGAATATAGTAGTTTCTTGAACATACCGCAAACACAGAGAGTAGCGTAGCATCTCCCTTTAGGAAACCTTGACATTATCTATAGCCTCTCTATTTTATTTCATATATTTGTTTCCCTGAAACCCTAGCACTCGCTATTTGTGCGACGACTAATCATGTTCTTCTATTCTTCATCTTTCAAATCGTGCCCTCTGACACTTCTGATTGTAGGCCAAATGAATTCTTTTATGATATGATATATAGTTTCCTAGAATTATAGTTGTAATCTTGAATTTTGAAATTATGTGCTTAGTAGCAAGAATTTGATAGTTGAACTGTTCATTTAGATTATAATTTTATGGTTACAACTTAGTTTTAAATCACGTAATTGAGGGCTAGTAACCTTTCTATCTTTACTATTGACACTTGTTCTATAAGCACTATGACTAAGAGGTAAGATGACCATGACCTATGTAATATAAGAGGATACCCTAACAAGTATCAAGACCTTTTCTCATAGACCTTAATAGGAGCTTTTATGGTATCCTTAAGACAATACAATAGTAGTTAATTATTTTAAATTGGGTAGTATACCTCACCACCTAGTATCACATAGCCCTTGTGATCCATTGATGAAGTGTAACTGAATGACATTAATTGTATGCTAACATAAGATGATAGTGTTTATTCAGACTATAGAACTTAGAGGCTCACACCCCTACTTTGTCGACTATCGACTTAGACAAGGAAGTAATATGATAGCTGTAGAGATTGTAGAGTCTTTTGTTATTGTTGCCTATGTTGTTTTGTTTTTACAAACTCGAATTATTTTGTAACTTCTCTCATCATAATCCAGCGTTATATCTCTGTACTACCTTGACTTATGCTGCTATTATAGCCTAGTTTTGTAAGCTTATTCTTTATCGAGCTTGTTCATGACATGTATTATTGGAGTACTACACTAATACATTTCAGAACCAGTGTATTAAGGTCTAGCTAGCCTTAGTGCGCTTGGTTCGCCCTTCGCATTGCTACTTTACGTGGATTGGGATAAAATTTGCTTAGTTTCTTAGACAAATGTACTTGCCCTCTAAACCTGCCTGAGCATATCGTATCGGCTACATAACTGTACTAATACGAGCATGTGAATAGGAACTACCAAAATAGGATTTCAATCCACAACTGCCTTGACAATTCCCAATTGGATTCTTTAAACGCCTTGATCCCAATACTTCTATTCTATTACGCTGCCCTTGAACTCTTTATTATTGATCTTCGTCTTCCCTTATTTTGGAAAGATGAAACCTCGTGCTTGGTATAAGTTTGATACACAGAGAGTACTAGATATACCCGTAGGCCGATCACATACTTGAGAATTATTCTTTTGGACATATCATATGTGATATGATCGGCGTTGAAGTTTCGAGGATTGAACGACATGAGTAAATAAATTAAGGAATATTTTTCTTAAAGTATATAGCCTTCTGTGATAGATGGATAAATTCTAAGTTGGGTAGTAGTGCATTGTCAATACGGGAGGAATTTCTTTTAGATTATGATCGAGTAAGATTAGATTGGGAGAGGTTCAAGCCATTGTAATTTTGAGAAATTTAGAAGGATGACTAAGATGATGAGGATCAATGAATTGATATTGAGGACCCAATATTTATACCTTAAGTGCATGAGTTAAATTTTTGAACAATGAAGGTAGAACCATCAATTTGAATTTAGAGGATAAATATAGAATTTTAGACTTGAATATTGGTGGACTGCATTTAAATTATTTTATTTTCAATTTGGTGATTTGAATTAAGAATTAAAATTTTGGTTGGACGACCTATTTGAAATAATGAGGATATGAATGAAATTTAAAGAGTTGAGGCATACAAAATTTTATAAGTAAAAATGGAAATATATTGGACTCAAACCACTTCTAAAGGAGATTATGATAGTTAGAGATCGTGAGGTAAAAGTTATATGCGTATGTAAATCTTGGAGATGGTATGTGGATATGGATAATTTGAAACAAGGGGAGAAGAGATAATCATAGGTTAAATTTTGATTGGAGCAGTGGACATCTTAACCTAGAAGTGATTGCAATGGATATGATTAAGATTTTAGTTATCGCAAGAAGATTGCGACTGAATTGCCTTATTGTACCTAAAGGATTAACCGATTCCGCCTTATTTCAATTTTGAGGACGACATTGTCTTAAGTTGGCTGAATTGTGAAACCCCCTCACCTAAGAATTTGACCTACTCGGCTTAGATAGTGAGACTGAGGCTAGCACGAATCCACTTAGAAATAGAACACGATATTTTATTTAGTTTACAACATGATATCACTTGACACGCCTTACCGTGCTCCGATAATTGGAGCACTACACTAGCCACTGCCTTCCTACAAATTCTACACCCTTATCCTAGACATGCCCAACATCCAATTCCCATCTTTGTGCAATTTTCCAATTGTTGGACGCTTTTATGCAAAAGAGCATTTATGTGACTACACCATTGGACATGACACATGAAGAAACCTATTTTTCGCTCATATGGATTTTTTCATGATTTTTTTTTCGGGATGTGCAACGTGCAACATCGCCCACCCCTTTAAACCTAGCCTTGTATTTTAAACAATGCAAATCTTATACCATCATTGCATTCTATCGTGGCTTAATTTTAATTTCGAGGATAAAATTTTTACAAGTTGGGTAGAATGTAAAACCCCCTTCCTAGAAAATCGTATATACCTTTTTATTTATTAATTATTATATTAAATTAATGTAATTAGGTCCAAATAGGAGAAATAGATTTTTAATAATTTTTATGTTAGGTGTTCGGGCACTTAGATGACTTGTGCGACCATCAGGAATTTTTCGGAATTTATTCCATGTAGGAGACCCCTTGAGCTGTTGCTAGCCTAACGATGTGCAATACCCTATTATAAATTTTCTTATGTGTGAATATATATATATATATATATATATATATATATATATTCAAATATATATGTATATATATATTTAAAGAAAGAAAGGAAAAGAAATTATTAAATAACTAACTAATAGTATAATAATAATAATACTAAGAATAATAACATACTTAGTATCCTTAAGCCCTTAGGAGCTTTTATTCCTCTCCAGCAACTTGCAGTTGGTATATTTTGTGGTAATTTGGCCTTATTATTAGTCTATAAATATTAATCATCCTGTGATGAAAATTTTAGTAATCTGAACATTCATTAAGAAAATTTTGAGGCACGATGGGCATCTTGGGGGATTTCTGGTTCACAAGAGGTTCACTAGTCATTTTGCAGAAATTGCTATGTCCATCGCCCACTTAAACCCGTGGACTCCTTGCACAGCAACTTAGAAACATGCATTGACCCTCCAGCGGAATTAAAACCGCGGACCCCTTTACTTCCATTCAAACCCGATCCCCTCAACCCTCTCTCTCTCTCCTAATACATTATATATATATATATATATATATATATATATATATATATATATATATATATATAATAGCTCTCTAAAACCCTAACCTAAAACTCCAGACTTCCTCTTCCCATCTAGAGCCGTCACCGCAGCCAGAGAAGCCCCACCAAGCCATCCAACCATCCCGTCGACATCGACCTCGCGAACTGCAGTCTCCCACTCGAAGCACCTTCGCTCCAGCGTATTTTTCTGTTGACTCGCTCATCCAAACGCTGTTCCGTTTTCATAGGTATGATCATCCCTTAACCCTCTCCAATATTTGTTTTATAGCCTACCTCGGAAAACGTGTGCCCTAGATGCAAAACAGCGCCCAAGTTGGCCCGGACTTACCCAATTCTGAAATCGCAGAAACTTGCGATGACCACCCATATTGTCGAGTTCGTATCTCCCACCATAGAGATCCGAATTCGATGATTCTTTTTGATACCTGTAGATTACATGACCTAGTTTATTTTCTGTATAATAACCTTGTGCTATTAGTTGCTGTGGACGTAATGGTATTCGTCACAAAACTGCGCGCATCCACTTTTTCCGGTTTTCCAAAAGTTGGAGATCGGAGCGCGCCCCGCCAAACAGGACCGTCCCGCCGTGTGCCAAGTGTACCGAATGGTGCACACAGCATAATCGGACATGTAAAAATTCGTGGAGACTGATTCGGACGCGTGCGCGCGCCGAAATCAGGCCGTATCCGCGGACACATTTCTTGTCGCCACTTTTGTGGAACTCGCGAGTATTTTGTGCACGCTTGTCAGATTATGACGAAACTTACGCCACTGGACTCGTGGTAACGCGCTGGTCCTGTGACCCAATTTTCACGCATTTCTGAGACGGTTGACCAGATCGCCAATTGACAGGTCCCACAGTTGACTTTTTGGACCAAATTTTGTTCGGCTCATCGGAATTCAAATTTGGATATACTGTTGGGTTCGTATTGACATCTAGAGTTGTTTGACCCATAGTTTGTCCCATTTAGAGACTGTTACTCTCGGCACGCTTTTCGGTGCAAAGTGGGCCACACGTGGACCCCACTTTTACCCGAAATTACCGTTTTGTCCCTGTGTCCAAATTGGACGAAAGGGATGTGCTTTTTAGCTATTTTGCTCATTCCGGAAATGTTGGTGATATTTATTTCAGCATCCAGAGACATTTGTTCTGTGGCCATAGCTTCTGGTCTTGTGTATTGGACATCTGGACGTGACATTTTGCAGTTTCTTGCCAGGCAAGTATACCTTGCCATTGTACATTTATTTATATTCCATATGTTGCATGCATCTTTACTTTCTGTCCTTAGTTCATATATTTTAATTGTTATATAAAATGCTCGCGGCGGTGACGTCGCGATATATTTTTATTTATATATTGCATTGACCTTGTTCATGAGACTACCCTATTATCATGTAGCACCATTAGGTTTTCTTTGACTGTAACACATATTTTACACGAGTTGTGAGTCTCATATAGATCATGGACGCACGTATTGACTGATCATCGGTACGTGTGGGACGTGCGTTAGGGATAACTGCTGTTAGAAACTTTGCATGCTGGTAGACTTGGCAGTTATTAGAGGTCCAGGGACATAACTTATTGTAGTACGGTGGTCCCATCCTTGTCCTTGTTTGGTTGCAGGATTGGACTAGGGTACTAAGAATAGGCTATGGACCAAATCGTGTCATGGATGTGACATGCTTAGAGCATGGGGTGGGGAGAACAACAAGTACCGCATTTGAGCTCCTTTACACTTTTTCTGTGAAGCCCGGATTCTTTGCTGGAGATACGGGTGATGATGACCCTTATATATTATGTACTATCAGGCGGGCCACCGGCGTTCAAAAGACGACGTGCCTTTTAGGCCCCTGGCTCTTCAAAAGAGAACCATGCCAAATCCTAGTTTTCAGCCAGATAGCTCACTTGTGGGGAAAGGTGTTCTTAACTGCATTCACATAGATGGTTATGCGACCCATTGGATATTTATTTCAGTACTTTATTGGCATGTGTTTAAGTATACTTGTTATGTCCCTCTGAGGACCTGGTCCGCTGCCAGGTGTACCTGTTCTTGAGTATTGCAGGAGCACAGATTTGGAAGGATATAGATGCTTCGTGGATGTCTTCTCTTCGAGCCGGGATTGGCAGCTGGTACTTATATTGTTTGAGTGAGTTGTACTTATATTGTATTTACTTTTCCCATTCGAGTTGGTAGTGGATTTGTTTTCACCCAACTATCATTCTTAGATACTCCCTATTGAGATCTAGTTCATAGATACTGGTTATTTATTTCTATATGATTTTGGTGGATGAGATTTAGATTTTACCCTGTGACTTGTATTACATTTTATACCACTTGTGGATTTTATATTCATATTACAGCGTACGTATGGATTTGGTTTCCATATATTGGAGTTGCCATATTCATGCGTCTGGCATGCTTACGTGTCCTAGTCCTACGTATTTTTGGGACTGGGGCGTGACAATATATGCTATTGCCCTGGATTCATTATATATATGCTCGTGCTTGAATTAACTTGGTTTGCCTTGGATAGGGAAGGACAAATGGTAAGTTAGTAAGTCTCGTCGTGTTACTCATATATCATACGACACACTGCCACACGAGTTAGGCTATTCATCATTGCCATAAAACGGATCCTTAGAAAGATAACTTAATAGATAGTGCACGGAACCTATATAACGTGTTTGGATTTGTCGAGCAGACTAGAACCTCCCCACTTGTGCATTCATGTACTGATAATGCACCAGATTGCTTACAAAGTGCGGGAGAACCTCGTTCGGTACGGATGCCTCATTCGTATGCACTAAGGCGTGGAGTCCACTCTGAAGCCTTGGAGCGTTGCGTCCGGAACTGAAGTACATATACAAGACATAATGTTGGAACATAGCCTATGTATCATTCCATAAATATAGCCACTTGGCATGCTTTTACTATTTCAGAGAGAGAGAGAGGCTTGAGCGACTTGTAATCTCGGCCTAGTGCCGCCTATAACACTTGTTCAACATCAATAAAGAGTTTGCTTTACTTCTATACTTGTGTTATTCAATGCTTCCGTTATTGACGACTCTGTGAACTTGTTACCAATAGCCTATGCATTTATTATTCTACTACACTCGGATAATCTGTGTGACTCTGTGGCTTAGACCACTTACCGTCTATATGGATCATGGCCTTGCACGGGCGCAGCTCACGCTCGTGCGGCATCACGTCCAGATGGGTCAAGCAATCGTCCCGCGGAAGTGTTGGCGCGGTGATTCATGCCTAATGGGGACGACCGATTAGCCTGCGGGAGATCGGAAAGTGACATTTTGGTATCAGAGCATGACTATACGCTTTTGGACTTCGTTTCATTTTCTCAGTTTTGAAAGCTCATTTGTGGGTTATGTGCATAGGCACTCTCAATGTCCCATCGGAATATTCCAAACATTGAGTCTAAATACTTTCAAAAAGTTGTATGTGAATGATATGATTGCTTGTACGAAATTGTGATGCGAAGGCCTTTGTGCCGACCTGTACTAGACTTGTGGGATTAGACTCGTGCTAGAATTTGCAAGTTATGTGCAACCCGAATAACTATACATGATTACCCAACTGGTTAGTGTGCGGAATAGAATATCGCCCGAACAATTAGCTATGCACACGCCTTTCGGTTAAGTTGTGTTAAGTATCGCACGCCAAGACCCTTTGGTGCAAGCTAGTTGCAAACGAGATTGGAATATCGTTCAGATAAGAGACAAGTCAAACTTAGAATGGCACCCGATAGAAACATTATCAGATTATCGCTTAGGCGAATATAGAGAATCATGCTTGGATTTTGGAAAATAGCTCGAAGGTTATTTCGTGTCGGAAGATACAAATCAAATATGGTTTGCTTGGATGACTATTAAAAGAATATATATATATATATATATATATATATATATATACTATGTATCGTGCAAGAATTCTAAGGAATGACTCGGCAAATACGCTAGCGATTGACGCGAACATCGATTAAGAATTTGATTGGGTAACTCGATTCCGAGTAGTGTATGGATCATTTAGAATTATCCAATGAATTTGTAGATCTCGTACGATAGTGGGATTGAACAATTTAAGAATGTCATGAATAAATGATAAGGCTTATATCAATTAGGGATTCATGGAAATGGGAATCGATATCTTGGTTAAGAAAACTTGTTGGAAACTTGGAGGATTGTGCGAGAGATTTCAGATTGAAATAAACGGACTGAACTTGAATACAATATCGCTCGAATAGAAGTTAGCCTTGAAAGAAGTATTGTGGTTCGATAAAAAAGATAAGCGATAATGGATTTGACTTGGAGTTTGGAAGAACGATCTTGAAACTAGTTCGAAATGATAACCTTCAAAATTAGTCATAGCGAGAACGATTATCCTGCGGAAGCGCCGACGTGATAATTTTACGTAGGGCGGGGATGATTGAACTCACGGGAACATGTTCGGTGATTATTCCAAACGAACTCGATGAATAGAACGTATCACAAGTGGATAGACTTGGGCTTGAATATTTGAAACTTAGTTGTTTGAGGAATGCCAGAAGTAGACTATAGATTTATCAAAACGGTAACATTGAAGTTGGATGATTTTGTTAGACGAATTATAATCACTGCATGAATGGACTTGACTTGATGGACTTGATATATATAACTTGGATGAAGCAAGATGAAATATTAAGGTGTCTCGATCATTTCAAAGATAGCCATAACACTTGACGTTCTTGTCTTGTGCGAGCGTAACTCTATGCTCGTATATACGTCACGTCCGGATTAGGATGATTATCCAGCGGGAGCGTTGACGTGGTGATCTCACGTCCAACGAGGGTGATCGAACTTGCGGGAGACCGAAGTATGACAACTGATGGATCGTCTCGACTTTTGGTTCGACACGATAAGACGAATAGAAAATGCAAGTGAATCGGAAGTGTTTCGATGATAAGTTAGCCTAGAACCTGGAATAAATCACGCTTAATGGTTTCATGAACGGATACATGAAACTTGTTGGAAGACTTGGAGTTATAAACAAAGGTTTAGAATCGAATCTTGGCTTGGTGGTCTATACTTGGTATGGATAGGGATTCTATCAAAATATATTTGAATAGACAGACTATGTAAATCACTAGGCTTGTCCTGCAACTTGGATATACCGTAAAATTTACTGAACGGACTCAACCCTATGCAAATGAATGTGTTATTATGTGTAGGATGTTCCGTGCTCCATATTTAGAAATTTGAGTGAAACGAGCTTGGGTAGAATACCCCGAGCAAATAAACATTGGTTTGATCCTAGGAATTGGGGCGAGCATCGTGCGACAAACTTGCACTATAAATTGTGTGCTTGAACTTGTACCTATGACCTTGTAAGCTGACCTAGTAATTAGGCAGACGACCCTTTGGCGAGTGAAAGAAACTTGTGTGACCGACTTTAGAACATTGCCTGAACAAAGATATAGAACTGAGGCAGCAAGACTTAGAGTTAGACTAGGAACGGTAACGCGGGCTATGTTTGACCCTAACGAATGAACGCTAGTCAGTTAACCCGAATATATTGTGCTTAACGGTAGTGCAAAACTTGAATTAAGTTGGAATGGAAATAGACTTGGATTTGATTGACCCTGTTGGAAGTAAAATAAGAACCCTTGAGATTTTCGCAAGTAGCTTGTCTGATTTTACTATATCTAAGTTTGGTTGAATGCATATGTTTGAGGGACACCTTAAACGTGTGCATGATCCAAGACTCAATGATATGTGAAAATTGAGTGCTTAGATATCGCTATCACTAAGTTGGTTGACATGCATATGTTTGAAGAACGCTTTGAATATGTGCACGATCCAGACTCGTGATATGCTGATCTCGAATGCTAGTGCAAGTGAATATCCGCATGAACAAGTATAACGACTTGTATAAGTGCCTCAACCTTAGATCATTATTCCTGATAGATTATAACGTACCCCGCGTTAACCGATATATGTTTCGTGATAAGGCGCAATTGAGACAAAGTCAAAACTTGGATTGAATGATAGAGTCATTCAATATGACCGACCCAGCATACACGCAATACGGTATAAGGAACGGATAGAAGATTATGTTCAAACGGATCTAGTGGTACTGATTGCTATGTTCGGGATAGACTCGATAGTGCGATAGAACGACTTACGCTCAGGAAGTCTCGAGGACGAGACTTTTTTGAGTGGTGTATAATGTAACGACCCATTCCGCTCAAGCGGACAGCCAATTCAAACGACAAAAGTACAACGACCCAACTCGCTTTCCTCAGGGAGAATACTCGTTTGAGTTAAAAGGATTTCTCGATTTGGCCCTTCAGGAGTTCCGGCTTAGGCTTTCAAAGGCTCGCTCAGAGTATCACTCGACCGAGGCGAATCATCGCTAAGGTAGGTGGCTACGATGAACTTGTCTTTGCTTAGCCAGCACACTTAAAATATGGATGATACATGCTAGTCACTAGGTGAATCACCCCCAACATTCTAATAAGAATACAACGCACCTAGCTAAGGGAATAATCCCAACTTGTATTGCTTGTGTTAGAACATCAAAATAAAACATTGCTTATAAATGGACCCTTGCATGCTACCTTTGCCTTGCGCAACTAGACCCCGCTATGCCTCGAGTAAAATGATATATGTATACTCTGTAGTGCACTGTTCACTTGCTACACTATATGACCCTAGATTATGTCGCTCGATATGTTCTCTTATGGTTTCACTTCTCGGCTTACCCTCAGACCGTGCAAAATATAAATGCTTAGTTTTTCTTATGAATGCAATGCTTGCCTGCTTATATGTTAACTTGTACTCGTTGCCTCGATTCAATGCTTGTCACAAAATTGTATGCCAAATTCAAGTAAATACTATCTTGCCTTGCATTCATCCAAACCACCGGAAGACTATCTAATAGTCATTCTGAGCCAAGTATAGAACATTGAAAGTATTCGGGACCGTTAGGTCGCCAAGGTATTTTCTGAACTAGAAAACTGCATCAATGGACAGTTAACCAAGATAACATCACCTCGAAAAAATTGATACTCGTCTTGTACTCAATCTAACGGCTCAGGGAGACTATGCAAAGATATATCATGCTATGTGATTGTCTCATGCTCGTATCGCCTTATATTGCATCAAGTCAAGTGAACACTGAACAAGAATTATGTCAAGTAAACCAAGAAATCATAGCTCGTGGAGCATACTCGTTCTGAACAAAATTGAGTTATCATGTGAACCTGAAACCCAAGACTTGCATGTCACGGACAACTTATGCACAAGGGGGATTATAATATCCCATTTCGCGGACGATCTTGGGGCACTAGGACCGATCCGGTCTAGACAGACTCCATATTGTTCTCTTTATTGTTTATTGGGATGGTGTGCAACGCCCATGTTATTTTACGTTCGCACCATTCTCATCCCCATACTCATTGAATAGGCATCTCTAATTGTTCGACAGAATGGCTTGAGATGCCCTGTTCAAGCGTTACTCCCATTCCGGTAGTGAGACATTGTCCATTATGGCTATGCCAATGACCCTCCATATAGATAAATCATCCTCGCTTAGCGGCAATCCGCATGCAAGTCATTGCATTGCATTCAATAAACTGAAACACTTGAACATCCTTTGCAACACTTCTGGATAACCTATATGCTCGTGCACCCAAAATAGAATCTCTCCCACATCACTTGTATTTTCATATATGCTATTGCCCTGGATTCATTATATGCTCGTGCTTGAATTAACTTGGTGTTCCTTGGACAGGAAAGGACAAATGGTAAGTTGGTAAGTCTCATCGTGTTACTCATATATCGCGCGGCACACTGCCACACGAGTTAGGCTATTTATTATTGCCATAAAACTGATCCTAAGGCAAGATTAGAAAGATAACTTAATAGATGATGCATGGAACCTATATAACGTGTTTGGATTTGTCGAGCGGACGAGAAGCCTCCCCACTAGTGCATTCATGTACTGATAACCCACCAGATTGCTTGTAGGGTGCGGAAAAACCTCGTTCGGTGCGGATGCCTCCTTCGTGCGCGCTAAGGCGTGGAGTCAACTCTGAAGACTTGGAGCGTTGCGTCCGGAACTGAAGCATATATACAAGACATAATGTTGGAACATCGCCTATGTATTATTTCATAAATGTAGCCACTTGGCATGCTTTTACTATTTCAGAGAGAGAGAGAGAGAGAGAAAGAGAGAGAGAGAGAGAGAGAGAGAGGCGAGAGCGACTTGTAATCTCGGTCTAGTGCCGTCTGTAACACTTGTTCAATATCAATAAAGAGTTTGCTTTACTTCTATACTTGTGTTATTCAATGCTTCCGCTATTGACGACTCTGTGAACTTGTTACCAATCGCCTATGCGTTTATTATTCTGCTGTACTAGGATAATCTGTGCGACTCTGTAGCTTAGACCTCTTACCGCCTGCATGGCCCACGGCCTTGCAGGGCGCGGCTCACGCTCGTACGGCATCACGCCCAGATGGGTCAACCGATCATTTTGTGGGAACGCTGGCACGATAATTCGTGCGTAGCGGGGATGGCCGATTAGCCTGCAGAATATTGGGGCGTGACAGTCCCAGCTTTTGTAGAGCTTTCTTTCTACTGGATTGTAGAGTTTATAGCCAAACTCATCCCGACCGTAACCGACAAAGACGTACCGTCTCGTCTTTGGCTCAAGTTTGGATCTCTTGTCCTTCGGTACATGCATGAAGGCATTACAACCAAACACTCATAGATGATTGTATGACGGCTCTTTCCTGTACCATACTTTGTCATGCATATTATTCTGTAAAGTAGCACTAGGAGATAAATTAATAACATAAGCATCTGTGTAAAGTGTCTCACCCCAATAGCTACCTGACAAGTTTGCTTTTGACAGCAAACACCGCACCCTCCCCATCAGCGTCCTGTTCATCCGCTCCGCTACACCGTTGAGCTACGGTATCTTTGGTGGAGTCTTCTGGTGTCATATCTTTTGCTCTCTTCAATAAGCATTAAAGGGACTGATATACTCGCAGCCATTGTCCGACCGAACACATAGCAACTTCTTGCCCGTCTCCCTTTCAACAGAGGCCGGAAACTCTTTGAAAGTTGACAGCACTTGATCCTTGGTCTTTATGGTATAGATCCAAACCTTTCTGGAATATTTATCAATAAATGTTACAAAATAAGAAGCACTACCAATGGATTTTATCTTCATAGGACCGTAGACATCCGAGTGAATCCACTCGAGCAACGTCGTCTTCCTTGAACTTGTGTGACTTTGAAAAGATACCCTATTTTGCTTCTCCACAGTGCGTACACTTCTCCAACTCTATAGAATTTAGCCCTGTAATCACCTTCCTGTTCACCAAGTAGCTCATTCTCTTCTCGCTGATATGGCTCAGCCGCCTGTGCCATAACTCAGTAGATGCATCAGTAGTTGCGTTAATCTCCTATGCCTCTTGTGCGCTTTCTTCCATATATTAGAGTTCAAATCTCTTGCTTCCTCTGGCAATTACCATCGAACCTCTGGAAAGTTTCCACTGATTGTTCTCGAAGAGACTGAAGAAACCCTCGTCATCCAACCTTCCAACCGAGACCAGGTTGAAACGGATATCAGGGACATGACAGACATCTTTGAGAACAAGAACTGCACCCATCTTTGTCCTCAAATGCACATCTCCAATGGCAACCACCTGTCACGACCCAATTCCGTGGAATCGTTGGGGTCCCCCCCGAATCGTGACCGCCGTGCGGGCCTGAGGTTGCGCCTGCACAAGGCTTTAATATTTTGCATAACGAGCACATATTCAGAGTATACAGATAAATTAAAACACAGATTTGAAACATGGAAAAGTTCTCTTTATTGATAATGAACATCTATTACAAACTCTTGAACGAGTCAGCTAATTTGCCGTACGGGCTTACAAAAGTGTTGACTCAAAATGAGATAGCAGTCCTGTACATTACATCCATTTACTAAACTTCAAAATGATATAGACCTCCGGGCTGGAGGACGACTTTGCCACAGAGCTGCATTGTGTATATAGAGTTGCAAGCTCCTGCTTCAAAATACTTCAAGGATGGCGCGATCAGGATATGCCTACAGCTGGACTGGATCGGGAAGACGACTTCGGCTCCTCGCTCGGTTCGCCTTAGTGCGGAGAACCTGTTTCAACGAGGGTCAGCATGTCGAAACATACTAGTGAAGGCGAGCTAACCGAACTATACCAATCAACACGTTATTTTAATGAAGCATGCATATTTTTGTGGGTTTCTATCTTGCCTTAGTTCATTTACAAGTAAGCAGCATATAGAATTTACTGAAATAAACTTGCCACCGTTCGATGGATTTTACCTGTCCGTCTGAACCACCTGCACAATACTTACCATGCTTTCCCTGACACGAAGACACAAGTTAGTTTGTAACATGTTTAAATATACACGAGGATCACTGGCTTGATGCCATAGTGGACGTAGCCAAGGGATAGCATGCTACGAGAGTACACGATGCGCTGCAAGCTATCCTGTCCCATACACGATGACTAGACACGAGTTCCGCCCAGATCGGATCGGTGCTAGTGCCCCAGCGACCGTCCGCAGAACAAATACCTAGTGTACAAGTTATCCATGATCGAACACGATTATTAAGTCAACAATTCATGCAGTTGAGGCAACACGAGTACAAGAACACGAGTACAAGACAAGCAGTATTACATGATTCATTTTGCATAGCCTCCCTGAACAATTATTCGCATACAAGATATGATCCATACTTAGCACAATTTATAGAACATTTGCAACGAACTAGCATACAATAAGATAACAGTTCACAGGTTTAGTTGACATGCAATACAATCAAAGTCTATTCCCTTCTTATCTTGGTATCTTTTATTATTACTTGGTATCATCTGATCGGGGCAACAAGAATGCAAGAGTTTTAGGTGTTAAGACTTTGAAGCAGGACTAGCTAATCGGGATGGTAGCCACTCACTTAGATGGTTGGAAGGGAGAAGGAAAGAGGCGCTTCAAGACTCCGCTCGTAAGCCTCCTACTGCTCGTTCACCTGCATTGCACGAACAGCTCGATCAATACTTCTTCCTCTCTTTCCAATCTCGGAATTAAAGTGCAATTCAATGAACGAAAATAATAAAATCCATCGAAACCGTTCAAAGAAACCCAAGCAAATCCAAAAAGCAACTCAAAGCACGAAAGCAACCAGCGACATCAAAATCCGAGACAACAAAGATAACAGCGGAGAGGTCCCTCCTGACTCTGCCGCTAAGTCGATCCCGGGGGCACGGTCCACTGAATATGAGAATCGATTCCGAAAAAACAAATCCATAACGAGGACGAGTTCTTGTTTCAATCTATCCCGATCGAACGATACCGACTTGTGTTTCTTAGCCGCGCTCCTCGAATATGAGGATCGGGGCGCTACATCCTACCCAACCAATTGGATATTTTATCCTCGAAACTTAGGAATAGAACCTACCGTTAGGGATTATTTTGTTGAGGACGGCGATCAGGAAGGTTCGGGCAGGAACTAATGGTATGGCCTGGTTTTCCACAAGCGAGGCATAACCCAAGTCTCAAGCTGCAATCTTTCTTATCGTGCCCACGCTTTTTGCAGAACTGACATGTATTACTCCAATCCCTTAATTGCTGACCACCATCGTTTTGTCGCTTTGCAGCGTTGTTTCCTCTATGGTTGTTTTGGCGTTTGTGATTGTAGGTATGCACAACACCGGTAGAAACGTGAGGATACTGCGGTTCAAGTGATAAGGCATAATTCATGACTTCCCGCATTGTCCGATACTGATGAACGACTACGTGCGCATGGATGGCAGGGCGTAGACCACCTTCAAACCTTCTGGCTTGACTCGCTACATCAGGTAAATAGGCGCTAGCGA
This sequence comes from Iris macrosiphon, assembly GCA_036927795.1. Classification (NCBI taxonomy): domain Eukaryota; kingdom Viridiplantae; phylum Streptophyta; class Magnoliopsida; order Asparagales; family Iridaceae; genus Iris; species Iris macrosiphon. Next base: position 111,579,362 of record JAYESA010000014.1, read on the forward strand.
ATTTGGAGAGTCGGTTGAATTCGGCGGAGTACTGTTTGACTGTCATGCTGCCTTGCCTCAGTTGCACGAACTCGTTCTCCATCTGACGTCATACTGGAGGGGATATAAACTCCTCTTCAAACGCGGCACAAAAAGTCGTCCACGAGATCGCCTCCTCTCCATGGTCAAATTGAAGAGATCGTCGATGCACGTCCCACCAATCGTGCGCGTTGAGGCGGAGCTGTAGTTGAGCGCATACGACGCACTTCTCTTCGGGGACCTCTAGCAGAGCGAAGTGGTCTTCAAGTTCGACCAACCAATCTAGAGCCACGATTGGGTCCTCAGTCCCGTTGAATGGGGTGTTGCAGACTTTCTTGAAGTGGCCAAAGTCGAAGGCAGTCACGTCCCTCGTTCTTGGAATTTGCGGCGTCTCTACTTCAAGCACGGGCTGTTCCACCGGAGTCGTTGCTGTTGCAGCGGAATGGTTGGAAGCTAAAGTCTGGACGATCTATTGCATGGCATCTACCTGCTTCTGTTGGACTGAGAATCGAGCTTCTATATTGTCTTGAAACTTGAGCTGACTCTCCTCCGCCCACTTCTCGGCCCGTTCGTAGCGAGCCTCGTCCCTTTGTTGGTTTGCCTCCAACATCCGCAACATTTGCTGGATGAGATCGATGCTTGGCACGGCTCCCTGACTCCTTGAACTTCCCGAAGTGCCCGAACTACTTTCTTAGCCTTGCATTTCGTCCGGTGCTAGCGCTGCAGATTGTGCTGGTGCCATTCCTTCAAAATAAGGTAAATTACATTAGGATCATAATGTATTATGGACTTATTGCATGAACGTATCTCATTTTGGCCTAGCGAGTTCAAGAGTTCGCACATGAATTTGATCGTTAAAGGAACTTTTCCAGTACGAGAGTCTAAGAAACTTGAATCTGTGCTCTGATACCACTATGTCACGACCCGATTCCGTGGAATCGTTGGGGCGTCCCCCGAATTGTGACCGCCGTGCGGGCCTGGGGTTGCGCCCGCACAAGGCTTTAATATTTTGCATAACGAGCACATATTCAGAGTATGCAGATAAATTGAAACACAGATTTGAAACATGGAAAAGTTCTCTTTATTGATAATGAACATCTATTACAAACTCTTGAACGAGTCAGCTAATTTGCCGTACGGGCTTACAAAAGTGTTGACTCAAAATGAGATAGCAGTCCTGTACATACATCCCTTTACTAAACTTCAAAATGATATAGACCTCCGGGCTGGAGGACGGCTTTGCCACGGAGCTGCATTGTGTATATAGAGTTGCAAGCTCCTGCTTCAAAATGCTTCAAGGATGGCGCGATCAGGATACGCCTACAGCTGGACTGGATCGGGAAGACGACTTCGGCTCCTCGCTCGGTTCGCCTTAGTACGGAGAACCTGTTTCAACGAGGGTCAGCATGTCGAAACATACTAGTGAAGGCGAGCTAACCGAACTATACCAATCAACACGTTATTTTAATGAAGCATGCATATTTTTGTGGGTTTCTATCTTGCCTTAGTTCATTTACAAGTAAGCAGCATATAGAATTTACTGAAATAAACTTGCCACCGTTCGGTAGATTTTACCTGTCCGTCTGAACCACCTACATAATACTTACCATGCCTTCCCTGCCACGAAGACACAAGTTAGTTTGCAACAGGTTTAAATATACACGAGGATCACTGGCATAATGCCATAGTGGACATAGCCAAGGACGAGGATAGCATGCTACGAGAGTACACGATGCGCTGCAAGCTATCATGTCCCGTACACGATGACTACATATGAGTTCCGCCCGGATCAGATCAGTGCCAGTGCCCCAGCGACCGTCCGCAGAACAAATACCTTGTGCACAAGTTGTCCATGATCGAACACGATTATTAAGTCAACAATTTATGCAGTTGAGGCAACACGAGTACAAGAACACGAGTACAAGACAAGCAGTATTACATGATTCATTTTGCATAGCCTCCCTGAACAATTATTCGCATACAAGATATGATCCATACTTAGCATAATTTATAGAACATTTGTAACGAACTTGCATACAATAAGATAATAGTTCATAGGTTTAGTTGACAAGCAATACAATCCAAGTCTATTTCCTTTTTATCTTGGTATATTTTATTATTACTTGGTATCGTCTGATCGGGGCAACAAGAATGCAAGAGTTTTAGGTGTGAAGACTTGGAAGCAGGTCTAGCTAATCAGGATGGTAGCCACTCACTTAGATGGTTGGAAGGGAGAAGGAAAGAGGCGCTTCAAGACTCCGCTCGTAAGCCGCCTATTGCTCGTTCACCTGCATTGCACGAACAGATCGATCAATACTTCTTCCTCTCTTTCCAATCTTGGAATTGAAGTGCAATTCAATGAACGAAAATAATGAAATCCATCGAAACCGTTCAAGAAAACCCAAGCAAATCCGAAAACCAACTCAAAGCACGAAAGCAACCAGCGACATCAAAATTCGAGGCAACAGAGATAACAGCGGAGAGGTCCCTCCTGACTCTGCCGCTAAGTCGATCCCGGAGGCACGGTCCACTGAATATGGGAATCGATTCCGAAGAAACAAATCCATAACGAGGACGAGTTCTTATTTCAATCTATCCCGATCGAACGATACCGACTTGTGTTTCTTAGCCGCGCTCCTCGAATAGGAGGAACAGAGCGCTACACCACCTTTGACACAACTCCATTGCTCATCTTCAATACTCCACCATCGATTATTGTGTAAGTAGCAAATAGTGCCCTGTTGTGAGATACGTGCGCTGAAGCACCTGAGTCCACCAGCCAAGATTTGTCATCACAGACGAGGTTCATAACTACCTCATCACCTACAATGATCACGTCACCTCCATGTGTCGAGGCCGCTGCTGTAGTGTTCTCACTTTGCTTTCCCTTATCGCCCTTCTTCTCTCTCTTCCAAGCGAAACACTTTCGCTTGATGTGGCCCTTCTTTCCACAATGGTAACACTCTGAGTCCTCGTACCGACCCTTAGATCTTCTCCTGCTTTTGTTTCTGCCGCCGCCTGGACCCCTGTTTTACCCCTTCCGCGGCTCTCTGAAACACGCATCTCTGAGAGGGATGTGGATGAAGTACCCTAAGAACGTCTCCGCATCTCTTCATTCAGTACCCCGCTCTTGGCAAACTCTAGACTGACCACGCCTTCCGGAGCAGAAGCGATCATAAACACTCGTACGGTCTCCTACGAGCCTGGCAATATACACAACAACCATAGTCCCTGAACCTCGTCGTCGAACTTGACTCCCATCGAGCATAGCTGGTCAACCACGCCCTGGAACTCACTCAAGTGATCAGTAATAGACGTCCCATCTTTGTACCGTAGATCCATCGTCATCCGGATCAGGAATAATTTATTTACCCCGGTCTTCTTTGCATACAAAGATTCTAGCTTATCCCGCAGTGTTCTCGCGTGCTCAATACTGACAACATGGTTGTACACGTTCTCGTCAACGAACTGCCTGATGTAACCACACACCTGTATATGCTCAAAATTTTAGTCCTCTTCGGATTTGTCACTGGGCCTCTCGGAAGTAAATACCGGCAGATGCATCTTCTTGACAAACAACAAATCCTTCATCTTGCTCCTCTAGTAATGATAGTTGGTACCGTTCAAGTTTACCATGTGCACCGGTTTCGCGTCCATCTCTCTTTCCTGGTTTGTCTGTAAACTCCTGACACCCTTCTGAAAATTCCAGAATCTGGCTCTGATACCACACTATTGGGAAAGAAGCGCGAAAACCTTCCCCAAAATCAGAGAGTACCTGCGAGAGAATCGAGCAATACAACGCACAAACCAAACACCAAACCACAGAAAAATAATCTACGCAGAAACAGAGAATTTTGACGTGAAAAATCATTGCGAAAAAACCCACAGGACGATCAGAGTCCAACCCTGAAAAAAACCAAACACCTAAATTAGCGACGTTTTTACATGGAGTCGCTAAAAAATGTCGCTAATCCCGCTTATTCTAGTAGTGGAAGAGCCTCCACTAATGGAATAAAGAGAATATACCCTCCACAATCTTCTCCCGATCCAACACGGATCACCACAACACTTAGGAATAGAAAAATAGATCACACCACGAAGATAGAAGACAATGAGAAATTATCCAAAATGATCTTCTCCTCCGAAACGGCCTCAAATCATTCTTTCTTCTTCCCAAAGTTGCAATGGCACTCTTACCTCATTTTCTCCTCTTTCTTAGGGTTAGAAAAACCTAATATATACCGTATAATCCCACAGCTAATCCTGGACCGTAGGATACGATCCAACGGTGTATAAAACATCTCTGAATTTTCGTCCAGCCCACTGACCGAACTCAGACCGACTTCAGTTTTGAGGTTCTTGAACACCACACCGAGTTCGGCCAAAACTCGGCCCCCTTCAGCTGACTGTTCCTCCTTCCTCCCGAGTTTCTTCGACCTCTCGAATGACTCTCGTTGCCTCCCGAGCTTCTCTGACCACATACGACGCTCGTCGCACTCGGGATGTTCTCCACATAGGTTGAAAATCCTTCTTCCTCCAGAGTTTCTTTGACCAAAGACGTGATGAAGACTAATAATCCCGAGTGATTGGTATTTTCCATATCGGGAATAGTATCTTCCATATTGAAGAACCTGATCCCGATAGTACTGTTTCAACAATGCAAAAAGTCCTTGAAACCATTCAAGAAAATAAACTTCCAGAAAAACTCAGAACAACCCTAAACCTTGCCTAACTCAAATGCTACCAAATTCCAACCCTAGACCCTAAGACCCAAAAATCAAAATTCACAACTCTTTCCAGCAAGTCTTTGTTTTATTAGAAAACCCTAAAACGGTCCTCCAATTCAATCTCTCTTAATTTTGTTTTGTTTTGTTTTTTTAACTCCAACCATAATTGAAAAAAATAATCCGTTTTCTCGTGAAATCGAATCCACTTAAACCAAGATGTGTTATGTCTCCACCTACTGATCACTAGAACCAAAAATTTTTAACACTTAATTTTCTTAAGTTACAACACTATTATATACAATAAACATATCCTCAATTTAGGCATTTTCGATCTTTTCTTCAAAAAAAAATTAGACCCAGTTTAGTTGTTTCATGCATTCACCCGAGTGGGAGGCAACTTGGAGCAATAGGCCTCACATGAGTTAGGATCAGTGCTCTTGGAGAATATAGATATACGGAATCATGGATCTTGTCATCGACTTACTAGGGATTACTTCAAAACATAAGGACTGAGCATATTATGCGTCAATCTGACTAGCAATTTTGTATGGTCAGCCGTGTTAACATAGTCTAGTAGTACTTTGTAGTGCTTGACTAAAAATGTGTAGCAATTAAGGATTTTTTCTCATTAATGATTCCTGTAACAAAGGAACCTTAAGGTAAGAAAATACAAGAGCGTAAATTTAGTTGTCCATAAAACTTCATGTGATTGTTAATACAATTAGGAGGGTTTCCTGCACAACTTCAACTTCAACTTCAACTTCAACCTTTTTTTCTCGTCTCTGTCACTACGTGAGAATAGGACTATTTGCTCCTCTGCCTAGACAATTTCCTAAAGGTCGTTATCATGATCTAGCAATCTAACCTAAATTGTTGGAAATGGATGTCACTTTCTAGCATTTGGTTTCTATTTTCTTCTCTTAGAGAACTGGGATGGTTATACTTTCTTCTCTTAGAGAGTACTAGCAATTGGTTTATCCACCAAGTGAAAACATCAAGGAACAGTAAAGGTTTAGAAAAGTATTCCATGTCGTGCAAATTCGACTATTAGGTGCAAAACACGGGGACGGGGGAGGGACTCCGGACCTAACCCGGTGGAGAGAGCGGGCCGATCCGGTCCGGTCCGGTCGGCTTGGCACCCGATTCAGTCCGAACCCTTGACCCTGTTCGCGGTGGACCGGACAGAACCGGTCTGGGTCCGAACCGATTCACGGTCGAGCCGGACCGGTCCGATTTTTTTTTTTTTTTTTTTTTTTTTTTTTTACGTTTATTTATATATATATATTATATATAATCTAGATGATATAGCTTATATCTTAATAAATTTAACTTAAAATTTATAAATTTTTTGTTAATAAGTTAATTTTGTATAATTTAAAATTTATAAGTTATTTGTTATAAATATTTTTGGTATAATTTGTGTAAAAATTTATATAAACATTAAGTAAAATTTTTTTTATTTGATTTTTTTATATCAATATTTATATAACTTTAAGATAAGTTAAAATCCAAATATTTAGAAGTTGGAAAAAAAAATTCGATTTTTTTTTGAATAACATATAAAAAAATGTATAATTTTTTTTTTCGAATTTAAATATAAATTATAACTTGAAATTTAAAGAAGTTATTTATATAGAAATAAATAAGTTAAATGTAAACAAATTAGAACATTAAGTAAGAAAAAGCAGAATTTTTTTATTAATAACAATAAAATTATAAATGTATTATAACATTAAGTAAAAAAAATAGAAATTTGTAAATAATATTTTATTTGCATAAAGCTTGTAAAAAAATGTACAAGACTTTTCAAAAAATTTCGTCATCCGTCGTCCGTCTTTCGTTGAAGTTTATTGTCCAGCTCCTCCTTCAGTAGCGTCATCCATAGTAAGAGATTGAAAGTCCAGTTCTGAGATATCGACACTTTCATCTCTTTAGTCTTGAGTTCTTTTTTCAGCACGGGTCCAATCATGAACGCAGACACAAGCTTCCAAAATATCTGGCACCAGCCGACTCCTTTTCTTGCTTAGCATCCTTGAACCTGTACTAAAACAAGATTCCGATGCTACCGTGGACATCGGGACCATTAGAATATCACGTGCTATAGAAGAAAGTACATGATAAATTTTTTCGTGTCTCTTCCACCATTCTAAAATTCAATAATAAGTTGAAGAGTAATCATCATCTTCTTCATAAGAATTTAGATATAACGACAATTCTTGAGTGGATTAGAATTTTTTTTATTTCTTCCTTTTCAGTACACTTTTAACATATTATAATTTAGACACAAAATCAGATCTACTACCTTGAACGGTTATACCGGGTCGGGTGGATACAACTCTTTTTTCATATAAAGCAATTAAACTATCTAAAACATCATTAATTTTTACTTTCAAGCTACCTACGACAACTCTCATATTTTCTTCAAATTCGTCTAATAAAATATATACACCATCTAATTTAATCTTGGGATCAAAAATTGAAGCCAAATAATATAGAAGAGGTAAATTATTCCAATATTTTTTAAATTTGGCTTCCATTTTGGAAACCACATAATCAAAACCTAGGACATTTGTATATCTAGAAAATAAATGAGACATGTTAATAATTTCTGTTAAAACTAAAGGAGAAGTTGGATAATAAACTCCAGATAGAATGGTTGTAGCATTGTAAAATAATTCAAAAAAATTAAAAATAGAAGTAGCAATTAACTAATTATTCTCAGTTACTTGATACTCAAAACTAGGATTAACATTACAATAATGTGTAATAACATCTTTAAACTTCATGAAAGATTTCAACATTAAATAAGTAGAATTCAATCTATGTGGTACATTCTTAACAAATCGCCTAAAAGTAACATCATATTGCGTTCATAAAATTTAAAAGCTTTTTGTCTACTGCCAGAAGTGTTCAAACTTTGTAAACATAATATAACATTTTATAAATTTAGTTGAAAGAATTCAATACATTTTTGTACAATCAAATTAATAATATGACCAGCACATCTAACATGAAAAAATTTACCTTCTAACATGTTTTTAAAACATTAATAGAAAAATTGTTATTACTAGCATTATCAAAAGTAATCAAAAATATTTTAATGTGAATATCATATTTACGCACAAATTGTATTATAGCGCCACCGATTACAACGCTGATATGTGAAAATTCTAAAGACCTTAAACAAATGATGCATTTTTACAATATCTATCTTGGATCTATATAATGTGCCGTGATATAAATTTAAGCATAATTTTGCTTAGTAGTCCATATATCAGAAGTTAGAGCTAATTTACTAACATGCATAAAACTTTCTTTCAAAGCAGCCTTATTTTTTTGATTTTTTTTAGAACCTTTGCACTAGCAGTAGATTTAGAAAATTTAGTAAAACAAAGATTAAGGGTATTACTTGCATAATTATAAAAAAAATCACTCTCAACAAATGTAAATGGTTGTTACTCACAAATAATATATCTTGCTAACTAAGTCTTGTTACGAGCATCATAATAAGTAAAGTTACTTATAGAAGATCCTTGACCACAGGTACTTAGCTGTGTTTGTCTAGCCTGCAATGTGTTTTTGTCATAACAGATTTTGTAGAGTCTTTTTAAAGTGTCCGTGCCATCAATTTTTTATTTATTTGTAAACCGCTTACATTTCTTACATTCCGCAGTCTTAGGTATTAGTTTTTGATCTTTTGGATCTAAAATCGGTGCGTCCTCACTATCAGTGACAAATATTTTTGTAAAATAATTCCATAATTTTTTTTTTCTATTGTCAACATTTGTAGCCGTAGCCATACTCCTAACTTCAGGAGGTGACATTTGTGTCGGTAGCACAAAATCAGAAATATGATTATTTTCAAACATATTATTATAATAATCATAATTTTTAAAAAGTTGGTTTGAATCTTGTCAATCCATATTTTTTTAAAAATAATTTTTAAAAATAATTTAGAACAAAATTAATTACTTCTCTACCAAAAGAGAGAGAGAGAGAGAGAGAGAAGGGAATAAAAAATAATCTCAAATCAGATTTTTTTTTTTTTCCGGTAATATTAAAGTTACTTGTAACGTCTACTAGAAGTCTCCTAAAGAAATAACAAGAAAATGTGTTGAAATGAAAGAAATTGGATTACAGTAACTGCTTTGTTTCTAAACTTTGTAACTGTCTTTCTTCTAAATTTTGTAAGAGAGAAAGACAATTTTGTAAGAGAGAATAAATTGTGTTGTGCTATTTTTCATGAATTATAGACTAATAATTATAGAATTTTTTTGGGACCAAATGACTCCAAATATCCTCAAAAAAGAGTTATAATGGATATTTTGGTCATTTTTAGCAAAATATTCCTAAAAGTTCAAACAATAGCCACTAAAATGAAAATATTTTGGTAAAAAGTCCCCCAACGAATATATCCAAAAAAATTATAAATCAGCCGAATCGGACCGGGTCGAACCCGAATAAAGTCGAGACCGGGCCGGACCAGGCCGGACCGGACTTGCGGGTCGGATCCTCCGATCCAGTCCGGACCCGTGGGAGGAGTAGGCCGGAGCGGACTGGTCCGTTGACCGGATCAGGACTGACCCGGACCGAACTGTACCGCGAATTCGGAACTGTCCGTCCTTTTACGCCCCATGAGTTCCGAAAAAGCATCGACCTTTAAAACAAAAATTCAGCTTGTTTAGTAACATTCGACAAAACATAGATATATATAGCGCATTTGACATTGATCCTCTAATCAACTAGTAGAAACATTTACTAAACGTACAAAAGGAAAAAAAAACTATATACCTTCATGTTGAAAAGACAGCCGATAGTTTATCGTTCACAAAACAAGCCCATCACAATTGAAATCAACAATGGATCAAAAACTCTTACACTATCTATCTACACACACACCTTAAAGTAAACAAGCAACGCCATTCTTCATTACCCCCTTCAATCCAAATAAGCTGATACTCCGAAAATAGTTTGTCTTGTTGTGTCGTGTCGTGTCAATGGCGTGTCCATATCGTCATCGTGTATGGCGGGAAATAAGTACCGGTTTTGCCATGAATTTGGATGCACTCGATCGCGGAAACTCGACTCCTTTCCGAAGAAAGATGAGATATTTACTGACTGGACCCTTCCGAGCCGTTCCTCGGCATCGAGCCCTGTTCTTGATTCTGCCCCTGCTGCTGCTGCTGATGGTTATAGAACTGGCTCAGCGCCTGGGGGTGGTGGTTAAGGTGGGAGAGCCCGAGCTGGAGCCCGGGCAGCTGCCCGGGCAGCATGGAAGTGAAGCTGCGGTTGCCTCCTCCGGGCAGCTCGAGCCCGTGGAAGCCCAGCGCGGGGCTCTCCGGGTTGAGGAACCCGGCCCACAGCCCGACCGGGCTTGCGGAGGCGGAGGCGGGGAGGGTGCCGGAACCGGTGGCGGAGACAATGGAGGGTTCGGCGTGGTGGAGGAGCCACTGGACGGTGTCGCCGTCGGACTTGTGGCCGAGCTCGCGGGTGAGCTGGAAGATGCGGGCGGCGCAGAGGGCGGGCATGCGGACGCGGCGGTCGCGGCCGTCGACCTTGGTGTGGCGGTCCTTGTTGGAGCTCCGCTTGGCCTTGGGGGCGAGCTGCTGCTTCCTCTGGGGGTTTGTTGGGTCATCTCCTCTGGGGATCATTTCGAGCTGGTCTTGCCTTTCTTTGGGATCCATTTCTTCAGAGAGGAAGTTGCGTGGCTTCTTTGGGGTCAGCTCTGGTTCTAGAGAGACAAAGTTGCTTCTTGGGAAGTCGTGGGTTTTTTTCGGAGTGAGTTCTGGTGTGTGTGTGAGAGAGAGAGAGAGAGAGAGAGAGAGAGAGAGAGAGAGAGAGAGAGAGGGAGGGGTTCTTCGGAGTGGGCTATAGTTCTATAGAGAGAGAGAGAGAGTTTAGTTCCTGAGAGTGACTTCAGGTTTAAAAATATATATATATATATATATATAAAGAGAGAGAGAGAGAGAGAGAAAGTTGGGTTATTGGGGTTGTAACGAGAGAAAGTTGCAACTCAAACCCGCGACCTCCTAGGTAATATGCATTGATCTTAACCGCTAGGCTAGACGTCATTTGCTTATATATATATATATATATATATATATATATATATATATATATATATACTTCTTAAATAAGAAGTTTAAATCCTAAATTTTTTCACCCAAATTCTTCAACTCCTTAACCTAAATCTCATTTCAATTTTTATTTTGTAATGATTGAGGCTTGCTATTTGATTATGTATTTGGTATTACTCTTGTTTCAAATTATTTCAAATATCATATTAGAGCCCGATAAACCCGATTGACTCAACCCAACCCGATCATTCGGGCTTGGTCTTGGGCTACATATGTTGAACCCGAGGTCGGGTCGGACTTGGGCTTGAACCAGGTTTATGATTCATCGGGTTGGGCTTGGGTTGAGCTCAAACCCGACCCAACCCGCCCGAGTTGCACCCCTAGTTCTTTGGAGTTGTAGAGAGAGAACAAGTTGAGTTATTTACTTTTGCTTCTAGAGAGAGAAAGGAGGGAGTCTGCACGAGGGGGTTTACAGAGAGAGAGAGAGAGAGAGAGAGAGAGAGGATTTGTGGGACTGATTTGGAGGTCCCTCTCTCCAAGGTATTTATTTGGAATCCATTTTCGATCGATCAAGAGTTTGGTTGCTGGGGGTTGAGGGGAGTAGTGATAAGAGGGTGGAGTAACTTATTATGATGAATATTTTAAAAGTATTTATTCGGGCATTACATTAGTTACTCGGGACTATTCTAGTATCGGATCTAGTTCATTTTTGTGAAATTTTTACTCAGGATAGTAAAAAATTTACTAGTACTGTTGTCACGTCCTGCTCCCAATATACTGTGAGTTGAGTACGTAACCAGCATCCCCAATCTACGTGCTTTACGAATAAACCTATATTCGTAACCACGATTTTTGCCTATAAGTTCTAGGATAAAGTATAGGATAATTCTAAATTAACAACAAGGTAAGAACTCAATGCATTCACAACATCAACCATTTTTATTTACATCTCACAAGTTTGAGTTCTGTCTTCAAAAGATAGTATACAAGCTACTCATTAATTATACAATCACATTTCTATCTCCCATAAAGATTATTATACATATAACTGTACATGAACACAAAATAAAGTTATGTGTCTATCCGCAACATCCTTTATTCTTCCGACTCGTCCATATTATATAAGGAAAGTATCTCATCTTCAGCCTGACCTTTATCTAATGAACAAAACTAGATCATTATCACGACCCGTACCCGAGGTAAGGGTACTAGTCGGAAACAACGCCCAGCCTACGCCGCAGAATCGACGGTAGAACGCTGTCTAGATAATCTATCTAACAATATAATGAACCACCATAATGATAGTATACTCAATCACAGAACTAAGATAGAATGAGCACGAATCAGATAAAGAATAGAATAGTCACAATACAACTCATGAGTCTAAAATAATACATCAATGAGTCTGAAGAAATAACAAAATAAGCTGGAGACAAATCCAGTACAAAAGAATCCTACGAAGCTACAACTCCAGGTACATCTCTAACAGCAGTTCTAATTAATGATAAAAACTATGTAACAGTAAATAGCTGTGGATAAACAAGATGCACAATAAAAACAAGAGATATATATACAATAAGAAAATACTGGAAATAAATACAATAATGAACAATATGCCAATGGAGCAATAATACTAATGACTAAGTGTGTGAGTACTAGCTTAACATGTGATCGGCTTGGGCAAGATGCAATGCGGCCTGGCTAATCATAAGTGCGGTTTATGATCAACACTATTCATTTACCAGTACTTTATTCAATAGGGATTTGATCACATATCTATACTAATACTCCCCACCCCCGACTGGTATAATAGATCCAACCACGGTATGCTATGGCACGAGATTCTCCAAGAAGATAGCTAGTCTCCCCGAGAATCGGTGTCTGTACATGTACAAGATAACCAATGAAACAATACTTGCACCATATACACCATATACCAAGGAATAACATCTCATGACGAGATCCGGATATACCAATCCGTGTAACCATAGTGTCAAGGGAACATGGATATCTATACTAAATACAGTGAACATAGAAGATATCATAAATGAGAAACTATCAGAGAATGTACTCGCCTGAAGTCCAATGAATAGTCTCACAGATGTCAAACTCGGTGCCTCGAAGACCTAGATATGGAATACAACATCAATACAAGGTCCCGAAAAGAGAACAAGTTAAACTAGTCAACTTCTAGGTCAATAAGTCAATTCTAAGTCAAAAGTCAACTATGGTCAATTCTAAAGTCAACTAAAGTCAACTATGGTCAAACTATCTATTTCTAGGTTGCACAAGTCTAGTACCAAAATCTTGGATCAAAATACTAAGCTCTAAGTCATAAGACTACGTCCTTAAATATTAGGATACCGTATCTTCGGATACGTGAATCCAAAATAAACCTCATAATACTAATATTAATAATAATGCATAATATAGAATATTAAATACAACAATTTAGGAATCAAGGTTTTGAACCCAATTGGTATCCACACAAAGTAATGCTCAAGATACATATAGGTATATTATTTACTCTAAAACATAATATATTATATATAAACTAATATATTATATATAAATAAAATAATAACAATACTAGTATTATATCTCACCATAAATACATTTAGATATACATATATATATATATAAATATAATATATAAAGTATAAACCCAAAACTGCCTAACTGTCACTGAAAAACTGTGTGGAAAATAATTAATTTCAATAAACAGACCTATAGTGACAGTCCCGACTGTCACAGAAAAACTGTCGCCAAAATGCTGTATATAAAACCCACTGCTGACTGATTGGTGACAGTTCAAACTGTCGCAGAAAAACTGCCGCTGAAAAAACTGTCCATTCCCGTCCGCTGCATTAATGACAGAACTGTCATTAATGTCCAAAGACTGCTACAGCGGCTGCTGCTTTAATGACAGCATCTGTCATTAATAGCCGCTGTTGCGAAAAATAATAATTAATATATAACTATATATATATTAATAAATATAAATCAATATAAATTAATATATATATATATATATACATATACATACAACAATTAATTAAATATATACTTATATATATATACATAATCCTACACAATAAATATTAATAGTTACAAACACATTGCATGTATTAATGTACATATTTTACATGGCTAGAAGCACACATAAAAATATATTCATTAATATACAAATAATTACATAATAATTATAATTAATATAATTACATATTTAAGCACATAAATATATTTTATAAAACATTTATATATAATTTATTTTATTAACATAAGTTGTAATATATATAAATGCATGTAAAGAAAACTACATATATATTTATACATCATATTAGTACACATAAAAATATATAGATCTATGCTACAATAAATACTATAATAAATACACTAAAAATAAATATATAACATCCATATATATTTACTAACTATAATTCAAGAATTATAACATAAATAATTAGATCTATTCATAAATACACACAATTGGAGAGTATCACACCGTATCCCACTAGATCTAGGATACGCATGCGACACGAGTCCAACACACAACCAATTGCACCCCAAAGGACACAAACAAGTTACAAATATTATTTATAAACAAATCAAAGTGTCAAAAGTAGATCTATGTGTCCGTGTCAAAATACGACATGTACAAAGTCCCGTGTCGGAGGGAAAACCCCCAAAATAACACGTATCACCAAATTGTTGGGATACGACCTACACGTACCCAATTGTGGATACAACACTAGCCCCAAACACATAAGCACATGTCCAATTGATCTATAGGATCAATTGACATACACAACAAAATATCAATTCGGAATTCCCACAAAATTGACACAAAAAGTACCATAACTTTCTCCATGGGTCTCCTATGAACACAAAATCAAGTCCTATGGGTAGTACATACATATGGGTTAATTTTACATAATTAAATCTCAGATTTAGAAGCTATTTTAATAGAAAAAACTGAATTATAACTATTGGGAGATGGATTCCCAATGAAACCTCCAATTGAGATGAACTTGCTTCCAAATTGTAGATCCTTGCTCCTCTTTGTAGATCCTTGCTTCCTCCTTCTAGATCCTTGCTTCTCAACTTTCTAATGGTGAATTGGAAAGAATTTGGAATAAAATTGGTAGGGAATTGGAATGGAAATGAAAGGAATTTGGGAGTGGGGAATTCTAAATCTAGATTCGGAAATGAGAATGAGAGGAGAAAAATTTCCCCCCCTCTAATATAGGCCGGCCTTACCCCTTTCCCAAGCAATTATAAAATGTCCAATGTACCTCTTGGGGCCTCTCATGAAGAAATAATTAAGGAAGGAAGCTTCTAGTCTAATGACTTAATTAATTTAATCCATCTCCTTAACAATGGGCTTTCTAAAAGGGCCTAGTCTAACTAATTAATTCATGTTGGTCCATGGGTCCAAACTAAACTAGTTGGGTCCACTAATATAAGTCCAAAATAATTAAATAACATCTAACAATAATTAAATAATACAACAAATAATTATTTATAATGCAAAATATTTAATTAAATAAGAAATGACTAAAATACCCTTTCCTAGAAAATGTGGTAGTGACAAGTCTACCCTCCTTAAAAAAATTTCGTCCTCGAAATTCAAAAATGAAAACTACCCCCAGAAAATCACAAACAGAACTAAAGAATCACACTAACTATGAAAGAACATAACAATGAACAGAACATAACTATAAATAACATACCTCAAGGTTCAAACAAATATGGATAACGCTCTCGCATGTCATCCTCTCTCTCCCAGGTAGACTCCCCCGGAGAGTGATGCCTCCATGCGACGCACACCAAAGGAATAGTCTGGTTCCTCAGCACCTTCTCTCTCCGATCCAGAATCTCAACTGGCTGCTCTGGATAGCTAAGAGTAGGGCCCACCTCTATCTCCGAGTGATCCAATACATGGCTAGGATCTGCCACGTATCGTCTCAACTGCGACACATGAAACACGTTGTGCACTCCCTCCAATGCAGGTGGCAAGTCTAGTCTATAAGCAACTGCACCGATCCTCTCTAGAATAGTGAAAGGTTCGATGAATCGCGGACTAAGCTTCCCGTCTCCACCGAAGCGAATCGTGCCTCGTGTCGGAGAAATCCTCAGAAACACCAAACTATCCACCTATAACAAAATACCATCTTAAGAACTTAGTCTATAACAAACAAAAACAAGCACAAACAAAATCTAAACTATACCTCAAACTCCAAAGGTCTCTGATGGCTATCGGCCCAATGCCGCTGTCTGTCCTGCGCCACTCGAAGTCTGTCTCTGATCAACTGAACCTTCTCTGCTGCATCCACAACCATCTCTGGCCCAAGCAAAACTCTTTCTCCAACATTGTCCCAAGACAAATGAGTATGACACCTCCGACCGTATAGAGCTTCAAAAGGTGACATCTCTATACTGGCCTGGTAACTGTTGTTGTAAGCAAACTCTACCAAATGGAGATGGTCCTCCCAAGAACCCCCGAAATCTAGTACACAAGTGCGCAACATATCCTCGAGAGTCTGAATAGTCCTTTCTGACTGTCCATCTGTCTGGGGATGATATGCAGTACTGAACTTGAGCTGAGTGCCCAAACTCTCCTGCAAACTCCTCCAGAAATGAGAAGTGAAACGACTATCTCGATCTGAGACTATGCTGACGGGAACTCCATGTATCCTAACGATCTGACTCACATACATCTCTGCCAGCTTCTCCGTAGACAAACCCACCTTGAAAGGCAAGAAATGGGCTGACTTGGTCAACCTATCAACAATGACCCAAATTGCGTCTTTCCCTCCTGGAGATCGTGGAAGTCCGGACACAAAATCAATAGTAATGTGTTCCCACTTCTACTCTGGAATGGGTAATGGCTGAAGTAAACCTCTTGGCCTCTGCCTCTCGGCTTTCACCTGTTGGCACACTAAGCATCTGGATACAAACTGTGCCACTTCCCTCTTTATGCCATACCACCACACACTCTCTCGCATATCCCTATACATCTTGTTAGCACCTGGATGTATGGAATACTGAGAGCGATGCGCTTCCTGCAACACCTCCTCTCGCAACTCCCCACTAGGCACACACAACCTATCTCCACGCCTCAAAGATCCATCCTCTGCAATAGTGAAATCATCCTACAATCCTGCTCTCACCTGAGCTCTGATACTTCTTAGAGATACATCATCATACTGTGATGCCTTGATCCAGTCCATCAAATCTGAGTGTATCTGCAATCCCCACATCTGCATAGCACACCCAGGAACAATCACCTCAATGCCCAATCTCTCCAAGTCCTCCAACAAATATCGATCCTGCGTCAAGAACATAGCTACCGGATACCTGCTCAAAGCATCGGCAACTACATTGGCTTTTTCAGGATGATATTGCAAAGAGATATCAAAATCCTTCATCAGTTCCAACCACCGACGCTGCCTCATGTTCAACTCCTTCTGCGTGAAAACGTACTTCAAGCTTTTGTGGTCTGTGAAGATCTCCACACGCTCTCCGTACAAATAATGTTTCCACAACTTCAGGGCGAATATGACGCCTGCCAACTCCAAATCATGGGTAGGATAGTTCTTTTCATGAGGACGCAATTGCCTGGATGCATAGGCAATCACTTTCCCATGCTGCTGAAGAACATAACCCAAACCCTTCCCCGATGCATCACTATAAATAGTGAAACCTCCGGACCCTGATGGCAACGTCAAAATAGGAGCAGACGTCAACCTCTTCTTCAACTCCTCAAAAGCAACCTGGCAATCCTCTGTCCAAACAAACTCCACATCCTTCCTTGTGAGTCTGGTCATCGGCTCGGCAATCCTCAAAAAATCTTGCACAAACTTCCTGTAGTAGCCTGCCAATCCCAAGAAACTCCTGATCTCTGCTACCGAACTCGGAGTCTTCCAAGATTCCACTGCTGAAATCTTCTTCGGATCCACTGAAATACCATCACCAGTCACAACATGCCCCAAGAACTCCACCTTGTCCAAGAAAAACTCACACTTGGACAACTTCTCATACAGCTTCTCCTTCCTCAGCACGTCCAACACAATCCTCAAATGCTCCTCATGCTCCTCCGGTGTCCTCGAGTATATGAGTATGTCATCGATGAACACCACCACGAACTTGTCAAGGTACTGGTGGAACACCTTGTTCATCAAGTTCATAAATACCGCCGGTGCATTAGTCAAACCAAACGGCATCACCATAAACTCGTACTGACCATACCGAGTTCTAAAAGAAGTCTTCGGTATGTCCTCCGGCTTCACCTTCACCTGATGGTAGCCTGATCTCAAATCTATCTTAGAAAATACCTTCGCACCACTCAACTGATTAAATAGATCATCAATCCGTGGTAAATGATACTTATTCTTGATAGTGAGATTATTCAAAGCCCTGTAATCAATGCACATGCGCACCGATCCATCCTTCTTTGGCACAAACAATACCGGGGCTCCCCATGGTGAAGAACTCGATCTGATAAACCCTTTATCCTGCAATTCATTGTTTGTGGTAGAAAATGAAAGAATGAAAGATGTATTCAATATGGGGTTTACACAGAACCCGCCTTCTTTGGTTTACAAACAAACTTGTACAATATAATCCTATACGAGGATGTGGGAGTACAATTTATTTAATCTGGGTATAAATTGCTATAGGTGTCTGATCTGCAGTCGATCACTTTAGCCCTTGGACCATACGATGGTGAAGAAGCGCCGTAGAAGACAGGAAGCAGCCTCGGGGGTTGCAGAAAAGGGTGGATGCACGATGCCCAGGTCGCCGATCCCTATCCTTTGCCCGAGCTCCGGGTTCCTCTCTCTCTCTCTCTCTCTCGATCTCCTCTCTCCTTGCTCGATCTTCAATTGTTCGACCTCTCCTCTGAGTCTTCAATTGTTCGATCTTTTAATTTGTCGACCTTTTTCCCCATTGATAGGGGTCTCTATTTATAGAGTTTTTTGTGACAGTGACCACTCAGTTGGTGTAAAAACCGAGGAGCGGACAACACAGCACCCTTTTACACGACGATTAAAGTAACCAATGTCTGCGTATGGATGATCTTTTGAATGAGCGTGTGACGCGGGTCCAACTAAGGGACACAACGCGTACGATTGCTACGAAGATCATGGCGTAAAAGCCACGTACGTAGGTATCCCCCGTGTAGAAGAGGTGGGCATAAAAGCCGATGTCTGTCATCGTGGCATAGAAGCCAAGTAGGCATAGAAGTCGGGTGGGCGTAGAAGCCCGATAGGCATAGAAGCCGAACAGGCATAGAAGCCGAGCAGGCATAGAAGCCGAACAGGCATAAAAGCCGAACAGGCATAGAAACCGAACAGGCATAGAAGCCGAGCAGGCATAGAAGCCGAACAGGCATAGAAGCCGAGCAGGCATAGAAGCCGAATGGTCATAGAGACTGAGTGGGCGTTGAAGCCGAACGGGCGTTGAAGCCGAATAGGCACAGATCCTGGGCGTAGAAGCCGCTGCGTACCGTGCCAAAATGCTGATGTGGACGTCTTTAGCCGGAATCATGGCTTTTGAAGATATAACCAAATCCCTTGCATTAAATGCAGAGATCCACCATCATTCTATGCATTAAATGCGGAGGCATGTTTTTGAAGGTCTGCAGCTCTCCTGTGTGTCCGTCGCAGAGACGTGCCTCGAGAAGACTGTTACCGCCTTGTCCGCCAATCGCAGAGACGTGCCTCGAGCCCTGCACAACATGCAGCTTTTGATATGGCAGGCGGTTTGTCCGCTGTGGAGCGTAAACAGCTCACGTCTGCCCGTGTAAAACAAGGCGGTGTATCCCCTTGCACGCGAAAGAGCGGTTTATGCTGAGGGGACCTCAGTGAGCGACGGTTTGGTGATATTTTAACTAAATCCTCTGCATTAAATGCAGAGATCTGCCATCATACTGTGGAGCACGTCCCGAGGGGTCTGCCACTATTTCCAGCCATCGTCTGGGTAGCCGTGCAGCACTTTTTGTCAGAAGTCAGGGGTCAGATTCACTGCGTGACTTTGACAGGTTCATTTCGGGGAAGACGAAGCGTTCCTCGTACGCTTTGAGCTGCTTTGAGAGTGGCTGAGTTTTACGCCATGGAGGCGATAAAGAACTCTTTTTTATGCTGGGGCGGCCTGGACGTATCGTACTTACGCGGATGGTCCTTTGAGCTCATATTTCACGCTGTATTTGGCGGAAGAGCTCTGTTGCATGTTCGACGGCTCTGGAGGCCTCTGCTTACGCTGCTTTGTATTAAGATGCCGCGTAGATCCTCCCAGTGTATTTTTCATGCTTCTACAAGACCCCCTTCAAAGCTTTTAAATTCATCGGAATTTGAAACGCTTTGAACGAAGCATGAACGGCCCCTCGTAACTCGAAACGTTTCTGAGTGGAGCGTTTGAAACGGTCAAGTTTGAGGCGTTCTTTCAGGCCGGTCTTGATGGCGGATTTATTGGGGGTAGGTGTGACCTCGCTTGCCTATAAAAGGGCTAAGGAGTTAACCTGTTTCTTCCTATATTTCTTTTCACCATGCTGAGATGATCGCCAGAGTTCGTCGGGTCGACCTGAGGAAGAAGAAGACCATGTTCTTCCAGCATGTAAGGAGCCGAAAAAGATGGCATCTTCGAGCAAATGTCCATTGCAACGATGGATCATGGAAGGATATCTTAGCCTCCCTTGCTCGGGATAATCAGCAACTTCGTATGGCGTTGCACCAGGAGAAGGGAAGGGTCGCATTGGACCAGACAGCTTGCAGACTGTTTATTTCTTCCTGAGACCCCTGCGGACGAGATCAGACAAACCATAATCTGTCGTCCTGATTGAGTTGGGTTTAAAGAAACCTCAACTGGATCGGCCATGGCGAATGGAGGATCTTCTTGTTCATGACTGTGGTGGTCATGAACAGCCATGGAAGCAGAGGAAGACCTGCACCGGTACGAGAATCTGTTAGGACAGCTTCTGGGCGATCTTCCGACGATGATGGGGGAATCCTTTGTAGATGGGATTTCCCTCATATGTAATCACAAAAAATGAAGAAAAATCCCCTGTAGACAGGATTTCCCTTATATGTAATTATGATTTTAACTTTAGTAAAGTCGTCTTTCTTCTCTGCATATGATCATCTTTGCCATATGTTGCTGTGAAGTCTGAATATGTGTAGCTTCGACACATCTGATTCTTTACGCTGACTCTGATAAAAAGAGTACTAGGCCCTGTCCATAGAACACTGTTGAGCATTTTGAACATTTAGAACTGTCATGTTGCTAGGACTGAGGGACCGCATAGAGTTTTTCTGATGAACAGAACTTTTTGTTCAGACTTCGTCTTCAAGAATGATCTCTCAAAAATCCCTTGGAACAGGGTCGAGGCTTTGGCCATCAAAAACTGAATTGCCATCTTGATAGACGAGATATTCAGACTGAAGTCTGGATGAACCTCCAATTTTGACCCGAGGAGAGTAATTTCTCAATGTTTGAACTCTGCATGCTTCGGGTACTTGGGATGCTTTGGGTCAAGAACGAGTATCTTCTGTGTGAACTCTTTGTATTTGACCGCTTGAAGAACTCGTCCGGATACACGAAAAGTCAGAGATCCGTCGTGTAGATGAGCTGGCAATCCTGAGTTCATAGCTTATTGAGCGTAGAAAGCCACCGAGTGTGAGATCGTGGGTTTGTATCTGCTAAGCGTGAAGTCGTAGGTTTGTAGCCTCTCGAGCATGAAAGCTACTGAGCACAAAAGGCATCCGGGCATAAAACTATAGACTTGTAGCAGGCGAGCGTAAAACCGTAGATCCGTTGCTGTCGAGCGTAGAAAGCCCCTTAGCGTAGAACTGTAGATTCGTAGCCTGTTTAGAGAAAGAAATCTTCGAGCGTAGGGTCTGTGGACCTGTTGCTTCCGAGTGTAAACTAAACGCCACCGAGCGTGAGATCGTAGGTTTGGTAACTGCTGAGCGTGAAGTCGTAGGTTTGTAGCCTCTCGAGCATGAAAGCTACTGAGCACAAAAAGGCATCCGGGCGTAAAACCATAGACTTATAGCTTGCGAGCGTAAAACCGTAGATCTGTTGCTGTCGAGCGTAGAAAGCTCTTTAGCGTAGAACCACGAACCTGCTTTGCACGAAAACTCATCGAATTTTGCTGACTGTCCGTCTTCCGAGAGTAGTGGGCTGACGTAGCATCCAATCATAACCAACTATTAATTGCGAGATTTGGTTAGGGTCTCGAGGAATCCGTCCGAGGATTCGAGGAGTCGATCCGACCCCTATATATATCTCGAGCTTTGGAGAGAAAACTTTTCATTCGTCTGCTGCGAAAGAGAGTCTTCGTCTGTTCGAGTTTTTCTCCGTTGCTTCTCCGAGCACTCAGAGTTTTCAGAAATAGCGCCGAAGCAAACCTCCTCCGCTAAGGGAAAGAGTGTAGGTTCTTCTTCCCATTCTTCCACCCCGGCGAGGGAGTCTTCGGTTGGGCAAGGCGAACTTCATCCTGAGCAAAGTATCCCGCCGACGAGCAGCGCTCCTGGCCTTAGAGGTAGAGCCCTTTTGGATGACATAGAATGACGAAAAATCCTTCGCACACGTTGAACGTGACCGCGCTAGGTCGTCTTCTGTGCTGATAGCCTCTTTGAGAAAGATGATGCACGGAGACATTTTTATCTTTTACGCTCACATTTCTAATGTGCCAGCGTAAGGGCTCCATCATTTTCCCAGTTCTGGGCGTAACAGCTCCGAGTGTCGAAAACGTAGTATATACTATAAAATTTTAGTTTTACGCCTGGGGGCGGAGCCTCCGACGTAATAACTAGAATTTTTGGTAGCCCGGCGTAAAGCACGGATCGTACGCTGCCAGTTACGTCTCTGGATGAGACTTCCTGCGTAAAATGGCCAAATTTGTACAGTCTTGGTATAAAGCGCAGACTGTCGTTTCTCAGTCCTCATGCTGCAAGATTTCTAATGAATGTTTTTCTCGTGCTTTTGCAGTTAATTTGGGTGAGTCTCCCTTGGCTGAGGTGATGGATTCTGCCGCCGGGATGCTGCACTCGAACTACCTGGAGGATCTGTCCCACGTGGCATTTCCTATCTCCGGATCCCAGTATCCTGAGGGAAGGAAGATTTTGATATCGGCCCAGGGTGAGCGGACGCTGCTGAATATGATTAACGGGGAGCCCCTGACGTATATAGACGGGGAGCAGTACATAAAGCCAGCTTTTTTCTTTGGGGACATGATCGATAAACGGTCCCAGACGAAGCCTAAGAGAGAACCTTGGGTATTTCTTGCCAGAAATCTAGTTTTGTATCTGCCGACGATGCCGAGGGATTATCCCATCTCGGCCTTCTTCCATGCGACACACCGTAGGAGGATGTCATGGAACCTGACGCCCAATCTTTATGGCAAACCGGGGAAGATCTTTCATCTGAAAGGAGCTGACCAGGGGTCGTTTGTCAGTCGTCCTTCTGGCCTCGTAACGTCGTTCAGGGGACTGAGCCCGGGCAGTGCTCCGAGCGAGGATAGTCTAGTGATCCAGCCGGTCCAGTTGCCGACTTTCTGCAACGACTTCATGGGGCGAGGGAGAGTATATCCCAAGGAGAATCCTCGATGCAACGGGTGGATCACTCCAACAAACCGTCGATAGGCCTGCCTTGTTGACTGGGCCTTGAAGCACTGTCAGAGAGAACTGGAGTGCATTGGGCTGTATGCCGCTGTGAGCGCGACCAGTGTTGGGTTGCCCGCTAACCCTAACCTGTACTTGGCACTGATGGAGCGATACATTTCGCTCACTGGGACTTTCGCCACTCCGCTGGGGGAGTTGGGATTGGCCCTCCATGAGATGGCAGCGATCTCGAGGCTGCCGATGGGGGATACCCCATATGAAGAGTACGTCCCCACCAATCGGGAGTTGGGGGATTCGGACCCTCGGGTAGTAGAGGTGTATCAGGAGCTGATGTGCCACTACTTCACGTGCACGGCCTTTTATGACGAGCCTTCTAATTTGGCCCATACTACCAAGTGGACGTCCTACCTCTTCTTCCACCGGGCCAGGGCCGCCAAGCCGGAGAAAGTCTCGGGGGGCAAGGATGAGCCCGTAAATTGTTTGGGTGTGCTTAGCGCCCAGGTCGTCGAGGCTCTTATGGATGACGCCAAGGCTTCGGACCAGATTCTTGACGACAGGGTAGAAAAGTATCCCGAAGGCACTAAGGCCTATAGCTACTTGAGGCGTTGCCGCAGGCCTCTGTCTAAGGAAGCCCAGCTGGCTGGTTTCCTCTCCATATGGCTGCGTCGAGTAGTGGTGCCCGGTACTGCATCTGCGGACCGTATTCACCGGAACATCCTGTGGTCCGCGATGCGTCTGGTGTTTGGGGCAAGACTGGGCTTGCTCCCTGCTATGGTGTGCCATATACAGGCTGGCCTGAGGGCCATGACTGACGGGCTGCTCGCCGATGAGACTCGGCGTGAAAGCTTTCCTTGGATGGAATTACCATACCTGTATTTGATGGGATGGTTAATTCTGCACAACCCTCGGGTGATGTCCCCTGGCTCCGGTAGTAGCCCGGGGGGTAGCTTCCTGCTGAATTATAAGGACTCTCCCTGGAATGTGAACACAGTTTTAGACTGTAGGCTGACACTGGGCCTCAGTCATGGCTGGAAGCTCCTTTGCGTTGCTCCCCTAGTACATCATAATCAATCGGGGATTAGGCTGGAGGATTTAGGTGGAGAGAAGACTAATCTTTCTCCGGAGGCCTTCAAGTGGTTGATCTGTATCAGGCCTTCCCACTTGTTGTATAGAAGTGAAGACCATTGCTTCCTTGAGCCTTACTTGCCTAGTCGGTTCGCAAGGCAATTTGGGTACGACCAGTTGCACGTGGGCAATGCCGTTACCAGCTTCAGGTCTAGGGGCGGCCTCATCGATGGAGCCAGAGGATGGCGATATTTTATCATGGGATGCACTGGAGCAATCTTTACTGTGTCGGTCGTCACACCCTCTACGGAGCTGCGCATCCTATATTCGTATGCCCAGTTCTACATGGCGGTTAACACCTTTCACCGTGATTTTGACATGCGTAGGAGTTTTAGGGTGCCGCCCTCCACGCCTGGGGGAAGAGTCGAAGTCCCTTCGGTTTCTCCTGACGAAGGTGAGGAGTTCGCTACTCCTGATGAGCCGTTGGTGACGGTGCCGAGGTGTGAAGTGCCTCTGCCTGCGGGGGCTTTGGTAGTCTCTGGGAAGCGAAGGGCCGCTGCTCCCAAGGAGATTTCTCCTCGCAAGAGGAAGAGGACGGTCAGTCGTTCTCTTCGAATCCCTGGTATCGAGGCTCCAAGAGAGGAACCTGCTGTTTCGCCTGTCGAGGATGTTTCCCTGATCGGGGGTTCCTCGCCATCTAGGGAGGGACCCTCAATTTCGGCTGGCGGTGCCGTGGCATTCCGTCTTGAGGATGTCGTCGCCGCTACTGCCTCCGGTAGTGGTACGAGTTTGCCGGTGTGGCCGGGACAGATGGGAGAATCTTCCCTTAGACCAGCAACGGATGAAACCCATGCCGTGTCCGTGAGTATGCCTGGCGAGGTCCCAACTGACGAACCTCGACCGCGCCTTGGTGGAGGCTTAGTAGAGCTCCTGGCGATGTCGGTTGGCCCACCCCCTTCTCCAGGTATGACAGTTCGTATTACGTCATTAAGGCATGCTTTAGCTACCTCGACTGCAGATGCGTCGTATATACCGCTGGCCACGGGTAAATATCATTTTTATGTCTCCTTTTTAGAAAAAGTACCATTATATTGATATCAACTCTCTTGTCCTTTTCCCAGGGGATGGCGTCCACGGAGAATATAGCTTTGAGGCGCCTTCTGGCTCTGCTCCGGCTCCTGGCGATGATACGGAGGCGTTTGATCTTGGAGAGGAAATATCTTCGGGGGCCGGTTCGCCTATTGAAGAGGCTTCGATATCCCAAGAAGAAGAAGAGCCTGTCATTGCGACTACTTCGGTTGACGTGCCTCTTTTGGTCATACCACCTGTCGAGGCAACGGTTGTGACCACTTCGTCCGCAATCGTTCCTGGAGGGGGATTTGCCAATGCCGCGGCCACTCCTGGGGCCCAATCGGATTTAGCTGTACTGACCGAGCAATATACCCGTGTCTTCTATGCTACTTTGAAAGTGCTGATACCGATGGTGCTGAAGGGGAATCTGGATCTCGAGCGCCTGAAGAAGTCCTCTCGGATCCCGATAGAGGCGATCCGGGATTTTGACGGCACCGGGATAGCCGATGCCCTGGAGGCGATGGTTAATGGTTTGGAGCAACCCATTAACGAATATCTACAACTAACTCGGGGCGATATTGAAGCTGAGGTCCGGTCCAGATATGACTTCATGACTGCGCAGTTTGCCAAACGGATGGAGAGCTTAGATAAACTCGCTCAAACACGTCAGTTGGAGATGGACGAAAGAAAGACCGTCGAGGAGGAGGCCCTTGCCCTTCAACTGAAGTGCCAATCCGAGCATGAAGGTAACGTAGCGAGGGCTCGCAAGTTGAAAGAGGAGCTCGCTCAGGCAGAGGAGTGGGCTTCCCAGTCGTTGGCAGGTCTAGACGTAGCGACCGCTCGATTGAGTGCAGCACGACGGGACCTGGATCGTGCAGAAGCTGCCCGCGCGGGTGTTCGTCGGGCGAGGGCCAAATTGTCCCTCAGGGGAGACAACGAAGCACGGCTGGAGCAGGCCCGCGCTGATACCTTGGCCTGCAGGGATGAGAGGATAGCCGTACTGGCGCGGCAGATTCATGATCTGACTGCTCCACCGCAATGATGTACCCTCTTTTTTTTTGCTTGCCAGTGTAATTTTGCTCTTTCTTGGGAATAAAGCGAACTCTTTTCTGACTTTGTGGACCCATCATTTCGGAATATAAATGACAGGTTTGGGCGAGAGTGATATCAGAGGTAGTATGGACGTGATAAACTCTCAGGAAACTCTAGCAGGACATATTTATTCAGAGGTCATATGGACATGATAGAATATGCTCTGACTAAGGCTTGTTGGTAAGATACTATCAGAGGTGATATGGACATGATAGGCTCTCAAGAAACTTCAGCAGGACACATTTATTCAGAGGTCATACGGACATGATAGAATATGCTTTGGCTAAGGTTTGTGGGTAAGATACTATCAGAGGTGATATGGACGTGATAGGCTCTCAAGAAACTTTAGCAGGACGCATTTATGCAGAGGTCATACGGACATGATAGAATATGTTCTGGCTAAGGTCTGTAGGTAAGATACTATCAGAGGTGATATGGACGTGATAGGCTCTCGAGAAACTTCAGCAGGACACATTTATGCAGAGGTCATACGGACATGATAGAATATGTTCTGGCTAAGGTCTGTAGGTAAGATACTATCAGAGGTGATATGGACATGATAGGCTCTCAAGAAACTTCAGCAGGACACATTTATGCAGAGGTCATACGGACATGATAGAATATGCTCTGACTAAGGCTTGTTTTGGAAGTAGTTTTGTCAGAATTGAGGTTTCCGCTATATTCTACCCGAGCAGAGGAGATTAAGCATAGTACCTTTTTAGGAATTTGTCGTTGATAGGAGCCATTAACAGGTCTCCATTAGGCTGGGCTAACCTGTAAGCGCCATTTGAGAACGTTGTCTCGACCACATAAGGACCCTCCCATTTGGGCTGGAATTTGCCTTTACTCCTGTGGGTAAGAATCATCGGCCTTTTTATGGCTAGAACTAGCTCGCCGACTCTGAACACTCTTTCCTTTACTTTATGATTGAAAGCTCTGGAAATGCGTGCTTGGTAGAGCGCGATGCGCTGCTGAGCTTGGAGGCGTTTCTCGTCTAATCCTTCTAGCTCCTGAAGTCTTAAAAGGTCGTTCTTCTCTTGAGTCAGCTCGTTAGCCACGGCTATTCTGAGTGACGGGATCTGGACTTCAATGGGGAGAACTGCTTCGCTCCCGTAGACCAGTGAGAATGGAGTGCAACCTGTCGGTGTTCGTACCGTTATGCGATATGCCCAGAGGCATTCGCCCAGTCTCTCATTCCAATCTCTCTTGTTTGAAGAGATGAACTTCTTTAAGAGTTTGATAATAGTTTTGTTGAAAGCTTCCGCCAAACCATTAGCAGCTGGATAATATGCCGTAGAGGCAATATTATGTATCCGATTTTTATCGCAAAATCGATGAAACGCTTGACTGATGAACTGAGGCCCATTGTCGTGAATTATCCTCCGAGGTACCCCGAAGCGATAGATGATGTGATGCTTGATGAAGCTGATCACATTAGACGCTTTTACCTCTGCGAGAGGGATTGCCTCTGCCCACTTGGAGAAGTAATCCGTGATGGCCAGTATGAACTGGTGACCCCTGGAAGAAGACGGGTGGATAGGACCAATGACATCCATACCCCATGCTTCGAAAGGCCAGGATACAACCGTAGGATGTAGATATTCAGACGATTGATGTATGAAGTCCGCATGGACCTGACAGGCCTTGCATTGTTTTGCGTAGCTGATCGCGTCTGTGATCATAGTGGGCCAGTAGTAGCCCATTCTCCTGATACGATCCTGTAGCTTAGGACCGGGTTGATGTGCTCCGTATGGCATCTTAGTAGCAGTCCGTCATAGGTCCGACGATATAGGCATTGTGAAGATGCATCGAAGTAGAAGCGTAAGGACCGCCTCTTGACGGATACTGCTTCTTTAGGGTCTTTCGGCAAGATCCCGTATGCTACGAAATCTATGAAAGGACTCTTCCAATCTCGTCTGGGAGGATTGGCGTATGCAGCGTAGCTGCGTTCTATGTGAGAGTTGTTTTTCACACAGAATAAATCTCTATTAAGAAGGATTACCGAGTCCTGCCTTCTTATAGGAGTAGCCAGATCTGCGGCTAGACTGGCTAGGGCATCAGCTTCAAGATTCAGGGATCGAGATACATGCTCCAGGAAGAACCCTTTGAATGTCACGGCTATCTCGACCGTTGCTTGGTGATAGGGGATGAGGTCTGGATTCCGGAATTTATATATTCCTCTGACTTGATTGACGATAAGCAGGGAATCACCGAAAGCTTCCAGGGATTCGACCCCCAGCTCTTTAACGACTTAGAGCCCGATTAAAAGAGCGTTATACTCTGCCACGTTGTTGGAGCAGGGCTTATTGAGAGAGTATGCCCGGTAGATGACGAGTTTGTCGGGAGTAACTAGGACGATTCCTACTCCTGAGACCACACTTCCCCTAGGACCGGTTCTGGAGGCACCATCAAAGAATAGTTGCCATGCGTCGCTCTCTGTCGCGGAATTACATTCTGCAACTTCGTCAGGGATGTCCTCGTACAACATGGAGGTCTCCGGGATTGGATGAGCAGCTAGAAAGTCGGCCAATGCTTGGCCTTTGATGGACTTCTGAGGGACATACATCATGTTATATGGTGTTAACAGCATCGCCCACGTTGCGAGTCGGGAATTAAGAGCACTTGGCTTGCTCATTAGTACTCGAAGAGGGTTGATCCTGGAGATGATATGGATAGTCTGGCCGGTGACATAGTGCCACGTCTTCTGGATAGCGAACATCAGAGCCAAGCATTCTTTCTCCACTGGGTTATACCGGTGTTCGGCTCCGACCATCATTCTACTTAGATAGTAGATAGCATGTTCATGCCCTACATCGTTCTTCTGCACAAGAAGAGCTCCCAGGGGATGGTCCATTGCTCGAACGTATAGGAAGAATGGTCTTCCTACGACGGGGGGCACCAGAACTGGCGGATGAGTGAGGTAGCGTTTGATATCGTTAAACGCTTGTTGACAGGCTTTGTCCCATACGAAGGATACACCTTTCTTCATGAGGCGAGAAAAAGGCTGACATCTTCCGGAGAGGTTGGATATGAATCTCCGGATGTAAGCCAGACGACCTTGAAATCCCCTAAGTTCCCTCAGATTGTGGGGCGATCGCATTTCTACGATGGCTTGGACTTTCTCAGGGTCCACTTGGATGCCTTTGGCGGTAATGACAAATCCCAGGAATTTGCCGCTAGATACACCCAGAAAGGACTTCGTAGGATTCATCTTGAGTTGATGTTGGCGCATTAACTCGAACACCGACCTCAAGTCTCGAATGTGATCGTCCTTGAGGCAACTTTTGACAGCTATGTCATCTACGTAGTATTCTACCGTTTTGCGTAAATGCTCATGGAATATGTTACTCATAGCTCGTTGGTATGTTGCCCCGGCGTTCTTTAATCCGAAGGGCATTACTGTATAGCAATATACCCCCAGTGGTGTTCGGAAGGCGGTATGCTTCTCGTCTCCAGGATGCATCTTGATCTGATTGTACCCCGAGAATCCGTCCATGAAAGACATGCGTTCAAAACTGCAAGTGTTGTCGATCATGATGTCTGTGATGGGAAGAGGAAACTCATCCTTGGGACAGGCCGCATTCAGATCCCGGTAATCGATGCAGATGCGTATTTTCCCATTTTTCTTCACGACTGAGACAACGTTGGCGACCCAGTCGGGATGTTGTTCCTTCCGAATAAAACTGTAGGCTATCAATTTTTTGACTTCGGCTTCAATGGCGTCCATCATATCCGGGCGGAACCGACGCTGGTGTTGCTTCACCGGCTTTGAATCGGGTGATATGTTGGGTTTGTGGGTAGCCATCTCTGGATCAAGTCCTGGCATATCCTCATAATTCCACGTGAAGACGTCGATGTATTCTTTTATCAGTTGAATAACTTCTTCCCTTTCAGCTGGGGAAAGATTGTTACTGATAAATATTGGCCTCGGTGAGAGTTCATCCCCAACGTCGATCTGGATAACTTTATCTTCAGTGGGAGGTTCTCTCTGCTTGAAGCGGAACTCCCATTGTGTATCCATCTGTTGAGCCCAAGAGTCATTTTTGAACGGCTCAGACTCTGGCTCATTCGCTCCGCAGGGATCTGTCATTACCATATTTACTAATAATGTCCGTTCGAGAGCATCCGGTGAGTCAGGGGGTGACGAGCCGTCTTGATAGGAGGAAAGGACATTCTCGCCTGATTTGGAGGAGGCGATATACCCTAACCCGAAATGGGTCTGTTGATAGCGGGGATTGCCGAACAGTGGCATTCGTCTGCCCTTCCCGTAGTTGAGGCCTGGCTTCCGCTCCAAGTCGTAGCCCATGCTTTGCATGATCCTCAATGCCTGTGGGCTGTATTGGTGGACCTGCATCTTCTCAGTATCGTCATCGAGAGGATCCTCTTGGACCGTCGGTTGATTGCGCATACGGCCGAAGACTATTGTACGTTGGTTGTCGCAGGTAGACGGGACGAGGAAGATAGAGTCCTCTTGTGGTCCGTATGCCGCGACGACATTGGATGAAGATGTCACCTCCCATATGTACGGGTGATAGGAATCCATAGCTGCCAAGAATTTTTGTGCTATAGGTTCTATATCGTCATGGGGAGAGGATTCCTGGTTCGGAATCAGAGCGTTGACATACTAGAAAAGAGGATGTTTATTATCATCTGGGGCTCGGTTCCTGGTTGCATTTACATCAGTTGGCTGCTTGTGGCGCCGGAGGTTGATGACCAAGGGAGGAAGCTTCCGGTTTGAAGTGATCACGAGAGGATCACCCCCTTTTCTTGAACCGGATCTGTTAAGGCGGATAGCCATAGGTTCCATGGCTTTTGGACGAGTGGTTCGTCCCTTTACCCTGATTAACAGTGGTAGTGTGACAGAGGGTTCTTCTGGCTCCCGGTGGGATTCCTTCTCTGCCTCGTCTGACACCTCTTTCGTGTGGTCATGAGAGTACAACACGGCATCGGAATAGTAGGATTCTACTCCTTTGAATGGGTTTAAGTCAGCAACCTCCGTTCGTACTGTTCCTTGTGCGTCTACATATTTAAGACATTGATGTAGAGTTGAAGGAACAATATTGTGGTCGTGGATCCACGGTCTTCCCAGCAAGATATTGTAGGATACCTCTGAATCGATGACGTAACATGTGGCTACCGATCTGAGGTTGCCAATTTGGATCCTCAGGCGAAATTTTCCCAAAGGCTTGCTCTTTCCAGCGTTAAAACCCACGATTGTGGTGGTGGTGAAAGCTAACTCGCTAGTAGGGATCCTCAGTGGCCTGAGCAGACTGTGGGGGATTATGCTGATTGACGATCCCGGATCTATGTGAATCCGGTCGACTTCCATGGAACCGACATACCCGGTGTAATAGAGGGGCCTGTCATGCCTGTTATGTTTCAATAGCATGTCGTCTTGAGTGAAAGTGATATTCGGCACCACCTCCATCACACTGTGGCACTGGGGACACGCCACTGGTTCTTCGTCGGGGGACTTGAGCTGGGTCAAACATGCCTCTGCCTGCATTAGTGCTTCACTCAGGGCTAGACGAGTGTCCTGGGAGAGCCTGAGTAGCTCGAAGATGAACAGCCTGGCTGGTGTATTAGCCAGTTGGGCCAGGATATCGAAGTTGTAGGGCTTTTCTAAACCTTTGTTAGGGATGTTTCTCACAGGTTTATCAAAGCGAACTTCCTTCTGCTTCCCCTTGTCCGTTGGAGTCGGCCTTGCAGGATCGGTCTCTGGCCTGACGGACTCGGGTCCCGAAGGTTTGGTGGCTGAAGTACCCGCCGGTGCACCTTCCTGATTTGCTTCGTAGTCATCGAGGTAAGCTCTCCCTGAACGGGTTGCGGCTAGTACCTTGTCCTCGTCTGACGGTACAGAAGTTGCAACCATATGACATGGTTTGCATTTGGAGCTCTTTCTAGACGCAGCTATAGGAGCATTAGACTCTTTCTCGAGCTCTGATACCAGATCCGGATGAACCCATGTGATCTCGCCTCGTCGGGTGGTTAGGGGTACCAGGTCGTAATTTTGACCCCTAGTTGGAGGAAGATTGACGATGTTCATCGTGGTCCGAGAGATAGGCACAACACCATTCGGGACCTCCTGGGGATGCAGATTGCCAAACTGTAGAGAGACCATGTTGGCTGTGACTGTCTTCTCAGTATTGTGCAGGGTTATGGCTTTGGCATCGATCAAACCCTGGATCTTCCTTTTCAGTATGTAACACGTCTTTGTCGGATGGTGCACATATCTGTGGAAGATGCAGTATTTGGGGTCGTCAGTATTGCCGACTTCTTGGGGCCGTTTCAACTTCGGAAGGGTGATCTTGCCACTTTTGACGAGACACTCGAATATACTTGGGATATCCTCGTCATCAAAGGAGTAGACTTCTACGGGCCTGGACGTCCCTGGTCTCGTTCGCGTGGTTGCCACAATCTTTTGTCTGGACGTATTGACCGTCAGAGCTTCTTTCCCTTTTGGACCACGAGGATGGTCGCTGCCGGGAGATGACTTCTTGCCTTTGTCAGAGGCGGAGATCATAATGCCATTGTCGCGCGCCTTGCGACTGTTGTCTTCAGCGGCTACGGCCGAGAGGATGAACGAGGGCCAATCACGGAACTGATATGGTCCTGTGAATACTGAGACCACGGAAAGGAGGTTTTTCCTGCAAATGTCTACCAATGCAGAGTCTGGAACTCCTGGAGGTATCTGTAAGGTGGCCTGACGAAAACGCTCGATGAAGGCGCGAACGTCTTCTTTTTCTCTTTGCTTGACTTCGATGAGAGAGGACATGGACATGTCCATTCCTCCCTCGTAGAATCGTGTGAAGAATAAAGCTTTAAAGTCTTCGAAGGAAGTGATGCAGTTGTCCGCCAAGCTACGGTACCACTGATAGGCTACTCCCGAGAGGCAGCCTTTGAACACCCGGGTGAGGAGGGCGTCGTTCCCTTGCAGCAACACCGTCATCATACTAAAATAGTTCATGTACTGACTTAGTGATATTTTCCCCTCGAACAGGGCTATGGTCTGAGGTTTGTACCTCGGAGGGAAAGGGACCTCTTCCCAGATAGCTGGGTAAGGCTGGTTGATTCCCAGTTTCTTCAGCTGATCTTTGTGCTTCAAGGCGTCAAACTGGGCTTTCAACTCTCGTACTGCCTGCATTGGATTTTCAGCCGGAGGCGGGACTACGGAGTGGTGCGGAGTTGGCTGCATTGTGACTCCAACGGGAGGCAATATATTCTCCGAAAGTGGAGGAACCGCTGACTCTTGATCTAGAGCAGGTCCTTGGCTTGGATTAGATGGTGGCAAGTCCACCCCCACACGTATCTGAGTTGGCGGGACCGATGCTTGAGCCATGGTAGTTGCGCGCTGGGTTAGCATCATCTGGTGCATGTTATCCATCATGGATTGTATTTGTTTCAGAGATGTTTCCAGCGTAGTGATGCGTTGCTCCGCGTTTCCTGATGGTGAAGCCTCCTCGCGTTCATCTTCAACGGCGTAAACTCCCATCTCCCTGGGTGTCGTCGAAGGATGGGTGTAGGTCACTGTAGAAGTCGACTCTACGCTTTCAGCATCTGATTCAGGGGCCTGGCGATCCTCAGCGTCGGAATCAGAAGAGGATGAAGCTGGTCGTCGTGATCTTGCACGTGTGTTTTGGAACACTCCGGCTTCAGCGTTTCTGAGGAGTTCATTGAACCTCCTTCGGCTCGGAGGCCTGGAGGGATGACGTCTTGTGTTCGAACCCCGTCTAGGCATGCATGAAGCCATGTTCACAGATGCATGCGCGGGCTCCTTTCCCTGAAAAGACAGAGAGTAGCTTAACCGGTCGAAGACCGGTCGTCTTGTATTAGAGCAGCAACAGTTAATCACAACTCTATGGCTATTGCAACAGTGCTCGTCAGGAGGCGTAATAGACATATTGGAAGGTTCCCTCTCTTTGCGCTTCTGGATTAGATATTTGTGCAGGTCAGGAGGAGTTGCAGAAAAGGATGATCGTTTGCTTCCTCTGCTCCCATCAGTGGTCATGCGGAGGTTGGGCACCATGGCTCTTGTTGTGCCACCTGTGTACAACAGGTTGGCCATCTGGGTGGCGGATAACCCCTGGCGTATCTTGGAGATTTTCTCAGGCTGGCGTGAAGCTGAAGAGGTCCTCAGTCGGCCATCGGCTTCTTGCGTAATCCGGAGGGTATGCAGATTGTTCCCTCGCTGGCGTAAGGGCCGAGCAGTTACGCATTTCGCCGCCTGTTTTCTCCCGCGGAGATCACAGCGCTCATCTGGTTCCCCGTAGAGGTCAGACGTCATCTTGTGTGCGGAGCGTGACCTGTACTTCTGTTTTGGCGCTAAGGCATCATCAGAATTTTTGTCTGTACCGCGCGTAGCGGGAGACTGATTTCTGTGCGTAAGGCGCAGTGGATACTCCTGGGTCAGCGCTGAGGCTTTGCCCGAAGTTTTGTCTGTACCGCACGTAGCGGGAGACTGGTTTCTACGCGTAGAGCACAGTGGATACTTCTGGGTTAGCGCTGAGGCTTTGCCCGAAGTTTTGTCTGTACCGCGCGTAGCGGGAGACTAAATTTTACGTGCGGGGCACGGTGGATACTTCTGGGTTAGCGCTGAGGCTTTTTCCGAAGTTTTGTCTGTACCGCGCGTAGCGGGAGACTGAATTTTACGTACGGGGCACGGAGGGAGCGATGCTACAACCTCATTGGTCGGAGAGATCGGAGAGATCGGAGAGTCCACAGGAACGGTAGAGGATGTCTTGGGCATCCAGACCTTGCGTAGCTTCCTGTTGTCTTGGACGGAGAGAGGGTGAGAGCTACCCCCGGTTCGAAGCATGTCTTTGTAGGCAGACTGGTCGAATTGGACGACCAGTATTTTCTTCACGGTTCCTATAGATACCGCATCGTGTTGAGCAATTACTTCCTCATCAGAAGAGAAAGCTTTCCCCAGCAGAGTTGCCATCTTGTTTGTGGTAGAAAACGAAAGAATAAAAGATGTATTCAATATGGGGTTTACACAGAACCCGCCTTCTTTGGTTTACAAACAAACTTGTACAATGTAATCCTATACGAGGATGTGGGAGTACAATTTATTTAATCTGGGTATAAATTGCTATAGGTGTCTGATCTGCAGTCGATCACTTTAGCCCTTGGACCATACGATGGTGAAGAAGCGCCGTAGAAGACAGGAAGCAGCCTCGGGGGTTGCAGAAAAGGGTGGATGCACGATGCCCAGGTCGCCTATCCCTATCCTTTGCCTGAGCTCCGGGTTCCTCTCTCTCTCTTTCTCGATCTCCTCACTCCTTGCTCGATCTTCAATTGTTCGACCTCTCCTCTGAGTCTTCAATTGTTCGATTTTTTAATTTGTCGACCTTTTTCCCCATTGATAGGGGTCTCTATTTATAGAGTTTTTTGTGACAGTGACCACTCAGTTGGTATAAAAATCGAGGAGCGGACAACACAGCACCCTTTTACATGACGGTTAAAGTAACCAATGCCTGCGTATGGATGATCTTTTGAATGAGCGTGTGACGCGGGTCCAACTAAGGGACACAATGCGTACGATTGCTACGAAGATCACGGCGTAAAAGCCACGTAGGTAGGTATCCCCCGTGTAGAAGAGGTGGGCGTAAAAGCCGATGTCTGTCATCGTGGCATAGAAGCCAAGTAGGCATAGAAGCCGGGTGGGAGTAGAAGCCCGATAGGCATAGAAGCCGAACAAGCGTTGAAGCCGAACAGGCATAGAAGCCGAACAGGCATAGAAGCCGAGCAGGCATAGAAGCCGAACATGTCACGACCCGCACCCGGAAAATCGGGCATGAGTCGTGGGTACGTCCAGCCTACGCCGCAGCATCGGCGGTAGAACGCTGTCTAGGTCAACTATCTAGATAATAATCTCACACAAAAATTGGGCATGACCTCTCCAAAAGGAGGGCAACCACACAATCAAAATATAAACCTGTCAAGATCTCAACTCCAAACGGAGGAGCAAATATCATAATGATAATCACAATATACTCAATCACGAATCTAAGCACGATAAGATAACACAGAGATCTAACAACTATAAAGTCTAACCAACAACGACTACTACAACAACCACAACATCAAATAATAATAATATAACATCCAAAAATAATATACAAACAAGGTCTCAATCCAAACCGGAGACAAATTCGGTGCTAAAAGCTAATAAAAACAACAACAAGGTCCCAGTGATCCCGGCTACCAACCCGGAAATCACCCCTAAACTAAAGGGTCCCTGTCTGCACCATCGACAGGCTCAGGTCCATAGAACGTCGGACACCAATCCTCCGGATACTCTGGAAAAAATATGTCCAGTCAGGACTGGAGCAAGTACATCTCTAACAGCAGTTCCATTTAAATGATAAAAACTATAAAACAGTTATAGCAAGTAGCAAGAAGAATGAAGCAAGTATGAAACAAGAAATATATAAGTCACTGGTGCATAAAGGTAAAGATGTATGAATATCAGAAACAAGATAGTAACTGTAAGATACAAGAATCTAAGCTAAGATCAAGTCCGTGCACATGAACGTGTAGTGAGTCCAGCATGAAAAAACATGTAGTGAGTCAAGTCCAGAAACATGTAAGTGAGACAAGTCAAGAAATGCATGAGAGTCCAGACTATAAAGAATGAACTCGATGTCTTTGAAATACTTGTTTCGACATGTAAACGGCTAGGGGTAAGTACGGCTCACCGCGCACTGGGTGCGCGGCTGCTATCATTCCAGATTAGACCAGAGGGAGTGATTCCTGATGATGCCAGATATGAATGTTTACATGTCTACTCGAGTATTTCCCCGCCCCGACTAATACAAGTGGATCCAAGACCCGACACGCAAATCAAGATGAGTCCAGCCTGAACATGAATGATGCCTGTAGGTGATGCCAGTAGTGATTCCAGAATAGAGGCCAGAAACATAAAATGTACGTGTCGCAAGTAAATGAATCCAGAAATATCAATCAGTGTCCCGTGTTGTGCCAGAATAATCAGATGATACTATACTAGAAGCTGAATCATAATAATCATCAAATAATGAAAACTATCAGAGAATGTACTCGCCTGACGTCCTGAGCAACTGGCGATCCGAACCGGTGTCGCAAGGACCTAATGCGAAAAGCAAGGTTAAACAGAGTTTCTAATAAGTTAAACAGATATAAAATAATTAAAAATAGGCTTCTAGGGTCGTTCTAGGTCAAACGGATCAAACCGGTAAAATCTGGGTCAAAAAGTCAACTCTGGGTCCAAAAAGTAAACTCTGGGTCAAAACTAGGTCAAAAGTTGACTTTGGCGGTCAACCGAGTCAACTACGGTCAAGTCTGGGTCAAACTAGGGTGCTCCTGAAATTCTAGGTCAAACCGAGGTCATTAGGCTAGAAAACTCACAAACTCGCCTCCTTGAGATACCGGGATACCCTCGGTATCCGATACCTCAACCTACGCTATATACCCCGCCTATACCCTCTAAAACCTATGCTAGCACGCGTAAATATATACACATAAGCATATAAAAATCACTCAAATACTATTCCTACGCTATTGCTCAAAAATCCCGCTCGAAACCCAATACCTTGGTTATCTTAAGGTATTGAGATACCTTGGTATCTCAAGGTATTGAGATACCGCTCTAAACTCAGCCTGACTACCCCTCTAGCTAACTTACTATGCATAAACCTATATATCTAGCTATAATCTAGGCTAAAATATAGATATCTAATACATATAGGCATATACCTATATATCTATAACCAATACCTTACCTTACCTTACATTACCTTACCCTCAAATATATATATCAATACCAAGATATCTAACTATCTATCTAGCTATGTATATATCTATATATATAGATCTATATATCTAGCTATCCCTCTACCTATCCATCTACCTATCTAGTATCAACCTATCTAGTTATCTATCTAACTATCTAACTAGCTATTTATTTATGTATCTAACTATTAAACTATTTACCTATCCATCTAATATCTATATAGCATCTATCTATTTATCTCTAACTACCTAGGTATCTAGTTACCTATGTATCTATCTAATCATCTATGTGTTAATCTATCTATTTTTATATCTATCTATCAACCTAGCTATTCATATATCTACCTATCCATATATCTATCTATCTATCTATTTATCTATGCATCTATCTATGTGTCTATCTATCTAACAATCTATATACCCATCTAACTATAGATCTAGTTATCTATCCATTCACCTTATCTATCCATTAAACTATTTACCTATCTATTTAACCATCTATCTATCTAATAATCTAACTACCTATATATATCTATGTATATATCTCTCCCTCTCCCTCGCATTTGCTGCTGCCCTTGCCTTAACTTGCTGCTGCTGCTACCTTAAACTGCTTTTGTGCTGCATTTTCTACTTGCTACAGCTGCTGCTCATGCTCTTGCTGCTGCCACGGTGCTGCCTCGCTCGAGCGAGCTGCTGCCGCGGCGCTGGAACTGCTGCTGCTGCTGCTGCTGCAGGCCGCGCTGCAGCTAGCTGCTGCCGCGGCGCTGCTGCGCCCGCGCGCTCTGCTGCAGCCTGCTGCTGATGCTTCTGCTGCTGCCGCGGCGCTGCCTCGCTCGAGCGAGCTGCTGCCGCGGCGCTGCCTCGCTCGAGCGAGCTGCTGCTACTGCTGAATACTGCCGCTGCTGCGCCTATTTCTGCTGCTGCAGCTGCTGGTTCCAGTCCCAGGCACCCACCCACTCTCAAACACACACACACACACACTCCTATATACATATACATATATACATATACATATATATACATCTATATATATATAACTAGATATCTATATATATATTCACACTCATCTACACACTCTAACACACACACTAGCACACTAATACACACACACACTCACAACACTATCAACACACACACATATATCTATACATACATAAACACACATCTATATATATATACACACATATATATCTACACTCATATATATATATATATATATATAGGCACTCACTCACACTCACACACACTCACCTACACACTAGCACACACTCACACAAGCACTCACTAACACACTCACAAACACATAACCACACATATCTATATAAATAGAAATATATATATATATATATAGGAACACACACACAAATAAATATATATATAGAGACATATATACACAAACACAACACCACCACAACGATGCACACAACGCCCCACCTACGCACGCCCAACGACCCCGACACTCACCAACGCCTATAAATATATAAAATATAATTCGAAAACTCTAGCACACACTCTCCGATACTAACCCAACGCACGCACAAGCCCGAAACGAGGAAACCAAGTCGAAATGGCCGTTCGGTCATTTCGACGAACACGTGGTGCGCGGCTCGGAAAACCTCCTGAAACGCACACCAAACGAACTCGGAATCGGCCCAAAATTTACCCACGCACTCTAAACGATGTCTAGATCCTAGAAAATGCACTCCCGCGTCGATTCTAGGCCCGTGGCAGAAACGCACACGCACTTAGAATCGGCGACGACGAAAAGCCCCAATTTTGCCCGAAACGCCCGTTTCTCCGCGACGCGGCTTCCCGTGTCCGAACGGAGACACGCTCTCACCCTCACGACACCCGACAACGTCTACCTAGGTCCATCTAACCTAGGGCATCACCCAAAATTGGGCCAAATTCAGATTCCACCCGAAATTGACACAAAACCTAATGTTAAAGTCTCTAAACCCAACCAAACTAGTTCCAACTTCCTCCCACGGGTAGCCTAAGGGTCTAGGAAGGTTCTAAAATATTAACTACACTATATAAAAATAATTACAAGGGGGAAAATCAGGGTTTACCTCTTGGGAGTTGGAATCCCAAGCCAAAATCTCCAAAATGCTCCAAATCAAGCTTCCAAGCTCCCAAATCTAGCTCCAACTCCAAATCTAGGCTCTACCCACCTAGGTTGGGGAAGAATGTAGGGTTAGGGTTCAAACAAATAAAATAAATGGAAGAGAGAAGGAGAAAAAATGGAGAAACTTACTTGTGAAGAAGAAATGAAGAAGAAGAAGTAGTGGAGAAGAAGAAGAAGTGAAGAAGAAGAAGGAGTGAAGCAAAAGAAGGGGAGAAGCTGCTGTGTTTGGTCGGATGTGGGTAGGAAATAGGGCCGGCCATGCTAATAAAGGGGTTCCACTAAGTCCAAATGACCAAAATGCCCTCCCGTAACTCGGTTTTGGGTTTCGGGTTCCAAAAGCACTCAAATTAACTCCAAATCTCTCCAACTAACCTCCTAAAAATAAAATAAATATTCTAAGCCCCAAAATAATTCTCACAAGGGTGTGGGCTGGGTCGAACATGGGTCCACTAGGGTCTGACATGGGTCCAGGCTAGCCAAAATTCTAAAACAAACAATAAAAATATAATACAATCAATAATTAATTATAAATACAATTAATTATAAATAATCCACAATTAACTAAATTAAAAATAAAAAAAATACCCGACTCTGGAAATGGGGTGGTGACAAGCCTATCCTCCTTAGAAAATTTCGTCCTCGAAATTTATAGTCAATCACAATCTCTCTAGGTCAAACCCCCAACAATCACAGTCAAGAAATTCTACCTAAACAACATACAAGATCAGGGTCCTACTGGTCGTGTTATCACAGTCTCAATCAGGGTTACTACACTATCTACCACAGCACAAGAAAATCTAACAGGTACTAATGAAGCACACCACAAGGAATGGAAAGGACAGGAAGAAGAAACAAGAGACAGACCTGCTAACCCGACACCCGTAGCATCGGCCTCCTCGACCGTCAACGCATAAGCCCTGCCCTGCTGGGGTGTATCCCTCTGCTGGTGCGGGACATGATGCTGTGCCACAGATGTAACGCCCCGTTCATCCCGTTCCCCCTGCTCGGAGAGCGCGGCCAAGAAATACTTACGACCGTTCGATCGGGACAGATTGAATCAAGATCCTTTCCTCGTTATGGATTGGTTTCTTCGGAATCAGGTCCCATAATCAATGGATCGTGCCTCAAGGAAGGACTCGGCGGCAGAGTAGAGAGAGGCCTTTCCGTTGTGTTGGTTTTCCTTGCCCGTTTTCGATTGTCGTTTGGTTGCCTTCGTGTTGGTTTTAGGACTTGCGTTTTCTTGAACGGTTTCGATGGATTTTATGGTTTTCGTTCTTAGGATTTCGCATTTCGTATCGAGCCTTGGAGACCG
The DNA here is from genome assembly GCA_036927795.1 of Iris macrosiphon. Taxonomy (NCBI): domain Eukaryota; kingdom Viridiplantae; phylum Streptophyta; class Magnoliopsida; order Asparagales; family Iridaceae; genus Iris; species Iris macrosiphon. The sequence goes on from JAYESA010000014.1 coordinate 111,621,247, forward strand.
AAATAGGAGGTATTGATCATCCGTTGGTGCGTGCAGGTGATCGTGTAGACGACGCGCGAGCGGAGTCTTAGGGATCTCTACTACTTCTTCCTATACAACCAACGTGTGAGTGGCTCTATTTCGATAAGCACCTTCTTTCCAAGGACTCCGTTCATAATAAAATTGACTCAGATGTGCATTCAATCAAACGACACCACTTAAGTAATAAGTTGGATAACAAGATAAGATAAGAAGTAGGCTTGGAACACCCATTGCTTGTCATATAAAACCTTGCATAAATTCATTGATGCATGCATGGTCGTTGGATGTTTAATGGGTTGGTATTTATTGATAGTTCAAAGTGCTCTTCAATAAGTTCAAAGTGTTCTTCTATAAACTGCTGCATGTTATTTCATATAACTGTTGGTTGATTGTGATAGTACAGTAAAGCAGTTTCGTACATGATGTTCTTTAAATGGCTAGTAAGTAAATCTATGAGGTAGAGTCATAGATATGGTCATGGGAATTCTTGTGCACAAGGGATCCAGGTTCCTGCGAGCGGTTACCGGGGCACCGGGCCGTTTCGACCCGGGCGGAATCTACTTTCTTAGTCCTGGGAGCGGGGAATTGTAGCGGGGCTAGCTACCCGCGCTGCAAGCGTCGCCGCCAGCCCAGACTAAACCCATGATGGCTGGTAGAACAACAAAGAAAGATGTTGTGTATATTTAAACTGTGCAGACTAACTATGTCTTCGTGACAGGGAAGGCTATGGTAAGTTGTACAGGTGGTTCAGACGGTACAGGTAAAGTCACCGAACGGTGGCATGTGAAGTTATGTTATTTTGTTCTTGCATACCTGCTAAATGAAATCTGATCTAGGCAAGAATAGAAACTCACCTAAGAACATAAATGTTGCATGTTCATTTAAACTCATCTAAAGAGCTTGGTAAAGTTGAGCAGCTAGCATTCACCAGTACTTTTCGAAGTACTGACCCTCGTTGTAGCAGGTTCCCCGGCGCAAGGCAACGCGGCGAGGAGCTGAAGCCCTCTCCGGACTTTTGGGATTCTTGGCGGGTCGGGGCCAAGACTTTGGAGGCTCAAGCTGGAAGCCTTCCCCTCTCTCTCCGTTGTGGAAATAACGCTAAAGCGATGGTGCTTCCCCGCACCCAAGGAGTTTTGTGTTTTTGAAGCTATGTAAAGGGACATAATGTATGGATCGGCTATCTCATTTTGCGTCCAAGTTTGTAAGCCCGTGGGGCATTTTATACTTTTGAGTCAAGCAATGTAACCGGATGTTCATTATAAATAAAACAGAAACTTTTCTATGCCTCAACCTTGTGTCATCTTATTTGTCTACTCTGTTGCATTGATCTAAAGAATATCCTTATGCCTAAGGCCTTGTGCACGCGCGCCCTACGCGTGCACGGCATCACGCCCGGGGGACGATTATCGATTAGGCAAAATCGGGGCGTGACATATTGGTATCAGAGCATGCTTCAGATCCTTTGACCTCACAAAGAAAGTTTCTAAAGAGGACCTTGTTCCTTCCGAGTAGACCCTTGAATTCGCTTGGCCAAAATGAGATGCGTTCCATACAATAAGTCTAAATATTTTTGAAAAGTGCGTGGGAATTATACGATTGCTTGGACGGGATTATGATGTGAGGGCTTTTGTCCCAACTCATAGAGGATGTTCTGAGAGGAGACTCGTGTTATAATCGGCAAGTTTTATGTCTATATGAAAACACCAAACGAGTAGAGTGCGAGATAAGAATATCGTTCAGACAGTGGTCTATACACATAGCCTTTTGGCCACATTGTGTTAAGTATCGTGCACCAAGACCCTTGGTGCTAGTGAATTGCAGCGAGATTTGGGTATCGTTGGAATGAGAATAAAGTTGACTTGGAGGAAAAATCGATAGAGACGTTATCGAATGGCCGCTAAGGCGAGAAATGGGAATCGTGTAGGGAATTTTCGGAAATAGTTGGACGGTTATTCATAGCGATAAGTTATGATTTGAAGCATAGTCTGTATAGAGGACTATGAATCCAGGTGTGTATGAGTCTAAGATCGCTAAGGCGATAAATAGGGACGGTGTTGGAGTTCTAAGGAACGAATTGGGCATACGACTGTAGGATGCGAACGCGAATCAGGAGTTATTAGGATGACTCAATTCCTGAGTAGTGTATGCGATAAGTCCCCTGTTCGATTATGCAATTTGTGGATATAATGAGTTATAAAGATTCAAGGAGTATAACTCGAACCCTGAGTGGTGTATTTGTTGGCTTAGAAATGCTTGAACGAAGTCGTGGATTCGGAGAGTTAAGCGAGTCTAGCGACAAGCGACGAGATTGGGTAAAGCCTTAGTATAAATAAACAATGCCTAGCAAGTAAGCGAACTCGGAGAAAGCATGCAATGTTTGGTTCGAACGATTTACAATGAGTTGAATAAAGGATAAGGCTTACAACGAATAGAAATTCAGGGCAATTGGAAATCGATATCATGGTCGGAAAAGACTTAGAGGATTGTACGAGCGATTTGAGTTGAAATAAGTGAATTTAAAACTTGAGTCGAGATTGAATAATCGGAGATGCGATCGGAGTGGTGCGATTGAAAATAATGGCGCGAACGAATGATAACGTGCATGGAAAATTTAGATTTGAGTAGGATATCGCTCGATAGAATTCGGTTTGAGTATGAATGCGATGACTTCAAATTTTAGGAGATTTAAACCATAACAATGGTTGGAAAATAGTATGGGTTGATGCAAGTTGGAAAAAATTGGGATTTTGATGAATCGAGATAAGCGATAGCAGACTTGGCTTGGAGTTTGGAAGAACGATCTTGAAATCAAGTTCAGAAAGATAACATTCAAAATCTGTCCCAGTGAGAACGATTATTCTGCGGGAGCGCCGACGTGGTGATTTCACGTACGGTAGGGATAAGCAAACTCAAGAGAACAGGTTCGGTGATTATTCCAAAACGAACTCGATGAATGGAACGTATCAATGGGATAGACTTGGGTTTGGGAATTGATCTTAGTTGTTTGAGGAATGCTAAGAGTAGACTAAGAAAATGAGTCTAAGGATTTCTCTTGAGGAGTTAGTCTAGAAATGTAAAGTAAGAGATGTTGGACGTTTTCATGAACGGATATGTAGATCGTGCTGGACGACTTAGAGTTCATGATATACATCGATGGGTTATAATGGAATTGTGGCTTAGTGATACAAGCGTAGAAAATGATGGATTGGTGAATCCTATTAAACGAGATGAAAGTAGATTCCCAAAGAGATAGTGTGTGCGAATCGATAGGTTAACCCTGAAATGTGGGCGTATCGTGGGTTCAGTTGAACGAGCGTGTTGGTGTGATAGGATGATCTGTGCTCGATGTTTAGAAATCTGAGTGAAACGAGCTTGGATAGAATACCCGTGTAAAGGAACAATGGTTTGACCTTAGGGTGTTTGGGGCGAGCGTTGTGCAACACGGTTGCGCAATGAGTCACAAACTTGAGTTGTACCTATGACTGTGTGTGCTGGCCTAGGGACTAGGCAGACGACCCTATGCCTTGAGTTAAACTGGAGTGGCTGACTTCAGAATATCGTTCGGGAAGAATGATAGAACTTGGGCAACAAGACTTAGAGTTAGAATTTGGAATTTGGAATATACACTAGCAACGTTCGCATTGAAACAAACGTAAGGCGAGATAGGACTCGGGTGATAATTGATTTGGCTGGATAGGTTACGCGACGGCAAAGGATAAGACGATAGCTGGATCGAACAAGAGTTCGGTCAGGACGACCTGCGTTTCGAAAGATTTTCACGAGTAGCTTGTCAGACTTAGCTGTCACTGAGCTTGGTTGAAATACACATATTTGGGGGACACCTTGAATATGGGTACGATCCAGACTTAGCGATATGCATAACTCGGATGCAGCTGCAAAGGAAAATGTTCGGATTCGCATGGATAAGTATGGCAACTGAAATGATTTAGCCTCAACCTAAATTTTCATAGAGGAAAGATTATATCATTCCTCGTGCTACCGGGATAGTTCTGCGCTAAGGCGTAGTACGAGACTGAGTTTGGAAATGCAATAGTTGAACGAATGGATCATTCGGATAAAATGATTAAGCACTCGGGCGAACGGAACGAGTAAAAAACGAATAGAAAGTTAAGTTCGATTGAGCCAAAGGTGCGGAGGACTTGAGCGTACCCCAGGTAGGCAATTTAGCTCTGCGCTAAGGCGCAATATAGACTGAGTCAGAAAACGTTGGTTATTGGGTGCGAATTTATTAAGTGAGATTGGACGGTGACTCAGAGAGATTTGATGCAAAAACGAGATTGGAAATTTGTCGAGATTCGAGCTTTTGGGTTAGGCGTAACGACGGGTTTCGATAGGCGACATCAAGTAAGAGGCTCAATTGCGTTGGGTTCCTATGGTGATAACATAACTAGTTGGGCAAGTCCACCCAATTACGAGCCGTAAGTGCCCGTTGAGTTATAGAATACCACGTGCTTGGGTAATATAGCCCTGCGCTAGGTGCAGTAGGTTTTGAGACGAAAGTGCAACGATCGAGTTGAGTATAACTCGATAGCATTGAACGATAGAGTCGTTCGATGAGAATTGGCCAACATTGGCGTAACGCATGGTGAGAAAATAGCGGATTGTATTATTGAGACAGTCCTTGAAGGATAAGACGAGATGCATTGGGTAGTTAGAAGTTATGCGATAGCACGAGATGCGCTCAGGAAGTCTCGAGGACGGAACTTGTTCTGAGTGGTATATGGTGTAACAACCCGCTCCGCTCAACCCGGAGGGCCGATTCAAACGACACAAGTGTAGCTATTAAACCGCCTTGCTCAGCGAGATGGCTCGTTCGATGCAAAGGCTTTCATGATAGGATCTTTAATGGTGTCAGACTTAGGCTATCAGAAGCGCGTCCGGAGTCTCGCTCGACCGATGCGATACATCGCTAAGGTGGGTGACCCCGGAGAACCTGTCTTTACTTAGCTGCACAATAAGAAAATGAACGTTACGTGTTAGTTTACAGGCGATAACCTTTGCATGCTAATAAAAGAGATGAACGCACATAGCTAAGGGGATAACCCCGCCTTATATCATATAGAACATGGAGATCTTACTCGCTAGTTACGAAGTCGACTTGGGTCAGTTGAATCTGCAAGCGGACTTGTCGTACGCGGCGGAGCCTGTCCAAAATTTTGAATCGTAGAAAGAAGCAGTTGCGGGACCGAATGTCTCGCTAGTGCGCGTACTGTGGCGAAACCACTCGGTCGAGGAGTCGACCTGGGAATTTGAATCTGATATGAAGGAAAATTTTCCTCATTATTCCTTAGTGGTAGGCTCTATTCTTAAGTTTCGGGATGAAACTTTCTATTAGATGGTTATGATGTAACGCCCCGTTCATCCCGTTCTCCCTGCTCGGGGAGCGCGGCCAAGAAATACTTACGACCGTTCGATCGGGACAGATTGAATCAAGATCCTTTCCTCGTTATGGATTGGTTTCTTCGGAATCAGGTCCCATAATCAATGGATCGTGCCTCAAGGAAGGACTCGGCGGCAGAGTAGAGAGAGGCCTTTCCGTTGTGTTGGTTTTCCTTGCCCGTTTTTGATTGCCGTTTGGTTGCCTTCGTATTGGTTTTAGGACTTGCGTTTTTTGAACGGTTTCGATGGATTTCATGGTTTTCATTCTTAGGATTTTGCATTTCGTATCGAGCCTTGGAGACCGAAACAGGAGGTATTGATCATCCGTTGGTGCGTGCAGGTGATCGTGTAGACGACGTGCGAGCGGAGTCTTAGGGATCTCTACTACTTCTTCCTATACAACCAACGTGTGAGTGGCTCTATTTCGATAAGCACCTTCTTTCCAAGGGCTCCGTTCATAATAAAATTGACTCAGATGTGCATTCAATCAAACGATACCACTTAAGTAATAAGTTGGATAACAAGATAAGATAAGAAGTAGGCTTGGAACACCCATTGCTTGTCATATAAAACCTTGCATAAATTCATTGATGCATGCATGGTCGTTGGATGTTTAATGGGTTGGTATTTATTGATAGTTCAAAGTGCTCTTCAATAAGTTCAAAGTGTTCTTCTATAAACTGCTGCATGTTATTTCATATAACTGTTGGTTGATTGTGATAGTACAGTAAAGCAGTTTCGTACATGATGTTCTTTAAATGGCTAGTAAGTAAATCTATGAGGTAGAGTCATAGATATGGTCATGGGAATTCTTGTGCACAAGGGATCCAGGTTCCTGCGAGCGGTTACCGGGGGCACCGAGCCGTTTCGACCCGGGCGGAATCTACTTTCTTAGTCCTGGGAGCGGGGAATTGTAGCGGGGCTAGCTACCCGCGCTGCAAGCGTCGCCGCCAGCCCAGACTAAACCCATGATGGCTGGTAGAACAACAAAGAAAGATGTTGTGTATATTTAAACTGTGCAGACTAACTATATCTTCGTGACAGGGAAGGCTATGGTAAGTTGTACAGGTGGTTCAGACGGTACAGGTAAAGTCACCGAACGGTGGCATGTGAAGTTATGTTATTTTGTTCTTGCATACCTGCTAAATGAAATCTGATCTAGGCAAGAATAGAAACTCACCTAAGAACATAAATGTTGCATGTTCATTTAAACTCATCTAAAGAGCTTGGTAAAGTTGAGCAGCTAGCCTTCACCAGTACTTTTCGAAGTACTGACCCTCGTTGTAGCAGGTTCCCCGGCACAAGACAACGCGGCGAGGAGCTGAAGCCCTCTCCGGACTTTTGGGATTCTTGGCGGGTCGGGGCCAAGACTTTGGAGGCTCAAGCTGGAAGCCTTCCCCTCTCTCTCCGTTGTGGAAATAACGCTAAAGCGATGGTGCTTCCCCGCACCCAAGGAGTTTTGTGTTTTTGCAGCTATGTAAAGGGACATAATGTATGGATCGGCTATCTCATTTTGCGTCCAAGTTTGTAAGCCCGTGGGGCATTTTATACTTTTGAGTCAAGCAATGTAACCGGATGTTCATTATAAATAAAAGAGAAACTTTTCTATGCCTCAACCTTGTGTCATCTTATTTGTCTACTCTGTTGCATTGATCTAAAGAATATCCTTATGCCTAAGGCCTTGTGCACGCGCGCCCTACGCGTGCATGGCATCACGCCCGGGGGACGATTATCGATTAGGCGAAATCGAAGCGTGACAACAGATGGCCTAGCTCCAACTCTCTGATCCTGTGCTCCACCCAATGGAGGTGCAGTGGAGCAATCTCGCATCTGGTGAGCAGCGGATCCACAGAACAAACACACCTTCAGCCTCCTCCTACAAACATCCCAAGTGTGTCCTGCCTTCCTGCAGTAGGCACAAGTGGGCACCCTCTGATCCTGACCCTGCTGCGCTGCCTTCTGCACATAGGGACGCTTAGCTGGTCCCGCACTACCACTGGCACTGCCTGAATCATCCCTGCCTCTCTTGGACTTGAGCTCCAAGTCATCCTCTGCTCTCTGAGCATCTCCTACTATCTGCTCAAAAGTTGCCTCGCGGTCGCTCCTGGTCAAAGACTTGACCGCCATGACCAAGCCCTTGCGAAACTTCCTCGCCTTGGCTGCCTCGCTCAAGCCATCCACAAATCTGCCCAAACGACAGAACTCTGCTGCGTACTCATCCACCGTCATGCTTCCCTGGACGAGTGCCTCAAACTGGCTCTCCAAAGCACTGAGAGCCACATCTGGAAAGAACTTCTCCTTGAAAAGCCTCTTGAAAGCCTCTCAAGTAAGCCCTGGCGCCGCAATCCTCGTATCTGTACGATACCATGTCAAAGCGAGGTCGAACATCTGACTGCCCGCTGCCTCTATCTGCATACTGTCTGGAATCTGCGCCAGCCTGAAGATGCCCTCGATCTGCTCTATCCAGTCATCCGCGTACAGGATCCCTTCTGTACCACGAAACTCCTTGGGCCGCATCCTCTGAAAGTCGATAATACTGCCCGGCCTCGGATGCTGAATCTGATCTGCCTGTGGCTGAACCTATGCCACCCTATCCACTGCCGTCATGGCCACCTGGTGGGCGTTCTTAATGCCCAGCCTCATCACATCCACCTGACGGTGCTGCTCGTCCATCATCTCCCTGAAGAACGCAAACAACTGTACGGTATCTACTGGAGCAGGAAGTGGTGGAGGAACCACCGGAACGACTGGGGTAGTCCTCGGATCGATAGGTGAAGGAGAATCCCCAAGAGAAGCAGATGCTCCCTCAACCGCAGGAGTGGTGAGTGGAGCGGTAGCAGCTGCCTGAATACGAGCTGGACGAGAGGTAGCAGACCTCTCTGAGGCAACTGCTGGAACGGTACGATGGGATCGTGTCTTCGGAGGCATCCTGAACACAGATCAAAAGAAGTCAATACGGCGCAAGATACGATATCATCAAGAAAGGACAGTAATATTTTAAAAGAAACAATTTCAGAATAATTAGATTGGAATTGTTCCTAGTCGTGATTGAGTACACACTCATCCTAGATCCTATAGCAGGCTCGCAGCAGTACAACTAAGTTGTTATACCACTACGACATCGCACTAATTGCGAATCGAGACCTGCATGGGGCCGCCACCAAAAACGTGTCATGACCCGCACCCGGAAAATTGGGCATGAGTCGTGGGTACGTCCAGCCTATGCCACAGCATCGACGGTAGAACGCTGTCTAGGTCAACTATCTAGATAATAATCTCACACAAAAATCGGGCATGACCTCTCCAAAAGGAGGGCAACCACACAATCAAAATATAAACCTGTCAAGATCTCAACTCCAAACGGAGGAGCAAATATCATAATGATAATCATAATATACTCAATCACGAATCTAAGCACGATAAGATAACACAGAGATCTAACAACTATAAAGTCTAACCAACAACGACTACTACAACAACCACAACATCAAATAATAATAATACAACATCCAAAAATAATATACAAACAAGGTCTCAATCCAAACCGGAGACAAATCCGGTGCTAAAAGCTAATAAAAACAACAACAAGGTCCCAGTGATCCCGGCTACCAACCCGGAAATCACCCCTAAACTAGAGGGTCCCTGTCTGCACCATCGACAGGCTCAGGTCCATAGAACGTCGGACACCAATCCTCCGGATACTCTGGAAAAAATATGTCCAGTCAGGACTGGAGCAAGTACATCTCTAACAGCAGTTCCATTTAAATGATAAAAACTATAAAACAGTTATAGCAAGTAGCAAGAAGAATGAAGCAAGTATGAAACAAGAAATATATAAGTCACTGGTGCATAAAGGTAAAGATACAGGAATATCAGAAATAAGATAGTAATTGTAAGATACAAGAATCTAAGCTAAGATCAAGTCCGTGCACATGAACGTGTAGTGAGTCCAGCATGAAAAAACATGTAGTGAGTCAAGTCCAGAAACATGTAAGTGAGACAAGTCAAGAAATGCATGAGAGTCCAGACTATAAAGAATGAACTCGGTGTCTTTGAAATACTTGTTTCGACATGTAAACGGCTAGGGGTAAGTACGGCTCACCGCGCACTGGGTGCGCGGCTGCTATCATTCCAGATTAGACCAGATGGAGTGATTCCTGATGATGCCAGATAGGAATGTTTACATGTCTACTCGAGTATTTCCCCGCCCCGACTAATACAAGTGGATCCAAGACCCGACATGCAAATCAAGATGAGTCCAGCCTGAACATGAATGATGCCTGTAGGTGATGCCAGTAGTGATTCCAGAATAGAGGCCAGAAATATGAAATGTACGTGTCGCAAGTAAATGAATCCAGAAATATCAATCAGTGTCCCGTGTTGTGCCAGAATAATCAGATGATACTATACTAGAAGCTGAATCATAATAATCATCAAATAATAAAAACTATCAGAAAATGTACTCGCCTGACGTCTTGGGCAACTGGCGATCCGAACCGGTATCGTAAGGACCTAATGCGAAAAGCAAGGTTAAACAGGGTTTCTAATAAGTTAAACAGATATAAAATAATTAAAAATAGGCTTCTAGGGTCGTTCTAGATCAAACGGATCAAACCGGTAAAATCTGGGTCAAAAAGTCAACTCTGGGTCCAAAAAGTCAACTCTGGGTCAAAACTAGGTCAAAAGTTGACTTTGGCGGTCAACCGAGTCAACTACGGTCAAGTCTGGGTCAAACTAGGGTGCTCCTGAAATTCTAGGTCAAACCGAGGTCATTAGGCTAGAAAACTCACAAACTCGCCTCCTTGAGATACCGGGATACCCTCGGTATCCGATACCTCAACCTACGCTATATACCCCGCCTATACCCTCTAAAACCTATGCTAGCACGCGTAAATATATACACATAAGCATATAAAAATTACTCAAATACTATTCCTATGCTATTGCTCAAAAATCCCGCTCGAAATCCAATACCTTGGTTATCTTAAGGTATTGAGATACCTTGGTATCTCAAGGTATTGAGATACCGCTCTAAACTCAGCCCGACTACCCCTCTAGCTAACTTACTATGCATAAACCTATATATCTAGCTATAATCTAGGCTAAAATATAGATATCTAATACATATAGGCATATACCTATATATAGATATCTAATACATATAGGCATAAACCTATATATCTAGCTGCTGCCGCGGCGCGCTGCCGCTGCTGCCGCGGCGCTGCTGCGCCCGCGCGCTCTGCTGCAGCCTGCTGCTGATGCTTCTGCTGCTGCCGCGGCGCTGCCTCGCTCGAGCGAGCTGCTGCCGCGGCGCTGCCTCGCTCGAGCGAGCTGCTGCTACTGCTGAATACTGCCGCTGCTGCGCCTATTTCTGCTGCTGCAGCTGCTGGTTCCAGTCCCAGGCACCCGCCCTCTCTCAAACACACACACACACTCCTATATACATATACATATATACATATACATATATATACATCTATATATATATAACTAGATATCTATATATATATTCACACTCATCTACACACTCTAACACACACACTAGCACACTAATACACACACACACTCACAACACTATCAACACACACACATATATCTATACATATATAAACACACATCTATATATATATACACACATATATATCTACACTCATATATATATATATATAGGCACTCACTCACACTCACACACACTCACCTACACACTAGCACATACTCACACAAGCACTCACTAACACACTCACAAACACATAACCACACATATCTATATAAATAGAAATATATATATATATATAGGAACACACACACAAATAAATATATATATAGAGACATATATACACAAATACAACACCACCACAACGATGCACACAACGCTCACAACGCCCCACCTACGCACGTCCAACGACCCCGACACTCACCAACGCCTATAAATATATAAAATATAACTCGAAAACTCTAGCACATACTCCTTGAAACTAACCCAACGCGCGCACAAGCCCGAAACGAGGAAACCAAGTCGAAATGGCCGTTCGGTCATTTCGACGAACACTTGGTGCGCGGCTCGGAAAACCTCCTGAAACGCACACCAAACGAACTCGGAATCGGCCCAAAATTTACCCACGCACTCTAAACGATGTCTAGATCCTAGAAAATGTGCTCCCGCATCGATTCTAGGCCCGTGGCGGAAACGCACACGCACTTAGAATCGGCGACGACGAAAAGCCCCAATTTTGCCCGAAACGCCCGTTTCTCCGCGACACGGCTTCCCATGTCCGAACAGAGACACGCTCTCACCCTCACGACACCCGACAACGTCTACCTAGGTCCATCTAACCTAGGACATCACCCAAAATTGGGCCAAATTCGGATTTCACCCGAAATTGACACAAAACCTAATGTTAAGTCTCTAAACCCAACCAAACTAGTTCCAACTTCCTCCCACGGGTAGCCTAAGGGTCTAGGAAGGTTCTAAAATATTAACTACACTATATAAATATAATTACAAGGGGAAAATCAGGGTTTACCTCTTGGAAGTTGGAATCCCAAGCCAAAATCTCCAAAATGCTCCAAATCCTCCAAACCAAGCTTCCAAGCTCCCAAATCTAGCTCCAACTCCAAATCTAGGCTCTACCCACCTAGGTTGGGGAAGAATGTAGGGTTAGGATTCAAACAAATGAAAGAAATGGAAGAGGAAAGGAGAAAAAATGGAGAAACTTACTTGTGAAGAAGAAATAAAGAAGAAGAAGTAGTGGAGAAGAAGAAGAAGTGAAGAAGAAGAAGGAGTGAAGCAAAAGAAGGGGAGAAGCTGCTGTGTTTGGTCGGATGTGGGTAGGAAATAGGGCCGGCCATGCTAATAAAGGGGTTCCACTAAGTCCAAATTGTAGCGCCCCGTTCTCCCGATGCGGAGAGCGCGGCTAAGAAACACAAGACGGTATCGTTCGATCGGGATAGATTGAATTAAGAACTCGTCCTCGTTATGGATTTGTTTCTTCGGAATCGATTCCCATATTCAGTGGACTGCGCCCCAAGGATCGGCTTAGCGGCAGAGTCAGGAGGGACCTCTCCGCTGCTATCTTTTATTGCCTCGGTTTTCGATGTCGCTTGTTGCTTTCGTGCTTTGAGTTGGTTTTGGGATTTGCTTGTTTTCCTTGAACGGTTTCGATGGTTTTCATTGTTTTCGTTCATTGAACTGCACTTCAATTCCGAGATTGGAAAGAGAGAAAGAAGTCTTAATCGAGCTGTTCGTGTGCAGGTGAACGAGCAGTAGGCGGCTTGCGAACGGAGTCGTGAAGCGCCTCTTTCCTTCTTCTTTCCAAAATCTAAGTGAGTGGCTACCAACCCGATTAGCTAGCTCTGCTTCCAGCTTCACTCCGTTGCCCCGATCAAACGATACCAAATAATAATAAAAGAAACCAAGATAAAAGAGAATAGACTGGGTTCATTATGCTTGTCAATAATCTTGTGAACGGTTATATCCTTGCATGCTTGTTCGTTCGTAATGTTCATCAAATGCATAGATACAAGTTTAAACGTATATATCCTGATGCATGAATATAACGTAGTTGCAATGTAAACGAATCATGCAATGTTGCTTATCCTGTTCACGTGCCTTAACTGCACCAACGTTAACGTGCCACGAACGATTGATCACGGACAACTTGTGCACAAGGTAACGGGTTCCGCGGACGGTCGCTGGGGCACTGGCACCGATCCGGTCCGGGCGGAACTTCACGATAGTCTCACGTGCGAATGGGATGGCGTGCAGCGCCTCACGTGCTTCGTTGCACACCATCTTCGTTCAAAGACTAAACGGTCCACTATGGCTCCTAGCCAGTGATCCCAACGTGTATATTTAAACCTGTTGCATACTAACTTGTGTCTTCGTTTCAGGGAAGGCATGGTAAGTATTGTACAGGTAATTCAGACGGTCAGGTAAAATCCACCGAACGGTGGCACGTTCATTTCAGTAAATTCAATATGCTGCTTACTTGTAAATGAACTAAGGCAAGATAGAAACCCACAAAATATGCATGCTTCACTAAACAACGTGTTGATTGGTATAGTCAGGCTAGCTCGCCTTCACCAGCATGTTTCGATATGCTGACCCTCGTTGAAACAGGTTCTCCGCACTAAGGCGAACCGAGCGAGGAGCCGAAGTCGTCTTCCCGATCCAGTCCAGCTGTTAGCGCATCTTCACCGCGCCTCAAAGCCTTTTGAAGTCCGAAGCTGCAACTCTTCATACACAAATGCAGCTCCGTGGCAAAGCGATCCTCCAGCCTGGAGGTCCTTATCGTTTTGAGTTTATAAAAGGATATAATGTACAGGACTGCTATCTCATTTTGAGTCAACCCTTTTGTAAGCCGTTCGGCATATTAGCTGACTCGTTCAGGAGTTTGTAATAGATGTTCATTATCAATAAAGAGAACTTTTCTATGTTTCAAATCTGTGTTTCAATTTATCTGCGTACTCTGAATACGTGCTTGCTATGCAAATCATTAAAGCCTTGTGCGGGCGCAACTCCAGGCCCGCACGGCGGTCACGACTCGGGGGACGCCTCGGGGCGTGACATAGTGGTATCAGAGCACAGATTCAAAGTTCCTTAGACTTCGTGCTGGAAAAGTTCCTTTAACGATCAAATTCCTGTGCGAACTCTTGAACTCGCTAGGCCAAAATGAGATACATTCATGCAATAAGTCCATAATACATTATGATCCTAATGTAATTTACCTTCATTTTGAAGGAATGGATCCAGCGCAATCTGCAGCGCAACCACCGATCGAAACACAAGTGAGCAGTTCGGGCAATTCGGGAAGCTCTCGAAGCCAAAGAGGCATGTCTCAAGTCGACCCGCTTGAGCGGGTAATACAAATGTTAGAATCGCAACGACAACGAGACGATGCTCGCCAAGCCAAGCTCGAGAGTAATCTAGAGACCCGATTCTCAGTCCAACAGAAGCAGGTCGATGCCCTACAACAAATTGTTCAGACTTTGGCTGCCAACCATTCCGCCGCAATAGCAGCGACTCCGGTGGAACAGCCCGTGCTTGAAGTGGAGACGCCTCAAATTCCAAGGCCGAGGGACGTGACTGCCTTCAACTTGGGCCATTTCAAGAAAGTCTGCAACACCCCATTCAACGGGACTGAGGACCCAGTGGTAGCTCTAGATTGGCTAGCCGAGATTGAAGACCACTTCACTCTGCTAGAGGTCTCCGAAGATAAGCGCGTCGCCTGCGCGCAACTACAGCTCCGCCTCAACGCACACGATTGGTGGGACGTGCATCGACGATCTCTCCAATTTGATCACGGAGAGGAGGCGATCTCGTGGACGACCTTTCGTGCCGCGTTTGAAGAGGAGTATATACCCCCTCCAGTACAACGTAAAATGGAAAATGACTTCGTGCAGCTGAGGCAGGGCAGTATGACAGTTAAGCAATACTCCGCCGAGTTCAACCGACTCTCGAAGTTCGCTAGGGCCTATTTACCTGATGCAGCGAGTCAAGCTAGAAGGTTTGAAGGTGGACTCCGTCCTGCCATCCATTCGCACGTGGCCAATAATCAGTATGGAACCATGCGTGAAGTCATGAATCACGCCCTATCGCTCGAGCCACTGTATCCTCACATTTCCACCGACGCTGTGCATACCTACAATCACAAACGCCAAGGCAGCGATGGAGGAAATACCGCTGCAAAGTGCCCTAACCACGGCGGTCCACAACGAGCAAACCCAGGGCCTTCGTGCAATTTCTGTAAGAAACAAGGGCACACATCCGATAAGTGTCGCAGGAAACTCGGGCAATGTCTCATTTGCGGTGACTCTACCCACCGAATCCGTGATTGCCCAAACTATTCTGTTCATCACCCTTAACGGTAAGCATTGTTCTTAAGTTTCGGGACAAAACTTCCAATTGGTTGGGTAGGATGTAGCGCCCCGTTCTCCCGATGCGGAGAGCGCGGCTAAGAAACACAAGACGGTATCGTTCGATCGGGATAGATTGAATTAAGAACTCGTCCTCGTTATGGATTTGTTTCTTCGGAATCGATTCCCATATTCAGTGGACTGTGCCCCAAGGATCGGCTTAGCGGCAGAGTCAGGAGGGACCTCTCCGCTGCTATCTTTTATTGCCTCAGTTTTCGATATCGCTTGTTGCTTTCGTGCTTTGAGTTGGTTTTGGGATTTGCTTGTTTTCCTTGAACGGTTTCGATGGTTTTCATTGTTTTCGTTCATTGAACTGCACTTCAATTTCGAGATTGGAAAGAGAGAAAGAAGTATTAATCGAGCTGTTCGTGTGCAGGTGAACGAGCAGTAGGCGGCTTGCGAACGGAGTCGTGAAGCGCCTCTTTCCTTCTTCTTTCCAAAATCTAAGTGAGTGGCTACCAACCCGATTAGCTAGCTCTGCTTTCAGCTTCACTCCGTTGCCCCGATCAAACGATACCAAGTAATAATAAAAGAAACCAAGATAAAAGAGAATAGACTGGGTTCATTATGCTTGTCAATAATCTTGTGAACGGTTATATCCTTGCATGCTTGTTCGTTCGTAATGTTCATTAAATGCATAGATACAAGTTTAAACGTATATATCCTGATGCATGAATATAACGTAGTTGCAATGTAAACGAATCATGCAATGTTGCTTATCCTGTTCACGTGCCTTAACTGCACCAACGTTAACGTGCCACGAACGATTGATCACGGACAACTTATGCACAAGGTAACGGGTTCCGCGGACGGTCGCTGGGGCACTGGCACCGATCCGGTCCGGGCAGAACTTCACGATAGTCTCACGTGCGAACGGGATGGCGTGCAGCGCCTCACGTGCTTCGTTGCACACCATCTTCGTTCAAAGACTAAACGGTCCACTATGGCTCCTAGCCAGTGATCCCAACGTGTATATTTAAACCTGTTGCATACTAACTTGTGTCTTCGTTTCAGGGAAGGCATGGTAAGTATTGTACAGGTAATTCAGACGGTCAGGTAAAATCCACCGAACGATGGCACGTTCATTTCAGTAAATTCAATATGCTGCTTACTTGTAAATGAACTAAGGCAAGATAGAAACCCATAAAATATGCATGCTTCACTAAACAACGTGTTGATTGGTATAGTCAGGCTAGCTCGCCTTCACCAGCATGTTTCGATATGCTGACCCTCGTTGAAACAGGTTCTCCGCACTAAGGCGAACCGAGCGAGGAGCCGAAGTCGTCTTCTCGATCCAGTCCAGCTGTTAGCGCATCTTCACCTCGCCTCAAAGCCTTTTGAAGTCCGAAGCTGCAACTCTTCATACACAAATGCAGCTCCGTGGCAAAGCGATCCTCCAGCCTGGAGGTCCTTATCGTTTTGAGTTTATAAAAGGATGTAATGTACAGGACTGCTATCTCATTTTGAGTCAACCCTTTTGTAAGCCGTTCGGCATATTAGCTGACTCGTTCAGGAGTTTGTAATAGATGTTCATTATCAATAAAGAGAACTTTTCTATGTTTCAAATCTGTGTTTCAATTTATCTGCGTACTCTGAATACGTGCTTGCTATGCAAATCATTAAAGCCTTGTGCGGGCGCAACTCCAGGCCCGCACGGCGGTCACGACTCGGGGGACGCCTCGGGGCGTGACACAAATGACCAAAATACCCTCCCGTAACTCGGTTTTGGGTTTCAGGTTCCAAAAGCACTCAAATTAACTCCAAATCTCTCCAACTAACCTCCTAAAAATAAAATAAATATTCTAAGCCCCAAAATAATTCTCACAAGGGTGTGGACTGGGTCGGACATGGGTCCACTAGGGTCTGACATGGGTCCAGGCTAGCCAAAATCCTAAAACAAACAATAAAAATATAATACAATCAATAATTAATTATAAATACAATTAATTATAAATAATCCACAATTAACTAAATTAAAAATAAAAAAAATACCCGGCTCTGGAAATGGGGTGGTGACAGAACAGGCATAGAAGTCGAACAGGCATAGAAGTCGAGCAGGCATAGAAGCCGAACAGGCATAGAAGCCGAGCAGGCATAGAAGCCGAATGGTCGTAGAGACTGAGTGGGCGTTGAAGCCGAACGGGCGTTGAAGCCGAATAGGCACAGATCCTGGGCGTTGAAGCCGCTGCGTACCGTGCCAAAATGCTGATGTGGACGTCTTTAGCCAGAATCACGACTTTTGAAGATATAACCAAATCCCTTGCATTAAATGCAGAGATCCGCCATCATTCTGTGCATTAAATGCGGAGGCATATTTTTGAAGGTCTGCAGCTCTCCTGTGTGTCCGTCGCAGAGACGTGCCTCCAGAAGACTGTTACCGCCTTGTCCTCCAATCGCAGAGACGTGCCTCGAGCCCTGACGTGGCAGGCGGTTTGTCCACTGTGGAGCGTAAACAGCTCACGTCTGCCCGTGTAAAATAAGGCGGTGTATCCCCTTGCACGCGAAAGAGAGGTTTATGCTGAGGGGACCTCAGTGAGCGACGGTTTGGTGATATTTTAACCAAATTCTCTGCATTAAATGCAGAGATCTGCCATCATACTGTGGAGCGCGTCCTGAGGGGTCTGCCACTGTTTTCAGCCGTCGTCTGGGTAGCCGTGCAGCACTTTTTGTCAGAAGTCAGGGGTCAGATTTACTGCGTGACTTTGACAGGTTCATTTCGGGGAAGACGAAGCTTTCCTCGTACGCTTTGAGCTGCTTTGAGAGCGGCTGAGTTTTACGCCATAGAGGCGATAAAGAACTCTTTTTTATACTGGGGCGGCCTGGACGTACCGTACTTACGCGGATGGTCCTTTGAGCTCATATTTCACGCTATATTTGGCGGAAGAGCTCTGTTGCATGTTCGACGGCTCTGGAGGCCTCTGGTTACGCTGCTCTGTATTAAGATGCCGCGTAGATCCTCCCAGCGTATTTTTCATGCTTCTATATTCATCCACCTGCTTTTTTAACTCGACCAGCTCGCTGTTGTTTACTCTATAGACATGCTGCAAAATTGGTTCTGCACCTGGCACCAAGTCTATAGAAAATTCAACATCTCGATCTGGCGGCAATCCTGGCAATTTCTCAGGAAACACATCCAAGAACTCTGCTATCAACGGATGCGGTAACTTCTTGTCTTCCACCATAGCTCCACAATTAATGCTTTCTCCCTGCTCTACAGCTCCTCTAGCAAACTCGAACTTTGGCTCTCCTGGCGGACCAAACAAAACTTTACCTCCTCTACAATCTATACTAGCACGGTGCCTACTCAACCAATCCATCCCGTGTACAATATCGTAGCTCGGAAGTGGCATTACAAGTAGACACGCACTCAACTCCCGGCCTCCCAGAGTAACTCTCCGATCCTTACAAATATCATTAACCAGGATAATGCCTCCCCCGGTCATGATCTTGCAAGTCCTAAGAAAAGACTCAGCTACCAAACCATGCTTTAGAGCAAAAGAAACAGATACAAAACTATGGGAAGCACCACTATCAAACAAAGCTAAAGCTGGAATGGAATCAAGAAGAATAGAACCTGCAATGACATCTCCGGTGGGTTCCTCCTCTTCGACGGTCATAGCAAACGCTCGTCCCTGTCGAGCACTTCCCTGCTGTTGATGCTGGACAAAACGCTGCTGCTGTGTCGGAAGTGGTCCCCTCGGCTGTGCTGCAGGTGGTCTCGTCTGTGTCCTCGGAGCTTGAGCTGCTCCTTGAACTGCACGACGAGGACACTCCCTCGATTGATGCCCTTCAGTACCATAATACAAACAAACTCCTAGCCTCCTCCTGCAAACTTCCCAGATGTAGCCGGGCTTCTTGCAGTAGTTGCATGGAGCTTGCTGTAACTGTCTCTGCTGCTGAGGTGCCTGGTGAAAAGGCGCTCTAGCTGGAGTCTGGTTCTGCTGTGGCTGCTGGAAAGGACTGGACTGGAAATGAGGACGTTTGGCAGATACTGCACTGCCGTTGGCCCCCAGAAAAGAATCACGGTCTCTCTTGGTCTTCAAACCCAGATCCCGCTCAACCTTGCGTGCCTCCGCAAGTATCTCCGAGTATGTCTCATAAAAAGACGGAATAAGAATCTTCACTTCCCAGTTTAGACCCTCACGGAAACGAATAGCTCGAACCTCCGGTTCCCTCACCAAATACTCTGCAAATCGGCTCAACCTACCGAACTCCGCAGCGTATTCCTCCACAGACATGCTCCCCTGAATGAGACTCTCAAATTGTCTCCCCAAGTCAAGCCTGTCCATCCGGACGAAAAACTTTTTCTTGAAAAGGTCCTTGAATACCTCCAAAGATTGTCCTACGTCAACCAGTACTGGCTCATTCCTGAACCAAGTGCGAGCGACGTCGAACAGTTGAAGTCCTACCGCCTCAACCTTCAGATCTTCAGAAAGACGGGATACCCTCATAAGACGCTCAATGTCCTCGAGCCAATCATCAGCATAGACGATGCCCTCCGTCCCTTTGAAAACCCTAGGCTCCAGTTTCTTGAAGTCCTGAATATTGCCGGGCTGAAGCTGAGCAACCTGAGGAACAACCTGCTGCTGGATCGGAACTCCTCTCTCAACTACAGCACGAGCAAGCTGATGAGCACTCTCGATGCCCTGCCGTAGAACGTCGGTCTGCCTCTGACTGAGCCCTCTGTGCCTCGAGCATCTCACGAAATAGTGTAAACATCTGTGACGCCTCTGCTGGCACAGGAGGTGGAGGTGGAAGCCCCTCAGATACATCAGGCACAGTCCTCTGAGTAGGTGGTGGACCTCCGAAAGCAGCTGACACTCCAATCACTGGAGAAGTGACTGGTGTAGGCCCTCGGGACGTCGCAGACCTCTCAGAAGCTGCTCTCCCCTGCTGTGATCTAGTCTTAGGCGGCATCCTGAGACAAAGCGAAAGAAAGAATCAATATGGCACAAGATGTAAGACATCAAGGAAAGGACAGTTTAAGGGATCAAGTATCAATGTCAAAGGAGAATAGTTGAATCAACAAAATTTTCCTAGATGTGATTGAGTATCTCAGCCTATATCCTATATCCTATCGCAGGCTTGCAGTAGTACAACTAAGTTGTCGCACTACCACGACATCACATACTTGTGAAGCTAGACCTGCATGGGCCACCACCAAAAATGTGTCACGACCCGTACCCGAGGTAAGGGTACTAGTCGGAAACAACGCCCAGCCTACGCCGCAGAATCGGCGGTAGAACGCTGTCTAGATAATCTATCTAACAATATAATGAACCACCATAATGATAGTATACTCAATCACAGAACTAAGATAGATTGAGCACGAATCAGATAAAGAATAGAATAGTCACAATACAACTCATGAGTCTAAAATAATACATCAATGAGTCTGAAGAAATAACAAAATAAGCTGGAGACAAATCCAGTACAAAAGAATCCTACGAAGCTACAACTCCAGGGTCAACTGTCTCAGTTGGGATAAGTCCCTCTTGAGCCAGGGTCTCAGAATCTAAACCCACAACATCCTGGGGTCCATAAAAGGTAGGGTACCACTCCTCAGTGTCATCTGGAAAAATATATCCAGTCAGGAAAGGAGCAGAGTACATCTCTAATAGCAGTTCTAATTAATGATAAAAACTATGTAACAGTAAATAGCTGTGGATAAATAAGATGCACAATAGAAACAAGAGATATATGTACAATAAGGAAATACTGGAAATAACTACAATAATGAACAATATGCCAATGGAACAATAATACTAATGACTAAGTGTGTGAGTACTAGCTTAACATGTGATCGGCTTGGGCAAGATGCAATGCAGCCTGGCTTATCATAAGTGCGGTTTATGATCAACACTATTCATTTACCAGTACTTTATTCAATAGGAATTTGATCACATATCTATACTAATACTCTCCACCCCCGACTGGTATAATAGATCCAACCACGGTATGCTATGGCACGAGATTCCCCAAGAAGATAGCTAGTCTCCCCAAGAATCGGTGTCTGTACATGTACAAGATAACCAATGAAACAATACTTGCACCATATACACCATATACCAAGGAATAACATCTCATGACGAGATCCGGATATACCAATCCGTGTAACCATAGTGTCAAGGGAACATGGATATCTATACTAAATACAGTGAACATAGAGGATATCATAAATGAGAAATTATCAGAGAATGTACTCGCCTGAAGTCCAATGAACAGTCTCACAGATGTCAGACTCGGTGCCTCGAAGACCTAGATATGGAATACAACATCAATACAAGGTCCCGAAAAGAGAACAAGTTAAACTAGTCAACTTCTAGGTCAATAAGTCAATTCTAAGTCAAAAGTCAACTATGGTCAATTCTAAAGTCAACTAAAGTCAACTATGGTCAAACTATCTATTTCTAGGTTGCACAAGTCTAGTACCAAAATCTTGGATCAAAATACTAAGCTCTAAGTCATAAGACTACGTCCTTAAATATTAGGATACCGTATCTTCGGATACGTGAATCCAAAATAAACCTCATAATACTAATATTAATAATAATGCATAATATAGAATATTAAATACAACAATTTAGGAATCAAGGTTTTGAACCCAATTGGTATCCACACAAAGTAATGCTCAAGATACATATAGGTATATTATTTACTCTAAAACATAATATATTATATATAAACTAATATATTATATATAAATAAAATAATAACAATACTAGTATTATATCTCACCACAAATACATTTAGATATACATATATATATATAAATATAATATATAAAGTATAAACCCAAAACTGCCTAACTGTCACTGAAAAACTGTGTGGAAAATAATTAATTTCAATAAACAGACCTATAGTGACAGTCCCGACTGTCACAGAAAAACTGTCACCAAAATGCTGTATATAAAACCCACTGCTGACTGATTGGTGACAGTTCAAACTGTCGCAGAAAAACTGCCGCTGAAAAACTACTCATTCCCGCCCGCTGCATTAATGACAGAACTGTCATTAATGCCCAAAGACTGCTACAGCGGCTGCTGCTTTAATGACAGCATCTGTCATTAATAGCCGCTGTCGCGAAAAAAAACAATTAATATATAACTATATATATATATATATTAATAAATATAAATCAATATATATATATATATATATATATATATATATATATATATATATATATATACAACAATTAATTAAATATATACTTATATATATATATACATAATCCTACACAATAAATATTAATAGTTACAAACACATTGCATGTATTAATGTACATATTTTACATGGCTAGAAGCACACATAAAAATATATTCATTAATATACAAATAATTACATAATAATTATAATTAATATAATTACATATTTAAGCACATAAATATATTTTATAAAACATTTATATATAATTTATTTTATTAACATAAGTTGTAATATATATAAATGCATGTAAAGAAAACTACATATATATTTATACATCATATTAGTACACATAAAAATATATAGATCTATGCTACAATAAATACTATAATAAATACACTAAAAATAAATATATAACATCCATATATATTTACTAACTATAATTCAAGAATTAAAACATAAATAATTAGATCTATTCATAAATACACACAATTGGAGAGTATCACACCGTATCCCATTAGATCTAGGATACGCATGCGACACGAGTCCAACACACAACCAATTGTACCCCGAAGGACACAAACAAGTTACAAATATTATTTATGAACAAATCAAAGTGTCAAAAGTAGATCTATGTGTCCGTGTCAAAATACGACATGTACAAAGTTCCGTGTCGGAGGGAAAACCTCCAAAACAACACGTATCACCAAATTGTTGGGATACGACCTATACGTACCCAATTGTGGACACGACACTAGCCCCAAACACATAAGCATATGCCCAATTGATCTATAGGATCAATTGACACACACAACAAAATATTAATTCGAAATTCCCACAAAATTGACACAAAAGCACCATAACTTTCTCCATGGGTCTCCTATGAACACAAAATCAAGTCCTATGGGTAGTACATACATATGGGTTGATTTTACATGATTAAATCTCAGATTTAGAAGCTATTTTAATGGGAAAAACTGAATTATACCTATTGGGAGATGGATTCCCAATAAAACCTCCAATTGAGATGAACTTGCTTCCAAATTGTAGATCCTTGCTCCTCTTTGTAGATCCTTGCTTCCTCCTTCTAGATCCTTGCTTCTCAACTTTCTAATGGTGAATTGGAAAGAATTTGGAATAAAATTGGTAGGGAATTGGAATGGGAATGAAAGGAATTTGGGAGTGGAGAATTCTAGATCTAGATTTGGAAATGAGAATGAGAGGAGAGAAATTCCCCCCCCCCCCTCTAATATAGGCCGGCCTTACCCCTTTCCCAAGCAATTATAAAATGTCCAATGTACCCCTTGGGGCCTCTCATGAAGAAATAATTAAGGAAGGAAGCTTCTAGTCTAATGACTTAATTAATTTAATCTATCTCCTTAACAAAGGGCTTTCTAAATGGGCCTAGTCTAACTAATTAATTCATGTTGGTCCATGGGTCCAAACTAAACTAGTTGGGTCCACTAATATAAGTCCAAAATAATTAAATAACATCTAACAATAATTAAATAATACAACAAATAATTATTTACAATGCAAAATATTTAATTAAATAGGAAATGACTAAAATACCCTTTTATAGAAAATGTGGTAGTGACAGTCATCAAAGACATACAAGTCTTCGATGGAAGGAAGGTAAAATAAATAAAATAATATGATACTGAAGATCAAGTAGAATGGAAATCTAAACCAAATAAACTCTAAGTACATAACATAATATATCTTTGAAATGACTTCTAAAGTGATGTTAACATATTGAAATGATTGTATCCAAACTATTCCTTAAGTCCTAAAAGTCACTAACACAATCACAATACAATTTTTCTAAATAATGATGCAAAGTTAGAGAACATGTTTGGATCTCACATTTGAGCATGTGTTACGAGCACTATCTCGGCAATAATCCCATTACCAGGGATTAGGTTGTGGAAGGTAGGTATAGTGCCTAGTAGTCCGGCCACTCCTCTTCGGGAGCAAAATCATAAACATCAATTAACACCAAATTTGACTTTTTATCGAATTATGATAAATATTTACAGATAACACGGGATTCAGGTAGGTAGGTGATCTAAGTATTCACCCACTCTCAACACAAGGCCTTGCGAAGGAGTTACATGTACTGATCAGT
This sequence comes from Iris macrosiphon, assembly GCA_036927795.1. NCBI lineage: Eukaryota > Viridiplantae > Streptophyta > Magnoliopsida > Asparagales > Iridaceae > Iris > Iris macrosiphon. The sequence continues at coordinate 111,645,857 of JAYESA010000014.1, forward strand.
TTTTGTTAATTATATTGCCAAGATTTATACGATGTGATCCAAACTGTTCTCTCCCGCCTAATGCTTTATTCTATAATCACTATCAATCCTAAGTCCATTCTAATATTTAAAACTATATTTTCTGGCTCAAGTATACATCTTGATTTGTATTTCTGGAATACATATATTACTTAGCAGAAATACTTTCAACTATTGGAATAACACCAATTAATTCTCTATACGTGTTAATATTATGTAATACGAGAATACAATGAACAAGATATTCCTGAACCAAGAAAACAAGATTTGATAATTAGATCGCTTACATATTTACATGTCCATGTCCTTATGAGTCCAAGACTTAGACAATTGACCTCTAAGTATTTCTAGCATTATCATAAGTTTGTCTCTAGTCGATATACAATTATCTAGGTTTAGGATTTTGTACGATACGACATCGTTCTAGATTCGAAATTTGGCTATCTTCCAAAATTCTTAAAATTTTGGAAAAGTCTTCTTTGTATTTCGAGCTTAAAATACAGTAATATAATATGATCCAGAGCAACTCTCCGTAGAATTGACTTGGGTCAAAGCCCCTTCGGTGGAACAACTCTACACCGGTCATACACAATTAATAGGATACAAAATTTCAGCATGTAACCTCTACATTGCACAGAGCATAACTCCTATTATATAATCTAAATATCATCAAATTATATATGGTTGTAAAGTTTATCGAATCCTCTAAGTTTTCTGTTTAGACATAATTAAATTTTGACAACATTTAATAGGTTAAAACTGTCTTACAAAATAATGTGTATAATGTTCCAGATTTAAATTCCAGAATTTCAGATCCGTGTTGCATGATCAATAACTCCTACCATATAAATCCAAATACCATCATATCACATATGGTTGGAAAGCTTATCGAATTTCCAATGAAACACGTTTAGACATGTTCTGGTTTTGAAAAATTAAGTTTAATAGGTCAAATCTGGCCTACAAAATAATGTGTACATAGGTTCCAGATTTCAATTCCAGAATTCTACATCGATGTTCCACGACCAATAACTCCTACCATATAAACACAAATACAATCATATCATATATGGTTGGAAAGCTTATCAAATTTTCAACAAAAAATATTTATACATATTTTACTTTTGATAGGGTTTAATAGATCAAAACCAGCTTGCAAAAATACTCCACAGTGGGAATAAATTCAGCACATATAAACCTAATTCTATTTCATGACCAAGTCTCCTATAAGTGTGTCACCTTAACAAATAATTCTTAGAATCATGTTCTAAACAACATATATTTAACTCAATATTAATACATAATATAAACTTTATTTTGAGTAATAAAAATAAAACAAGAACAATATACAAAATTATGGAAAAATGAAACTTGTGTAAAGAAAGGACTTGCCTTAGTTCTACTAGATTTAGAATTTATGTTGGGATGCAGATCTAGGGTTAGGATAGGTTATGAGGGTGAAAGTAGTGGATGAAAGTAAGTAGGTTAAAGGGTTATGTAAAGATGAAAACTTATATGTATATATATAAACCAATTCTTATAACCATTAACCTCCTTATCCTTTACAAGATTGTAGAAGCATGAAAACTCTTTATGTTTATGTGTCCGAGCAGCCATGCGCCTTAGGGCCTAATTCAGTGAAAGTCAGGCCACATACAACGTAGGTGGCATCCACGAGGCAGTGATCCTCCAGCTCAGGCAATGTTCGACTGAAGATAGTGCTTCCAAGGTCCATGAGCCAGGGGGCAGTGAACTCTCTATGCGGCACACATCACACCTTCGTCCATGCGGCATAGGCAATGATCCTGAAGATATGCTGCATGGATTTTAAACGCAGGCGAGCTATCCGCAGGGTGTCACTTCCATCAGTCACAACTTTAATGACTCTGACAACATTGATTACTCTACAATGCCTCGTATTCGACAAAGAAGGCGAGCGTCAACACTTACGCCAGAAATTAATGATTGCTTTTGTCTGTATACAAGTGTGCAGTGCCACGTGTACACAAAAAAAACCTTCATACGTCAAAGATTTCCAAAAGACCAAGCTCTTCTTGCATCTCTGGCCCTATGAGTTCCAGACTCCATGCGGCTCTGGTCCTATGCGTCCCAGAATCCATGCGGCTCTGGTCCTATAGCAACGTATATTTATGACAAAATGATGTCACAAAATATACGATGATTAGCGACGAGTCGTCGTTAAATGGCGACGTAATATTTGGTCGCAAAACTTCGCTACACTAACGACAATATGAGCAACGTTTTGCTACAACAATGTTGACATGAAAAGTTTTTTCATGTCAGCATGTTAGCGACGTTTAACGACATACTAACACGTCCTTGGTATCAGGTAGTGACGTTCCGATAGTTTTAAGCGACGTAAATATATATCGCAGAACTTCACAATACGTCGCTAAATTGATTTAAAAAAAAAGAATACAGTTTATAAAATATTTTCCAACAAAACTTTACCTGTAGTTATAAAATCACAGTCTATATAAATAGACCCGGAGCAACCCTCGGTTGAATTGCTTGGGTTCGCAGACCCCTTCGGTGGAACACTCAACACTAAAATTTTTTGGTGTACAGTTAATATGAATAATAAACTAAACTCACATAGAAAGGAATCTACAAAGTTATATTACACTAAATATATCCCAAGAAGTCGATAAATGAATTTAAAATAAGTGTCACATGCATCTCATAATGTAATAAAAGTATGAAATAAATACATCAAAGACCCAAGAATGGGCCAAAACACACAAATACACTAAAAACTGTCCAAACAAGGACTACTACTGATAAGAAGGAGCACCGTCGCGTAGCTGGGATAGAAGGAACTCATACTGCTCCTGTGAAAGCGTCACCGATGCTGATGGAGGAGGCAGTGATAGAGGCGGTGTCGATGCCGGCGGAACAGGAGGACGTATCTGCTCTAATTCTAGCAGTCAAGCATTGTATGAATCCATGATAGATACCACCCTCGAAGTATTCTTCGCCACCGACCGGCTCAACAAATCCTGTGCCGCATGGATCCTCACAAGTGAGTCGCTTATGGCCGTATGCAATCCCTCTATCTTCGTCTGTCTGTGCTCCGTATACGCGACCAGAGTTGCCAAGCTACGCTCCGTAGTCTGGCCCATAGTCCTGATCTCCATAAGGCTATGCTCTGTCGTATGGCTCAGAGTCTTGATCTCCATAAGGCTATGCTCAAGCGAATCAAAACGTACGATGATCGTCGCATCGTCCGTCTACGACGCAGACTGTGGCCTCTCCATAATCCCCCGTAGCAACTCGTCACACAAGTCAGCAATCTGACAGTTAACGCTCTCCTGGGCTCGTGCCAACGCCTGCGAAGGATGCGAGGAATGCACACTGACAGAGGGGGGACTGGATGATTGCGTCCCAACATAGGCGTCGTAGGATCCCATATCGTAGTACGTACCCCTCTGAAGACCATCCATGGCGGTCATCCATAGCTCGTCCGCCGACAGAGCTTTAGAGGGCTGCGAGAAAGTACCAGCTCCTCCCTTTGCAGGTGCACTAGCAGTCGTCCGTTCACGTAGTTTAAGATACTCGTCCTAGAAAAGTGGTTGCAAACTTCTAAGTTACTTATTACTAACTATATAGATATCAATTTATATATTTTCTAAGTTACATTAAAACTAACAGATGAGAGTAAAACGTACATAAGTCTGCGTGGCCTTCTCATCGATGAGATTTTTGTCCTTTCGATGGGTGGCCAGGAAGACTGTCACCATATTGGCGTCCTCACCCCTCTGTACCTATTAAAAATTATATTGTTTGTTATTAAAATTAAACATCTTATCCTACTAATATTAAAATAATATATATTTAATAGAATACATAGCAGACGACAAAAATGTTCCATCATGGGATACTCTCGATCAAAGTGCTTCCATGCTTGTCCATCGGATGGATGATCCAATACTCCTTCAATCTATTTTCGCCTGTGCCAACTCATATTTTCTGTAATCTCCTTCACCATAAACAACCTCTACAACCGTGACGTCAAAAGCAAGTAGTACATCGAATCGGTAGGCTTCTTTATACCGACAAACTTTTCTCTTCCAGTGGCCTTGTAGCGATCAACACCACATAATCTGCACGCATCTTCATCCTTGTCGTCTTTATAGTACAACATGGAATCGTTGCAACATTCATTGATTTTCTCATATCCAATCCAGAGCGATCTCACCATCCTCTTAGATCGGTAGAAGTCTTTAGGCAACTTTGTACCCTCTGGTAAGATCTTTATAATCAAATCCATCAGTCGGTTATAGCATTCTTGCGACATATTAAAATCGGACTTGATGCTCAACAATCTTGTAACCATCTCCAACGGTGAATGATCCTCACAACCAGGATATAATGGAGTTCTTGTATTCGCCAGCAACTCCATGAACTTCGCAGCATCGGCATTCGGTACCTCCTTAGCTGCATCATGATTGTTCGGATCAAAACTAGGCCTTGCCACATCAAAATCATGTTTACCCACCCGTCGTCGTAAGCAGAGTGGTCGTGGACATCCATATATGGCTCCATATAAGGCTCCGACTCCGATGCTAAAGACACAAGTTCTTCATGCGTGGTCCACTGATAGTAATTTAGCGTGAAACCCTTAGAGTACAAATGATATGTGACTTCCACTTCTGGATGATATTTCAAGTTGCGATATCTCACACGCAGACACTTAATTTTGGTACCGTCCATGTACTGAGGGAACGCCTTGTCGAACTGCAGAAACTGCTGTACACCCTCAATAAATTCATCCCGTACATCGTACATGTCATCAGGATGATGGTTGTACATCCACAAATGATAACGCAGATAGTAATTCATATCCATTTCTAGATACTTCTACAAAGATGAATAGACATCGTTCAAGTATATACTCATCATTAAATACAGTATATGTACTGATACTCCTAGTCCTAGCATATATACTCAGGAATATCCAATTATGTTATATACCTACTCATCTACACACACATAAGAATACTCAGGAATACAATACATGCACTGATACTCATATTGCAGTGTATCAGTGGGTGTCAACTGAGCAGATTTGGGTTAGGGTTAGGGTTAGGGTTTGTGCACTTCTTTAAGTATTAGTCATCTGGTTATAGGGGAGTGCCTGTCCATAGGAGTATATGTCATGTTGACAGCAGATTTGGGGAGCAATATAGTGAGCAGTGAGATGGGGAGAGCTGTTGCACACACCATCGGCACAGACCCGTCAGTGCATATTTGATGTGCACATGAGTATTGCGGCAGACTTCACAGGGTCTGTGCACACTATCGTACAAAGCAGGGTGTGACATTAGGCAGCAACAATTTGAAGTTGCATTTTAAACTTGAGTATCACAACATGCATTAGAAGATTGGAGAAATCTCTGTGTATCTTATATGTATCAACTGTGGTTGTGTGTCGGTGAGAAATGGATATAGGTATCAGTTGTGAGTAAGATTCATATCAGTTAGTATCAGATTTGGATGGGGGTTATATCAGGTGTGGCAATTAAGGATGGTCTTAGTATACTAAGCTCGAGTTGATCACACTACAACTAAGGGCTTGATGTCAGTATAGTTTGGTATCAGTAGTACACTGATGGGGCTTCGGTTAGTGCCTTCAGTAGGAAGGTATTGATGTATATATTATAGGTAATATCAGTAGTGGCAGCATTAGTTGTCAGTCCACTGTGTTTATGTACTACTATGTGTGTATCACTGACTTATGAATGTATCAGTTAGATGCATTGTTAGTGAATGTTAGTTAGTAATTATCAGCTAGGGTGAAGTTTAGATTTTAGTTATTTGAGTTAGATATCAAGTTAGAATATCAGACATCAGTTAGAGTAAGCTAAGTTTGTATAGTTAGTCTAGTGTCATCTAGCATTAGTATTGATATTAAGTTGGTATCAGTTATATTAAGTTAGTAGCAGTTATTGTAAGTTAGTAAGTCATGATAGTATAAGTTATGTACTAATTGTATAGTATTAAATGTCAAAGAGAGAGAGAGAGAGAGAGGGAGAGAGATATATGGTTAGGGCTAGGGTTTAGACCCTCTGTGACAGTGTGTGTGTCGTGTCTGTGTCAATGTGTGTGTGTGTCGTGTCTGTGTCATATCGTATCTGCATCTGTGAGAGAGAGAGAGAGATCGGGTTAGGGTTTACACCCTCTGTGTCAGTCTGTGTCATGTCTGTGTCAGTGTTTGTCGTGTCTGTATCAGTGTCATATCGTGTGCATCTGTGGGAGAGAGAGAGAGAGAGAGAGAGAGTGAGAGAGAGAGATCGTGTTAGGGTTTACCTAGAGGAGGAGGAGGAGGAGAAGCCCGAGGTCCGCTAGAGGGGGATGTGGGGGAGCCGGTGGAGGGCTGTAAGGGAGCACTCGGGGGGACCATCGGAGTAGGGGGCTGTGGAGGACACCGGAGGGGGCACTTCGCCGGAGAGGGGGGGGGGGGAAGAGGGGAGAGTTTTTAAAAATTTGGGAAAAGATTTTGACAGAAGGGAGGGAAATCAAAACCTATATTAAAATTTTTAGCGTAGTTTAGCGACGTCCACTTATGACGTCGCTAGTAATAATAGCGACGTCATAACTAGATGTCGCTAAAAGTCGCTAATTATCAAGTTTGTGACGTAATAGACGTCACTAAAAATATCGCTAAAAATCAAAAAAATAACGTCGCTAAATACATCGCTAAATCAAAAAACTCAGCGACGTTTAGCGACCTTAAAGAAGCTTATAGCGACTATTCTTTTAAAAACTGAATTACAGTCGCTAAACGTTGCTATATGTCGCCAACAGCGATGTATAGCGACGCTTATTTTTGGAGTCGCTCAAATCTTTAATATTAGCGATGTTTTAATATGACGTCGCTAAAAATGTTGCTATTTTATCATATTTTGGTAGTGTCATGAAGAAGTTATTTCGGGTGATGGAAGACAATATCGCGTCCACAACCTGGTTCGACGACTTCTACATAAGTTTTTATCCATAGGTTTGGGGACTTGAACCTCTTACAAGTATGATTTTAATCTTCCCACAAACATTTTAAAGATTTTACTTTACAACTCAATTAAACTATATCTCAAATAAATTTGGCATGAAAGCTCTTGTATACGCGGAGAGGCTTGTATAGGTAGGTAAAAATGTTAGGTTCCAAGAATGGAAATGAATGAGGCAAAAAGGGGTTTCCATATTACATAACCATGTATCCATATGCAATTTAGTTATTAAAATATAACATGCATGATAACAGAAAATTAAAATAACTATGCAATACAATATTCTCTTTTGTATTTTTATATTCCTCGAGTCATCGCTTATAATTTCATACTTCCCAATATAGGAATTTTCACACTTGTATACTTCCCAATCTAGGGATTGCCGCACTTTCCTACTTTCTAATCCAGGGATCTCTACATTGGAAACTCAACGGTCCCAAACCTTTCTCCATGATTATATTTTTTTTTGTAACAATTGTACAATATTCCATATTTTTATATAACAAGTTAACAATAATAAGATTACTCTATTTTATCTCTATTATTTTACTTTTGCACCAACAATCTTATGGAATTTATAAACAAAGACAAAGAATACTTCTTTTTATTAAAGTGTGAAGGTAAAGAAAAGTAAGATAAAAATCACTCACTATTTGATGAAATTTAGACCATATAGATTTTTGAATGATTCCTCTATATGAATCCAAGTCTAACTAGGTCATTCGAACCAACAAGACAACACAATGTACCGCATAGAGTGGAGCATTACACGAAGCATGTCAGAGTTGAAACAAAGATGGATTCAAAAACTAATTGTGAAAATATCTCTGTCTAATAATATACCATCAATATACTGTTCTACTCAAAATTATTATGTAAAATAGTTCTAGTTAAACTAGGACATGTAATATACCTACAATATACTGCGTTGGTCAAGGACAGAACCAAAAATTAGAGTTTGGATAGGCTGGGTGTGGACTAACTCATATGAAAAAAAAGAATTTTTTGGGGTGGGTTGGAGCCCATCCAGCCCCAGAGTAGTTTCATCATTGTTGCTAGTACACCATCAATATATTGTTTGCACTAAAACAATGCAGACACATGTTCGAGATTTGGGTTTTTAACTCAAAATTTTTACAAGTATTCTACAAAACCGATTTTCAAAAGCAAAGAGGTTCACCCTAGGGTCCTTAAAGATACTAGATCTTGAGTTTGAGTTCATAACATCAAGATCACCTCAAACATCATGGATTTATCCCTAGACCCTAGGATTTATCCCAAATGTGAGTTTATGCTCTAAAACTCCTTAAATCTTAGATCTGATTCATGAAATAAATTACAATCTACAAGAATTCTTATATGATAGCAAGAAACAACAACAACAAAATTGAAGGAATAAAACATCAATAAAACATTTATTCCATTTAGTACAAGATATACTTACCTTAATCCATGTCACCCCTCCCCCTCCTCCCAAGACACATATACACACAACCCAATAAAAAATATTCTACTCCAACTAACCGAATCAGAAACCACTAGTTTAGACCTCAAGGTCAGCTTCAATAGTAGCTCCTACGCTCAAGGGAAAAGATATCAAGAAGAATAGAGAAGTAAAGAGAGTGAAAAAGAGTGAATGAGTGAGGAGTAGATAAATGAGTGAGGAGTAGATAAATAAGAGAGAAGAGAGAGAATGCGATAGTATGGAGGACCATTGGGTAATTGGCTAGACTAGTCATCACTATTGACTGGTTCAGCAGATCGCGAATGGTATACCGTTAGTATAGTGTTAGCACAAAAAAAATTTAAATTTTGAGAATTTTAGGGTACGTCGTTCTATGTTCGAATTTTAATACAGATCCATAACAATGTCAAGGATCTCTAAAGGTCTAGGGTAGTCATTAAATTAGATTATCATGCCAAGAGATCAGAAATTTAATTACGTTGCATAGTTCAGTTAATCATTTTAGACCAGTCAATTATCCTCTGGGCGATCCGTCCGTACGGTTCATGAGACACTCAGAAAATCAAATAAACATGATACACTTTTTTTGGGACCTTAACATAGACTTTAAGAGTGGTTGAATGGGAGCAAGTAGGAGATCTCACTAAAGGAGAGAGTGGGTAGCAGTTGTGATGTGCAGTACTGGCCCTGAGCTCATGGGTGCCCAAGACGAACTTTCAAAATGAGTCTCCCATACATAATGTAAAAAAAAGTATGAAACAAAAGTAAAATAAATAAAAAGTATCTTCACCAAGATTTGAACTATGAACCTCTTATGTACAAGTCTAACATAATAACTGCTACACTACAATTTCTTTGTGATACAAATGTCACATGGTACATACTAGTTCTATTTTTGGTACAAAATTATTAATATATTTAAATATAATTTTTTTGGGCCCTCATGGTCTATGGGGTCCTGGACGGTGCTGTCCTGGGTCAGGGCCGGCCCTGGTGATGTGTATTGTAACTCTATGTTCTTTTATTCATTCAATAAAAAAAAATCTCTTGATTCGTGGATTAGATCGATAGAACAAAGTAAGTTTTTGTTGGTTAATTCTTATTTGTTTTATATTAATTATTTTTTAATTAATATTATGTTTTGTTATTTTTGTAATTATAAGAATATTATCATGTTATCATTCTCGTGTATTACACAACATAAAGAAATCATGTAGAGTAGAAATTTTTTTGTAGAATTTTTTGACTTTCGTCCCACTTAATAATATAATTTTTGACTTATATTTCATATTTTTTTTGTTTATTAGACTTACATTTCACTTTTTGTCATGAAAAATATTTGACGACAGTTTTTTATAATAAAATGAATATTTTTCGTAACAAAAAATAAAATTTAAGTATAATAAAAAAAAATATAAGTCTAAAATTATATTATCTAGTAGGACAAAGATTTTTTATTTTTTTATTTTTTTGAGTAGGACAAAGGTATTTTTTTTTGAGGACAAAAACCACATGGGCACGAGAAGAGTACGGTGTTGGATTAATTTACACCAAGTTTGTTAGGAGCTGATCAGCGTTACAGTGTGGAAATGGACATCACATCAGTGATCAGACTGTTGTTCTGTCTTGCTATTTTTTTTTTTTTTTTCCTTTCCTTTTTTTCTCTCTGTTTTGAGATGTAGTAAGCATTGGAAGTGAGCTCAGATTGGTCATGCTGCGAGTTAAGCGCCACTGTTTCTAGTAATTCATGATTTGTTTCCATTTCCCAGAAATAGGAGAGCCATGCATATGCATGCATGACCTTGCTCCCTGAAAATGACCAGCCAGGAGAAAATGACACCATGATTCCAAGTTTCTACTTCATGCTCAGGACAAAACTAAAGATGTGATCCAACCTTTCATTTCATGTGGACTTGTACTACTGAGTTTCAAAAGATTAATTCTCATTTGAAAGGGGATTCTAGCATCTCCACCAAACTAAGCAATTCAAGTCTTTTTTGCCAGCAATTTTTAGAGGACGAAAATATTTTTTTAGAGGAATAAATGATATATCGGAAGATCGTTGTATTTTTTAATATGATAATAACTAAAATTTAATTTTTTTTATAAAAAATTAAAAAAAAAAATTAGGGAGACCATAACCCTCTTAGTTTTCACTAAGCTCGGTCGTTGTTTGTTGGTTGTTGAGAGGATGTTTGGCTGCATGAGAAAATGCAAAACCAACAACCTAATTAATGGACATTAAGTTACTTAAAAATTAAAATTTTCTGAATAGAAATTATTGAGGATTAGGAAGTATACTACACAAGAGGAGACATTAAATACATGTTGATGGTAAGGTGATCATCATCCACTGTCGGGAGATAAGTATTACAACTTTACTGGTAAACTATATCGCAAGTATCATTGTTTACTTACAATTAAAACTGCTCACTACACATAAAGAACGAGTTTCTTAGCAAAAATGTGCATGGACGTGAGCCAGAAATGACTTGGAATAAATCTGACAAGACTTGGACAACCTTTTAGTTAGTGTAATATCTCCAGACTCCTAAGTTCTCTTCACTCTGTCAATAGAGCCTCCGCGTGCGATCCATCACAATTTCTATCTGTCAGTTGAACTAGCAATCAACCATATCCATATTTTGAGTTCCCACGTACTGAAAATATCTCGAGTAGCTCAAGAAGAGGACCTCGAAATTCGAGATCTACACTACCGTTAGAACCGAAGACTTCGAAATCGTTGCCAATCTCACTTATCATTAATTTTTTTAGATTTTTTTTGGAGTCAAAGACAAGGGTCAACCAAATTTAGTTTCGACTATGACAACCCAATTCTCTAGGAAGCCTTGCGTGAGTCTAAAATCAAAAAAATAAAGACCTCCTCATTCTTAGACCATTTTGAAAGAAATGCTCCACTCGTGTAGTGTGGCCTTATATAGATTAAGTAGATGTACATTGGAGGAGCATAACTTTCCTACTATTTACTATTAGAACAGAAGCTCTTATTTTGTTTTGAAAAGTTGTAAAAAAAATTAAACAAGATTAGTATTACCGGTCTCTGAAAAAGTCGTACAAGATGCATTGTTCTAAGAGTTGATTCGAGGTCTATGTGCATACTTTCACTATTAAAAATTACGGAATTAGCAATGCTTTTAGCGACGTTATTATAAAACGTCGCAGGTAGTCGCTAATAGCGATGTTTGGCGTCGTTCAGTGACATGTTTTAGTAAAATAGAAAACTATGTCGTTTAAGCGCCGCTAAACGTCGCTAATATTTTAATTATAGCAACGTTTAGCGACATTTTGTATTCAAGTCGCAGTATATTAATATATTAACGACGTTTAGCGACGTCTATTTTAGACGTCACTAAATTATTTCATTTAGGGTTCATGATTTTATTTTTCCCATTCTATCGAACTCTTACCGAAAATTTCAAAAGCCCCTCCCCCCCTCCGTCTTAGTGTCCCCTCCCCCGGGCGTCCTCCTCCCTCCGCAGAAGTTCCCCCCACCCCTTCGGCGAAGTCCCCCCCCCCTCGCGCATCTCCTCCCCTCCGACGACCTTGGACTTCTCCTCCTCCTCTAGGTAAACCATAACCCTCTCTCTCTCTCTCTCTCACACACACACACACACAAATACAGACACAACATTTGATAGAGGACACGACACAGACACATACACAATTATAGACACGACATGGGATACGACACAAACACATACACTGACACGATATGTCACTGACACGACACGAGAATGAAAATCATAAGAGTATTATCGTAGTTTTGGTTGTGATATTTGGTATCAAGAAGTTGTGTATCAATTGGCATGTGAGGATGTTGATATTGTGTATGCTAGTGTTAGTGTGTAGAGTTTGTGTTTGTTGTGTTGGTGCTAGAGTGTTGTGTATGTGAGAGAGAGAGTCTATTGTGTTTAAGAGTGTGCACTTAGTTGTGTGTTCATGAGTGTTTATGAGGAATTTTGAGAAATGATTACGCAACAGCTGTACATGTTGTATGATGGAAGGAGTAGGTATTTTTCCAACAGAGGCAACAAATGTGTTGTTGCACTCTGCAGCTGCAAGTGGCAGTATCCTGCAGATTTTAAGAGCTTGCAGCTGTGCTGGCGCTTGGTTCCAGAGCTGCAGAGGGTGTTGCAACTGTGTCATGTTTTGGGGTTTTATTGCAGGCCTGTAGTGTAGTGACTTGGAGGGTGGAGAGCTCGGTTTGTATTCATGCTGTAAGGGGGTGAGCTAAGGTCTATTCTGTGCTCAGTTGAGCAACTGCATTGTTGTAGAGCCTTGGCAACAATATCTTTAGTGCGCTGCATGGGGATGTTGCAGTAGAGTGTGCAACAACAATATGAAGTACAGGTACTACACTAGGTGATACTATAGATTTTAGGGTTGCCAGCACTTCAAGTGCAGTAGAACAGTGGCAGCAAGCAATGTACACAATAAGTGTGTATATGTGTGTAGTAGGGTGAGTGTGATGTATGTGTATCATGTGATACATGGATATAGTAGTGTATGTGTAGTGAGTTGTGGGTGAGGTTTATGTAAGTGAGTGCTAGTGTATTGAGTGTGTGTTGTATAGGTGTGTGTGTCCAAGTGTGGGTATCATAAATATGAATACCTAGATGTTAGGGACTGGGTTTAAAGGAATGTTAAGTATGGAAATGTGTCCAGAGTGCAAGGTATAGGTACCAAGACAATGAACACGTGACGACACATATTTAATAGGGTTTAAAATTAGAGTTGTCTACATGTCTACTAGTTTTTGGATAGTCACGAATTATAAAATAGATACTCATAAACCATGATATGGATACTCACACATCACAACTCGAATACTCACGCATCAATAGGAGTTGTTAATTACTTTGATGAACATGTGTATCCATCTTTGTATCCATTTGGATAATATACTTAAACGATGTCTATTCATCTTTTCAGAAGTATCTAGAAATAGATCTGAATTACTACCTGCGTTATCATTCGTGGATGTACAACCGTCATCCTGATGATATGTGTGATGTGTGGAATGAATTAATATAGGGGTGGAACAGTTTCTGCAGTTCGCCAAGGCGTTCCCTCAGTACATGGACGACAACAGAATTAAGTGTCCATGTGTGAGATATCGCAACTTAAAATATCACTCAGAAGTGGATGTGACATATCATTTATACTCGAGGGATTTTACGCCGAATTATTATCAGTGGACCTCACACGGAGAACTTGTATCTTTAGCATCAGAGCCGGAGCCTTATGTGAAGCCATATATGGATGTCCACGACCACGCCGATTACGACGACGGGTGCGTGAACACAATTTTTGACGCTATCGGGTCTAGTTTCGATCCGGACAATTATGATGCAGCTGAGGAGGCACCGAATGCCAATGCTGCAAAGTTTATGGAGATATTAAAGAATGTAAGGACTCCACTATATCCTGGTTATGAGGTTCATTCACCATTTGAGGTAGTTACAAGACTGTTGAGCATCAATCCGATTTTAACATGTCACAAGAATGCTACAACCGACTGATGGAGGTGATTATAAAGATCTTGTCGGCGGGTACTAAGTTACCTAAAGACTTCTACCGGTCTTAGATGATGGTTAGATCACTCTGGATAGGATACGAGAAAATCGATGAATGTCACAACGGGTGCATGTTGTACTAAAAAGACGACAATGATGAAGACGTGTGCCAATTTTGTGGTGTTGATCACTACAAGGCAACTGGTACAGGAAGGCCTGCTGGTGCAAGAAAGCCGACCGATTCGATGCACTACTTGTCTTTGACGCCGCGGTTGCAGAGATTGTTTATGGTGAAGGAGACTGCTGAAAATATGAGTGGGCATATGCGAGAACAGATTGAAGGAGTGTTGGATCACCCATCCGATGGAGAAGCATGGAAGAACTTCGATCGAGAGTATCCCAATTTTTCTTCGAATTTGCGTAATATACGATTAGGGCTCTCGTCCGACGGTTTTATTCCATTCGGACTTTTGGGCTCCCAGTATTCGTGTTGGCGTATGATCGTCACCCCGTACAACCTACCGCCTTGGATATGCATGAAGACTCCGGTTATGTTCTTAACCATCATTATTTTGGGTTCGAACAATCCGAAAAGGAATATCGATGTGTCTTGCTACGTTGATAGATGAGTTGAATCAGTTGTGGGAAGTAGGTGCCAACACGTACGATGTTTCAAAAAAATAGAATTTTTAGATGAGGGCAGCACTTATGTTGACTATCAACGACTTTTCGGCTTATGGCATGTTATCAGGATCGAGCACTCATGGTCGTCTCTCATGTCCGTATTGCATGGACCAAACTAAGGCTTTCCTTTTGAAACACGGAGGAAAATTGTGCTTCTTCAATTGTCATCGATAATTTTGTCGTCGGATCATCCGTTCCGGAGGAACAAGAACGCATTTCGTGCCGGCGTTACGGAGAAGGCAAATTCACCTCTAAGATGGCCCGGAGACATGATATAGGAAGAGGTTAAAAACTTACCAAGTTCTATCGAAGAGCCTACTAAGGGGTACAAGTGCGATAGATTTGGTCACACTCATAACTGGACAAAGAGAAGCATATTCTGGGACCTGCCATATTGGAGCACTAATCTATTCACATATAACCTTGATGTCATGTATATCAAGAATAATGTGTTTGACAACATAATTAATATTGTGATGGACGTAAAGGGGAAGACCAAAGGTAATCCCAAGGCCAAGTTGGACTTGGAAGAAATATGCAAACGCACTGCGTTGTATTTGATAAAGGAAGGGAATATGAAGTATAAACAACCTAAGGCAAATTTTTTATTGGACAAGGAGGATAAAGAGAGACTATGTTGGTGGATTCAGGGACTAAATTTTTCAGACGGGTACGTGTTAAATCTGAGAAGATACGTTGACCCGAAGGAGAACAAACTAACGAGTATAAAGAGCTACGTCTGTCATGTATTCATGGAGAGGTTAATTTCGATTGCATTTCGAGAATTCTTACCGCAGGTAGTTTGGGATCCTTTAACAGAGCTTAGAACATTCTTCAGAGATATTTGTTCTACTAAGTTGATCGTCTATCGTCTAGAAAAGTAAGAGAAGGACATTGCGGTAATACTGTGCAAGCTTGAAAGAGTGCTCCCTCCGGGATTCTTTGACTCCATGGAGCATTTACCAATTCATCTTTCCTACGAGATACGTGTCAGTGGCCCTTTCTATTATCATTGGATGTACCCGTTTGAACGTCAACTGAACCACCTAAAAAGAAAGGTAAAAAATAAGGCAAAGGTGAAAAATCAGTGAATGTACCCGTTCGAACGTCAACCTCTTCCAAGCAATGATCTAATTCATTGTGCCAACTTATCTCGAATATCACCAATTCTAAATCATAAGAGTTCCATCCGACAATTCTCTAATACCGTCTTATTCCTCACCGTCGCATAACCTATCCCACCAAATCAATTATCACCTAAATCATATCTCCCATTGCGTTTATTTTAACGTCAATGTCGCTAGTATACACTCCCAGTTTCAATTCCTAACTCTAAGTCTCTTTGCCCCAGTTCTATCATTTTTTCGAACGATTACTCTGAAGTCAGGCACTCAAGTTTTAACTCAAGACATAGGATCGTCTGCCTAGCTACTAGGTCAGCTCACAAGTTCATAGGTACAGTTAGAGTTTGCGACTCATCCTGCAATCGCGTTGCACGAAGCTCGCCCCAAATATCCTAAGGTCAAACTATTATTCTTTTACACGGGTATTCTACCCAGGCTCATTTTTACTCAGATTTTTAAACATCGAGCACAGATCATCCAATCCCATCAACACATTCGTTCAACCGAACCTACGATATGTCCACATTGCATGTCCAACCTGTCGATTTGCATAGTCTATCTCCTCTATCACGTTTGATAGAATCCACCTATCCATCATTTTCTAAGCCTGGACCACTAAGTCACAATCTCATTCTAAATCATCGATGTACATCATAAACTCTAAGTCGTCTAACATAATCTACGTATCCGTTCATGAAACCATCCAACATATCTTCTTTCACATTCAAGGACTAACTCATCCCCAAAATACATTCGATTCACTTATATTTAGCAAATTGTCTTATCGTGTAGAACCATAAGTCAAAATGATCCTTCAATTATCATATTTTGGTCACCCGCAAGTTCAATCATCCCCGTCGGATGTGAGATCACCACGCCAACGCTCCCACAAAATAATTGTCCTAATCTGGACGTGACACATGTGCGAGCATATAATTACGCTCGTACAAGACAAGAACATCGAACAATATGGTTATCACCGAAATGATCGAGACACCTTATTATTTTACTTTGCTCCATCAAAGTTATATACTTATCCATCAAGTCATGTTCGTTCATCTAGTGTTTATAATTCGTCCTAACAAAATTATCCAACTTCAATGTTTCTGTTTGATAATTCCATAGTCCACTTCTAGCATTCCTCAAACAACTAAGTTTTACATCCCAAACCCAAAGTCTATCCTATTTTGATATATTCCATTCATCGAGTTCGTTTGGAATAATTACCGAACATGTTCCTGCAAGTTCGATCATCCCCGCCGGACGTGAAATTATCACGCCAGCGCTCCCGCAGGATAATCATTCTCGCTTGGACTGATTTTGAATGTTATCTTTCCGAACTTGATTTCAAGATCGTTCTTCCAAACTCCAAGCCAAATCTGTTATTGCTTATCTCTTCATCGAACCATAATATTCTTTCTCGGGCTAACTTATATTCGAACGATATTGTTGTCACGCCCCTGTCCCAAAAATACGTAGGACTAGGACACGTAAGCATGCCAGCCGCATGGATATGGCAACTCTAATATATGGAAACCAAATTCACACGTACGCTGTAATATGAAAATTAATCCATAAGTGGTATAAACATATATCACAAGTCATAGGGTAAAATCTAAATTCCATCCACAGAAAATCAATATAAATGACTAACCAGCATCTATATAACTAGATCTCAACATAAGTATCTAAGGATGATAGTTGGATGGAAACAAATCCACTACCAACTCGAATGTAAGAGAAAATATTAAAGTAAGTACAATACAGCAACACCATATAAGAACACCATCTAGCAATCACGAGCTCGAAGAGAGGACATCCACGAAACATATATAGCCATCCGATCTGTGCTCCTGCAAATACTCAAGAATAGATACACCTGGCAGAGGACCAGGTTCTCAGAGGGATGTAACAAGATACAGAAAATATGAGCCAACTTGAATACAATAAACATGGATATAATTTGAAAATAAATAAGTACGCTGTACAAGATAATCTATATGAATGCAAATGAGGACAACTTTTTGATGTATGGGCAAGGGTAGTCTACTCGATCTAAGCCTCACAACTCATGCACTCGTCCATGAACATCATCAGCCGGCATACCTCGGGGGTAGCGACCCTCGGACTCCATCAATCGACATACCTCGGGGGTAGCGACCCTCGAACTCCATCAATCGACATACCTCGGGGGTAGCGACCATCGGACACGACCCACCATAGTGCGTGCTAGTGACTACGGTGTTACCAGAGTGGTTAAAGCCCATACGCCTAATGATTGTCCTCTATGATACTAAGTGTCAAGTGTGTGTCAACATATCTAATATATAGTAATGACTGAAAGAAAACTACACATGCAGGAATAAACAGAAATGCAATAATATAAAGAAATATAAATAGTAACCGATATTTACATGCTCGTATCAGTACAGTTATGTAACCGATACGATGTGTCAGACATATCTAGGGGCAAGTATATCTGTCTACTACCATATATCTCAATCCATGTAAAGTAGTAATGCGAAGAGCGAACCAAGCGCACTAAGATTAGCTTGACCTTAATACACCGATTCTGATTGGGCAATTGTATCATTGTGTGCACCCAATAATACATATGCCATGAGCAAGCTCGATGAAAGAATAAGCTTGCAAAAACTAGGCTATAATAGCAGCATAAATTAAGGTAGTACAACAAACATAAATACGCTGGATTATGATGAAAGAAGGTACAAATTAATTCAAGTTTGCAAAAACAAAAATAATATAACCAACAATAATAAAAGACTCTACAATCTCTACAGTTATCATACAACCTCCTTGTCTAAGTCGCTAATCGACCAAATAGGGCATGAACCTCTAAATTCTACCGTCTGAATTAACACTGTTGTCTACTGCTAGCATACAATTTATGTTATCTTCTTATGCAAGTCTAAAGTCGGTGTCATTTGGTTATACTTCACCAATGGGTTAAGAGGACTGTGTGATACTAGGTGGTGAGGTATAGTACCCAACTTAAAATAATTTAACTGCTATTGTATTGCCTTAAGGATACCGTAGACGCTCCTATTAATGTCTACAAAAGGGGTCTTGGTACATTATTGGGGTATCCTCTTCTATTACATAGGTCATGGTCATCTTACCTCTTAGTCATAGTGCTTATAGAACAAATGTCAATAGTAAAGATAGAAAGGTTACTAGCACTCAAGTGAGAGAGGAGATAACTTATGTGGAGATATGGGTTCAATTACGTGATTTAAAACTAAGTTGTAACCATAAAATTATAATCTAAATGAACAGCTCAACTATCAAATTCTTGCTACTAAGCACATAATTTCAAAATTTAAGATTACAACTATAATTCTAGGAAACTATATATCATATCATAAAAGAATTCATTTGGCCTACAATCAGAAGTGTCAGAGGGCACGAGTTGAAAGATGAAGAATAGAAGAACATGATTAGTCGTCGCACAAATAGCGAGTGCTAGGGTTTCAGGGAAACAAATATATGAAATAAAATAGAGAAGCTATAGATAATGTCAAGGTTTCCTAAGGGGAGATGCTACGCTACTCTCTGTGTTTGCGGTATGTTCAAGAAACTACTATATTCAATGCTCTTGGCTTCCTAAAGTGTTGTCTACTAATAATAAGACATTGATCTAAGTTTATAGTTCTAATATTATCTAACTATGAAGGTTAGTTCAGTCCAAATATTGAGTTTTGGTTTCCTATTGGTTCCTCAATACTAGGGTCAACAATATGGTCAAACTTCTAACTGACTCTAGTAGTGTCTATACTACTCTCAAGTCTTCTTAATACATCAAGGGGTAAGGGTATAACAATCTAAAGATAAGGAATTCTAGGTTCACTAGATATTCTAAACTTAGTGGTGTGTCTATATTCTCTTTGTATTCTTAATAGGTGTGCTACCATAATCATCATCCTAATAACAAGGGTTCCTATATTCTAGCAGAAGGCTATACTCAAAGAACTATTAGGGAAGTACAAGAATCAAGCATGATGCAATTATTCAGATAGAATGGATTGGAAGGAAAACGAATCATAGTCAATTGTGGATGAGATCCTATACTCTATTCCTAGGTGCAGGCTTGCTGGCACAGTAACGTAACCGAGACAATATGCTCTCGACCTGCATGGGCCACCACAAAAACATGTCACGCCCCAGTCCCAAAAATACGTAGGACTAGGACACGTAAGCATGCCAGCCGCATGGATATGGCAACTCCAATATATGGAAACCAAATCCACACGTACGCTGTAATATAAAAATCAATCCACAAGTAGTATAAACATATGTCACAAGTCATAGGGTACAATCTAAATCTCATTCACAGAAAATCAATATAAATGACTAACCAGCATCTATATAACTAGATCTCAACATAAGTATCTAAGGATGATAGTTGGATGGAAACAAATCCACTACCAACTCGAATGTAAGAGCAAATATTAAAGTAAGTACAACACAGCAACACCATATAAGAACACCATCTAGCAATCACGAGCTCGAAGAGAGGACATCCATGAAACATATATAGCCATCCGATCTGTGCTCCTGCAAATACTCAAGAATAGATACACCAGGCAGAGGACCAGGTCCTCAGAGGGACGTAACAAGATACAGAAAATACGAGCCAACTTGAATACAGTAAACATGGATATAATTTGAAAATAAATAAGTACGCTGTACAAGACAATCTATATGAATGCAAATGAGGACAACTTTTCAACGTATGGGCAAGGGTAGTCTACTCGATCTAAGCCTCACAACTCATGCACTCGTCCATGAACATCATCAGCCGGCATACCTCGGGGGTAGCGACCCTCGGACTCCATCAATCGACATACCTCGGGGGTAGCGACCATCGGACACGATCCACCATAGTGCGTGCTAGTGACTACGGTGTTACCAGAGTGGTTAAAGCCCATACGCCTAATGATTGTCCTCTATGATACTAAGTGTCAAGTGTGTGTCAACATATTTAATATATAGTAATGACTGAAAGAAAACTACACATGCAAGAATAAATAGAAATAAAATAAATATAAAGAAATATAAATAGCCTGCAAAAGTACTGTAACAATTTGGCAAGGTATCTTGCCTGGTAAGAAAGCTGCAAGGTGTACTGTCCAGAAGTCAAACGCACAGGATCAAAAGCTATGGTTACAGAACAAATGTCTCCGGATGTTGAAATAAATATCACCAACATTTTTAGAATAAGCAAAATAGCTAAAAAGCACTTTCCTTTCGTCCAATTTGGACACAGGAGCAAAACGGTAATTTCGGGTAAAAGTGGGGTCCACGGGTGGCCCACTTTACATCGAAAAGCGTGCCAAGGGTAATAGTCTCTAAATGGGACAAACTATAGGTCAAACAACTCTAAATGTCAATACGAACCCAACGGTATATCCAAATGTGGATTCCGATGGACCGAACTCAATTTTGTCTAAAAAGTCAACTGTGGGGCCCGCCAATTGGCGATCTGGTCAACCGTCTCAGAATTGTGTGAAAATTGGATCACAGGACCAGCGCGTTACCACGAGTCCAGTGGCGCAAGTTTTGTCGCAATCTGACAAGCGTGCACAAAATACGCGCGAGTTCCACAAAAGTTGCGACACAGAGTGTGTCCGTGGATACGGCCTGATTCCGGCGTGCACACGCGTCCGAATCAGTCTTCATGAACTTTTACGTGTCCGGTTACGCTGCGTGCACCATTCGGTATACTTGGTACACGGCGGGGCGGTCCCGTTTGGAGGGGCGCGCTCCGTTTTCCAACTTTTGGAAATCTGACAAAAGTGGGTTCGCGCGGTTTTGTGACGAATATAATTCTGTCCACAGCAACTAATAATATAGGGTTATTTAACAGAAAATAAACTAGGTCAGGTGTTCTACAGGTATCAAAAAGAATCACCGAATTTGGATCCCTGTGGTGGGAGATACGAACTCGGCAATATGGGTGGTCACCGTAGTTTTCTGCGATCCCAGAATTCTGTCTGCTCGCGCCAACTTGGGCGCTGTTTTTCACCTAGGGGTACCCATTTTCCGAGGTTGGATATAACACAGATATGGGAGAGGGTTAAGGGGTGATCATACCGGTGAAGACGGAACAGCGTTTGGTTGAGCGAGTCGACGAAAAATCACTCCGGAGCGAAGGTGCTTCGAGTGAGATTCTGCAGGGCGCGAGGTCGGAGTCGTCGGGATGGTTGGATGGCTTGGCGGGGCTTCTCTGGCTGTGGTGACGGCTCTAGATGGGAAGAGCAGGTCTGGAAATTTAGGTTAGAGTTTGAGAGAGAAATATATATATATATATATATATATATATATATATATATATATATATATTATAGGAAAAGAGAGAGGGATGGAGCGGGTTTCGGCCACGTGAAGGAAGGGTCGGGTAAATCAGCAAGTTGGCTGAAGGGAGCGGTCAATAGCAAGTGCTGATAGGGGCGGTTTCCCTGGCTGCAAGTGGGCGGAAGGGTCTTAGCATGTTTGCTAGGAATTGCTTGCTGCAAGTAGGAATAGCAAATAGTTATCATTGTTATTATTATTATTATTATTATATTCTTATTAAATAATTCTTTTCTTAATCTTTTTTTTTCTTAATATATATATACATATATTTATATTTGTGTATACATATATATTATATATATTCTCATAAGAAAAATTTATAGATTAGGGTAATGCACATCGTTAGGCTAGCAACTGCTCAAGGGGTCTCCTACATGGAATAAATTCCGAATAATTCCTGATGGTCACATAAGTCTTCTAAGTGCCCGAACACCTAACATAAAAATTATTAAAAATCTATTTCTCCTATTTAGACCTAATTAATATAATTTAATTAATAATTAATAAATAAAAAGGGTATATACGATTTTTAGGAAGGGGGTTTTACATTCTACCCAACTTATAAAAATTTCGTCCTCGAAATTAAAATTAAGTCACGATAGAACGTCAAGGATGGTATAAGATTTGCATCATTTAAAATGCAAGGCTAGGTTAGAAGAGGTGGGCGATGTTGCGCATTGCACATCCCGAAAAATCATGAGAAAAATCCACATGAGCAAAAAATAGGTTTCTTCATGTGTCATGGCCAACGGTGTGGACACATAAATGCTCTTTCGCATGAAAGTGCCCAACAATTGGAAAATTGTACAAAGATGAGAATTGGGTGAGAGGTTCACAATCTACCAAACTTAAAATTTACCCATCCTTTACCTAAGGCTGTACATCTAGGAAAATTATTCCTCAAATTATTTAATCATGATTTTTAATCCTCAAAGGTTTAACACCAAACATATCACATATGATATACCCTTAACCAATTATAAAAGAGAGTCACTAAGTCATGTGTTTAGCCTTATGGGGTATAGCTAGTACTATCAGTGTCAACTTATACCAGCACGAGGTTTCGTCTTCCCGAAATAGGGGAAGACGGAGAGAAATAATAAAGAACTCAAGGTGAAGGTGACAGAATACAAGTACGAAGTTCAAAGAGATTAAAGAATCGAAAAGAGAGTTGTCAGGACAGTTGTGGATTAAAATCCTATATTTTTTTTTTGGTAATTTCCTATTTACATGCTCGTATCAGTACAGTTATGTAACCGATACGATATGTCAGACATATCTAGGGGAAAGTATATCTGTCTACTACCATATATCTCAATCCACGTAAAGTAGTAATGCGAAGAGCGAACCAAGCGCACTAAGGTTAGCTAGACCTTAATACACCGATTCTGATTAGGCAATTGTATCATTGTGTGCACCCAATAATACATATGCCATGAGCAAGCTCGATGAAAGAATAAGCTTGCAAAAACTAGGCTATAATAGCAGCATAAATCAAGGTAGTACAACAAACATAAATACGCTGGATTATGATGAAAGAAGGTACAAATTAATTCAAGTTTGCAAAAACAAAAACAATATAACCAACAATAACAAAAGACTCTACAATCTCTACAGTTATCATACAACCTCCTTGTCTAAGTCGCTAGTCGACCAAATAGGACATTAACCTCTAAATTCTACCGTCTGAATTAACACTGTTGTCTACTGCTAGCATACAATTTATGTTATCTTCTTATGCAAGTCTAAAGTCGGTGTCATTTGGTTATACTTCACCAATGGGTTAAGAGGACTGTGTGATACTAGGTGGTGAGGTATAGTACCCAACTTAAAATAATTTAACTGCTATTGTATTGCCTTAAGGATACCGTAGACGCTCCTATTAATGTCTACAAAAAGGGGTCTTGGTACTTTATTGGGGTATCCTCTTCTATTACATAGGTCATGGTCATTGTCACGCCCCAGTCCCAAAATACGTAGGACTAGGAATACGTAACACGCCAGCCGTATGTATACGAACTCCAATATATGGAAACCATATACACACGTACGCTGTACATGAATATCCAATCCACAGTGGTAAATATATATCACAACAAGTCACACGCAGTTCTATATCTCATCCACAGCACAAATAGTAGAATAAAAGAAATCAATAACTGAATATCAAAGAAGTAGTCTCAAATAGTAATCTCAAAGTGCAATAGTCGGGTGGAAACAAATCCACTGCAAATTGACTATAATAAACTACTAAAGAGAGAAGAGAATAAACTCTAATATAAGAATAAATGTCTAGAAAGAATAGCAACTAGAATCTCTAAACAGCTGCAATAAATCACATATAATCAGAAGATAAGATCTCCTCAGACTGATAGGTAGCGTCAGGTCCAGGTCCATACTCCTGCGGGTACTCCTGCTCACCTATATCTGGAAGGGACCAGGTCCTCAGAGGGACGTAACAAGATACAAAAAGCACATGCCAATAAAGTACTAAAAATAAACATCCATGGGGGTCGCCTAACCATCTATGTGAATGCAGTTAAGAACACATTTCCCCACAAGTGAGCTATCTGGCTGAAAACTGGGATTTGGCATGGTTCTCTTTTGAAGATCCAGGGGCCTAAAAGGCACGTCGTCTTTTGAACGCCGGTGGCCCGCCTGATAGTACATAATATATAGTGGTCATCATGACCCGTATCTCCAGCGGAGAATCCGGGCGTACAGGAGAAAGTACAAAGGAGCTCAAATGCGGTACTTGTTGTTCTCCCCACCCAATGCTCTAAGCATGTCATGTCCATGACACAATAAACCTCTAATAACCACCAGGTCTACTAGCATGCAAAGTTTCTATTGGCAGTTATCCCTATCCGTCGCACGACCTATACGTACCGGGGGCCAGCCGAGTACGCAAGTCCGTGTCCTACATGTGACTCACACTCGTGTAAGAATAGTGTCATGGCCAATGAAACATAAATGCCTCATGAAGATGGGGTAGTCTCATAAAGTAGGTCCAATGCATATACATAAATAAAATATAGTACGACGACACCGTCGTTGCACCCAAGTTTTCTTGGACGCGCAGTTTATATAGCAGTTTAAAATAAATGAACTAAATAAGCAGAAAATAAACATGCATGCCTCATATGGAATGTAAATACAGTACAATGGCAAGGTATACTTGCCTGGCAAGAAATCTGTAAAGTGTACGCGCCCAAATGTCAAGGACACAGAACCTGGAACTAAGGACTCCGAACAAACATCTCCGGATGCTGAAGTCAATACGGCGCAAGATACGATATCATCAAGAAAGGACAGTAATATTTTAAAAGAAACAATTTCAGAATAATTAGATTGTAATTGTTCCTAGTCGTGATTGAGTACACACTCATCCTAGATCCTATAGCAGGCTCGCAGCAGTACAACTAAGTTGTTATACCACTACGACATCGCACTAATTGCGAATCGAGACTTGCATGGGGCCGCCACCAAAAACGTGTCACAACCCGCACCCAGAAAATTGGGCATGAGTCGTGGGTACGTCCAGCCTATGCCACAGCATCGACGGTAGAACGCTGTCTAGGTCAACTATCTAGATAATAATCTCACACAAAAATCGGGCATGACCTCTCCAAAAGGAGGGCAACCACACAATCAAAATATAAACCTGTCAAGATCTCAACTCCAAACGGAGGAGCAAATATCATAATGATAATCATAATATACTCAATCACGAATCTAAGCACGATAAGATAACACAGAGATCTAACAACTATAAAGTCTAACCAACAACGACTACTACAACAACCACAACATCAAATAATAATAATACAACATCCAAAAATAATATACAAATAAGGTCTTAATCCAAACCGGAGACAAATCCGGTGCTAAAAGCTAATAAAAACAACAACAAGGTCCCAGTGATCCCGGCTACCAACCCGGAAATCACCCCTAAACTAGAGGGTCCCTGTCTGCACCATCGACAGGCTCAGGTCCATAGAACGTCGGACACCAATCCTCCGGATACTCTGGAAAAAATATGTCCAGTCAGGACTGGAGCAAGTACATCTCTAACAGCAGTTCCAATTAAATGATAAAAACTATAAAACAGTTATAGCAAGTAGCAAGAAGAATGAAGCAAGTATGAAACAAGAAATATATAAGTCACTGGTGCATAAAGGTAAAGATGCAGGAATATCAGAAATAAGATAGTAACTGTAAGATACAAGAATCTAAGCTAAGATCAAGTCCGTGCACATGAACGTGTAGTGAGTCCAGCATGAAAAAACATGTAGTGAGTCAAGTCCAGAAACATGTAAGTGAGACAAGTCAAGAAATGCATGAGAGTCCAGACTATAAAGAATGAACTCGGTGTCTTTGAAATACTTGTTTCGACATGTAAACGGCTAGGGGTAAGTACGGCTCACCGCGCACTGGGTGTGCGGCTGCTATCATTCCAGATTAGACCAGAGGGAGTGATTCCTGATGATGCCAGATAGGAATGTTTACATGTCTACTCGAGTATTTCCCCGCCCCGACTAATACAAGTGGATCCAAGACCCGACACGCAAATCAAGATGAGTCCAGCCTGAACATGAATGATGCCTGTAGGTGATGCCAGTAGTGATTCCAGAATAGAGGCCAGAAACATGAAATGTACGTGTCGCAAGTAAATAAATCCAGAAATATCAATCAGTGTCCCGTGTTGTGCCAGAATAATCAGATGATACTATACTAGAAGCTGAATCATAATAATCATCAAATAATGAAAACTATCAGAGAATGTACTCGCCTGACGTCCTGAGCAACTGGCGATCCGAACCGGTATCGCAAGGACCTAATGCGAAAAGCAAGGTTAAACAGGGTTTCTAATAAGTTAAACAGATATAAAATAATTAAAAATAGGCTTCTAGGGTCGTTCTAGGTCAAACGGATCAAACCGGTAAAATCTGGGTCAAAAAGTCAACTCTGGGTCCAAAAAGTCAACTCTGGGTCAAAACTAGGTCAAAAGTTGACTTTGGCGGTCAACCGAGTCAACTACGGTCAAGTCTGGGTCAAACTAGGGTGCTCCTGAAATTCTAGGTCAAACCGAGGTCATTAGGCTAGAAAACTCACAAACTCGCCTCCTTGAGATACCGGGATACCCTCGGTATCCGATACCTCAACCTACGCTATATACCCCGCCTATACCCTCTAAAACCTATGCTAGCACGCGTAAATATATATACATAAGCATATAAAAATTACTCAAATACTATTCCTACGCTATTGCTCAAAAATCCCGCTCGAAATCCAATACCTTGGTTATCTTAAGGTAT
Organism: Iris macrosiphon; assembly: GCA_036927795.1. NCBI lineage: Eukaryota > Viridiplantae > Streptophyta > Magnoliopsida > Asparagales > Iridaceae > Iris > Iris macrosiphon. The sequence goes on from JAYESA010000014.1 coordinate 111,673,406, forward strand.
TGAGATACCTTGGTATCTCAAGGTATTGAGATACCGCTCTAAACTCAGCCCGACTACCCCTCTAGCTAACTTACTATGCATAAACCTATATATCTAGCTATAATCTAGGCTAAAATATAGATATCTAATACATATAGGCATATACCTATATATCTATACCCAATACCTTACCTTACCTTACCTTACCCTCAAATATATATATCTATACCTAGATATCTAACTATCTATCTAGCTATGCATATATCTATATATATAGATCTATATATCTAGCTATCCCTCTACCTATCCATCTACCTATCTAGTATCAACCTATCTAGTTATCTATCTAACTATCTAACTAGCTATTTATTTATGTATCTAACTATTAAACTATTTACCTATCCATCTAATATCTATATAGCATCTATCTATTTATCTCTAACTACCTAGGTATCTAGTTACCTATGTATCTATCTAACCATCTATGTGTTAATCTATCTATTTTTATATCTATCTATCAACCTAGCTATTCATATATCTACCTATCCATATATCTATCTATCTATCTATTTATCTATGCATCTATCTATGTGTCTATCTATCTAACAATCTATATACCCATCTAACTATAGATCTAGTTATCTATCCATTCACCTTATCTATCCATCAAACTATTTACCTATCTATTTAACCATCTATCTATCTAATAATCTAACTACCTATATATATCTATGTATATATCTCTCCCTCTCCCTCGCATTTGCTGCTGCCCTTGCCTTAACTTGCTGCTGCTGCTACCTTAAACTGCTGTTGCTGCTGCATTTTCTACTTACTACAGCTGCTGCTCATGCTCTTGCTGCTGCCGCGGCGCTGCCTCGCTCGAGCGAGCTGCTGCCGCGGCGCTGGAACTGCTGCTGCTGCTGCTGCTGCAGGCCGCGCTGCAGCTAGCTGCTGCCGCGGCGCGCTGCCGCTGCTGCCGCGGCGCTGCTGCGCCCGCGCGCTCTGCTGCAGCCTGCTGCTGATGCTTCTGCTGCTGCCGCGGCGCTGCCTCGCTCGAGCGAGCTGCTGCTACTGCTGAATACTGCCGCTGCTGCGCCTATTTCTGCTGCTGCAGCTGCTGGTTCCAGTCCCAGGCACCCGCCCTCTCTCAAACACACACACACACTCCTATATACATATACATATATACATATACATATATATACATCTATATATATATAACTAGATATCTATATATATATTCACACTCATCTACACACTCTAACACACACACTAGCACACTAATACACACACACACTCACAACACTATCAACACACACACATATATCTATACATATATAAACACACATCTATATATATATACACACATATATATCTACACTCATATATATATATATATATAGGCACTCACTCACACTCACACACACTCACCTACACACTAGCACACACTCACACAAGCACTCACTAACACACTCACAAACACATAACCACACATATCTATATAAATAGAAATATATATATATATATATATAGGAACACACACATAAATAAATATATATATAGAGACATATATACACAAACACAACACCACCACAACGATGCACACAACGCTCACAACGCCCCACCTACGCACGTCCAACGACCCCGACACTCACCAACGCCTATAAATATATAAAATATAACTCGAAAACTCTAGCACACACTCCTCGATACTAACCCAACGCGCGCACAAGCCCGAAACGAGGAAACCAAGTCGAAATGGCCGTTCGGTCATTTCGACGAACACGTGGTGCGCGGCTCGGAAAACCTCCTGAAACGCACACCAAACGAACTCGGAATCGGCCCAAAATTTACCCACGCACTCTAAACGATGTCTAGATCCTAGAAAATGTGCTCCCACATCGATTCTAGGCCCGTGGCGGAAATGCACACGCACTTAGAATCGGCGACGACGAAAAGCCCCAATTTTGCCCGAAATGCCCGTTTCTCCGCGACGCGGCTTCCCGTGTCCGAACAGAGACACGCTCTCACCCTTATGACACCCGACAACGTCTACCTAGGTCCATCTAACCTAGGACATCACCCAAAATTGGGCCAAATTCGGATTCCACCCGAAATTGACACAAAACCTAATGTTAAAGTCTCTAAACCCAACCAAACTAGTTCCAACTTCCTCCCACGGGTAGCCTAAGGGTCTAGGAAGGTTCTAAAATATTAACTACACTATATAAATATAATTACAAGGGGGAAATCAGGGTTTACCTCTTGGAAGTTGGAATCCCAAGCCAAAATCTCCAAAATGCTCCAAATCCTCCAAACCAAGCTTCCAAGCTCCCAAATCTAGCTCCAACTCCAAATCTAGGCTCTACCCACCTAGGTTGGGGAAGAATGTAGGGTTAGGATTCAAACAAATGAAAGAAATGGAAGAGGGAAGGAGAAAAAATGGAGAAACTTACTTGTGAAGAAGAAATAAAGAAGAAGAAGTAGTGGAGAAGAAGAAGAAGTGAAGAAGAAGAAGGAGTGAAGCAAAAGAAGGGGAGAAGCTGCTGTGTTTGGTCGGATGTGGGTAGGAAATAGGGCCGGCCATGCTAATAAAGGGGTTCCACTAAGTCCAAATTGTAGCGCCCCGTTCTTCCGTTGCGGAGAGCGCGGCTAAGAAACACAAGACGGTATCGTTCGATCGGGATAGATTGAATTAAGAACTCGTCCTCGTTATGGATTTGTTTCTTCGGAATCGATTCCCATATTCAGTGGACTGCGCCCCAAGGATCGGCTTAGCGGCATAGTCAGGAGGGACCTCTCCGCTGCTATCTTTTATTGCCTCGGTTTTCGATGTCGCTTGTTGCTTTCGTGCTTTGAGTTGGTTTTGGGATTTGCTTGTTTTCCTTGAACGGTTTCGATGGTTTTTATTGTTTTCGTTCATTGAACTGCACTTCAATTCCGAGATTGAAAAGAGAGAAAGAAGTATTAATCGAGCTGTTCGTGTGCAGGTGAACGAGCAGTAGGCGGCTTGCGAACGGAGTCGTGAAGCGCCTCTTTCCTTCTTCTTTCCAAAATCTAAGTGAGTGGCTACCAACCCGATTAGCTAGCTCTGCTTCCAGCTTCACTCCGTTGCCCCGATCAAACGATACCAAGTAATAATAAAAGAAACCAAGATAAAAGAGAATAGACTGGGTTCATTATGCTTGTCAATAATCTTGTGAACGGTTATATCCTTGCATGCTTGTTCGTTCGTAATATTCATCAAATGCATAGATACAAGTTTAAACGTATATATCCTGATGCATGAATATAACGTAGTTGCAATGTAAACGAATCATACAATGTTGCTTATCCTGTTCACGTGCCTTAACTGCACCAACGTTAACGTGCCACGAACGATTGATCACGGACAACTTGTGCACAAGGTAACAGGTTCCGCGGACGGTCGCTGGGGCACTGGCACCGATCCGGTCCGGGCGGAACTTCACGATAGTCTCACGTGCGAACGGGATGGCGTGCAGCGCCTCACGTGCTTCGTTGCACACCATCTTCGTTCAAAGACTAAACGGTCCACTATGGCTCCTAGCCAGTGATCCCAACGTGTATATTTAAACCTGTTGCATACTAACTTGTGTCTTCGTTTCAGGGAAGGCATGGTAAGTATTGTACAGGTAATTCAAACGGTCAGGTAAAATCCACCGAACGGTGGCACGTTCATTTCAGTAAATTCAATATGCTGCTTACTTGTAAATGAACTAAGGCAAGATAGAAACCCACAAAATATGCATGCTTCACTAAACAACGTGTTGATTGGTATAGTCAGGCTAGCTCGCCTTCACCAGTATGTTTCGATATGCTGACCCTCGTTGAAACAGGTTCTCCGCACTAAGGCGAACCGAGCGAGGAGCCGAAGTCGTCTTCCCGATCCAGTCCAGCTGTTAGCGCATCTTCACCGTGCCTCAAAGCCTTTTGAAGTCCGAAGCTGCAACTCTTCATACACAAATGCAGCTCCGTGGCAAAGCGATCCTCCAGCCTGGAGGTCCTTATCGTTTTGAGTTTATAAAAGGATATAATGTACAGGACTGCTATCTCATTTTGAGTCAACCTTTTTGTAAGCCGTTCGGCATATTAGCTGACTCGTTCAGGAGTTTGTAATAGATGTTCATTATCAATAAAGAGAACTTTTCTATGTTTCAAATCTGTGTTTCAATTTATCTGCGTACTCTGAATACATGCTTGCTATGCAAATCATTAAAGCCTTGTGCGGGCGCAACTCCAGGCCCGCACGGCGGTCACGACTCGGGGGACGCCTCGGGGCGTGACATAGTGGTATCAGAGCACAGATTCAAAGTTCCTTAGACTTCGTGCTGGAAAAGTTCCTTTAACGATCAAATTCCTGTGCGAACTCTTGAACTCGCTAGGCCAAAATGAGATACATTCATGCAATAAGTCCATAATACATTATGATCCTAATGTAATTTACCTTCATTTTGAAGGAATGGATCCAGCGCAATCTGCAGCGCAACCACCGATCGAAACACAAGTGAGCAATTCGGGCAATTCGGGAAGCTCTCGAAGCCAAAGAGGCATGTCTCAAGTCGACCCGCTTGAGCGGGTAATACAAATGTTAGAATCGCAACGACAACGAGACGATGCTCGCCAAGCCAAGCTCGAGAGTAATCTAGAGACCCGATTCTCAGTCCAACAGAAGCAGGTCGATGCCCTACAACAAATTGTTCAGACTTTGGCTGCCAACCATTCCGCCGCAACAGCAGCGACTCCGGTGGAACAGCCCGTGCTTGAAGTGGAGACGCCTCAAATTCCAAGGCCGAGGGACGTGACTGCCTTCAACTTGGGCCATTTCAAGAAAGTCTGCAATACCCCATTCAACGGGACTGAGGACCCAGTGGTAGCTCTAGATTGGCTAGCCGAGATTGAAGACCACTTCACTCTGCTAGAGGTCCCCGAAGATAAGCGCGTCGCCTGCGCGCAACTACAGCTCCGCCTCAACGCACACGATTGGTGGGACGTGCATCGACGATCTCTCCAATTTGATCACGGAGAGGAGGCGATCTCGTGGACGACCTTTCGTGCCGCGTTTGAAGAGGAGTATATACCCCCTCCAGTACAACGTAAAATGGAAAATGACTTCGTGCAGCTGAGGCAGGGCAGTATGACAGTTAAGCAATACTCCGCCGAGTTCAACCGACTCTCGAAGTTCGCTAGGGCCTATTTACCTAATGCAGCGAGTCGAGCTAGAAGGTTTGAAGGTGGACTCCGTCCTGCCATCCATTCGCACGTGGCCAATAATCAGTATGGAACCATGCGTGAAGTCATGAATCATGCCCTATCGCTCGAGCCACTGTATCCTCACATTTCCACCGACGCTGTGCATACCTACAATCACAAACGCCAAGGCAGCGATGGAGGAAATACCGCTGCAAAGCGCCCTAACCACGGCGGTCCACAACGAGCAAACCCAGGGCCTTCGTGCAATTTCTGTAAGAAACAAGGGCACACATCTGATAAGTGTCGCAAGAAACTCGGGCAATGTCTCATTTGCGGTGACTCCACCCACCGAATCCGTGATTGCCCAAACTATTCTGTTCATCACCCTTAACGGTAAGCATTGTTCTTAAGTTTCGGGACGAAACTTCCAATTGGTTGGGTAGGATGTAGCGCCCCGTTCTCCCGATGCGGAGAGCGCGGCTAAGAAACACAAGACGGTATCGTTCGATCGGGATAGATTGAATTAAGAACTCGTCCTCGTTATGGATTTGTTTCTTCGGAATCGATTCCCATATTCAGTGGACTGCGCCCCAAGGATCGGCTTAGCGGCAGAGTCAGGAGGGACCTCTCCGCTGCTATCTTTTATTGCCTCAGTTTTCGATATCGCTTGTTGCTTTCGTGCTTTGAGTTGGTTTTGGGATTTGCTTGTTTTCCTTGAACGGTTTCGATGGTTTTCATTGTTTTCGTTCATTGAACTGCACTTCAATTCCGAGATTGGAAAGAGAGAAAGAAGTATTAATCGAGCTGTTCGTGTGCAGGTGAACGAGCAGTAGGCGGCTTGCGAACGGAGTCGTAAAGCGCCTCTTTCCTTCTTCTTTCCAAAATCTAAGTGAGTGGCTACCAACCCGATTAGCTAGCTCTGCTTCCAGCTTCACTCCGTTGCCCCGATCAAACGATACCAAGTAATAATAAAAGAAACCAAGATAAAAGAGAATAGACTGGGTTCATTATGCTTGTCAATAATCTTGTGAACGGTTATATCCTTGCATGCTTGTTCGTTCGTAATGTTCATCAAATGCATAGATACAAGTTTAAACGTATATATCCTGATGCATGAATATAACGTAGTTGCAATGTAAATGAATCATGCAATGTTGCTTATCCTGTTCACGTGCCTTAACTGTACCAACATTAACGTGCCACGAACGATTGATCACGGACAACTTGTGCACAAGGTAACGGGTTCCGCGGACGGTCGCTGGGGCACTAGCACCGATCCGGTCCGGGCAGAACTTCACGATAGTCTCACGTGCGAACGGGATGGCGTGCAGCGCATCACGTGCTTCGTTGTACACCATCTTCGTTCAAAGACTAAACGGTCCACTATGGCTCCTAGCCAGTGATCCCAACGTGTATATTTAAACCTGTTGCATACTAACTTGTGTCTTCGTTTCAGGGAAGGCATGGTAAGTATTGTACAGGTAATTCAGACGGTCAGGTAAAATCTACCGAACGGTGGCACGTTCATTTCAGTAAATTCAATATGCTGCTTACTTGTAAATGAACTAAGGCAAGATAGAAACCCACAAAATATGCATGCTTCACTAAACAACGTGTTGATTGGTATAGTCAGGCTAGCTCGCCTTCACCAGCATGTTTCGATATGCTGACCCTCGTTGAAACAGGTTCTCCGCACTAAGGCGAACCGAGCGAGGAGCCGAAGTCGTCTTCCCGATCCAGTCCAGCTGTTAGCGCATCTTCACCGCGCCTCAAAGCCTTTTGAAGTCCGAAGCTGCAACTCTTCATACACAAATGCAGCTCCGTGGCAAAGCGATCCTCCAGCCTGGAGGTCCTTATCGTTTTGAGTTTATAAAAGGATGTAATGTACAGGACTGCTATCTCATTTTGAGTCAACCCTTTTGTAAGCCGTTCGGCATATTAGCTGACTCGTTCAGGAGTTTGTAATAGATGTTCATTATCAATAAAGAGAACTTTTCTATGTTTCAAATCTGTGTTTCAATTTATCTGCGTACTCTGAATACGTGCTTGCTATGCAAATCATTAAAGCCTTGTGCGGGCGCAACTCCAGGCCCGCACGGCGGTCACGACTCGGGGGACGCCTCGGGGCGTGACACAAATGACCAAAATACCCTCCCGTAACTCGGTTTTGGGTTTCAGGTTCCAAAAGCACTCAAATTAACTCCAAATCTCTCCAACTAACCTCCTAAAAATAAAATAAATATTCTAAGCCCCAAAATAATTCTCACAAGGGTGTGGACTGGGTCGGACATGGGTCCACTAGGGTCTGACATGGGTCCAGGCTAGCCAAAATCCTAAAACAAACAATAAAAATATAATACAATCAATAATTAATTATAAATACAATTAATTATAAATAATCCACAATTAACTAAATTAAAAATAAAAAAAATACCCGGCTCTGGAAATGGGGTGGTGACAGAACAGGCATAGAAGTCGAACAGGCATAGAAGTCGAGCAGGCATAGAAGCCGAACAGGCATAGAAGTCGAGCAGGCATAGAAGCCGAATGGTCGTAGAGACTGAGTGGGCGTTGAAGCCGAACGGGCGTTGAAGCCGAATAGGCACAGATCCTGGGCGTTGAAGCCGCTGCGTACCGTGCCAAAATGCTGATGTGGACGTCTTTAGCCAGAATCACGACTTTTGAAGATATAACCAAATCCCTTGCATTAAATGCAGAGATCCGCCATCATTCTGTGCATTAAATGCGGAGGCATATTTTTGAAGGTCTGCAGCTCTCCTGTGTGTCCGTCGCAGAGACGTGCCTCCAGAAGACTGTTACCGCCTTGTCCTCCAATCGCAGAGACGTGCCTCGAGCCCTGCGCAACGTGCAGCTTTTGACGTGGCAGGCGGTTTGTCCGCTGTGGAGCGTAAACAGCTCACGTCTGCCCGTGTAAAACAAGGCGGTGTATCCCCTTGCACGCGAAAGAGCGGTTTATGCTGAGGGGACCTCAGTGAGCGACGGTTTGGTGATATTTTAACCAAATTCTCTGCATTAAATGCAGAGATCTGCCATCATACTGTGGAGCACGTCCCGAGGGGTCTGCCACTGTTTTTAGCCGTCGTCTGGGTAGCCGTGCAGCACTTTTTGTCAGAAGTCAGGGGTCAGATTTACTGCGTGACTTTGACAGGTTCATTTCGGGGAAGACGAAGCTTTCCTCGTACGCTTTGAGCTGCTTTGAGAGCGGCTGAGTTTTACGCCATAGAGGCGATAAAGAACTCTTTTTTATACTGGGGCGGCCTGGACATACCGTACTTACGCGGATGGTCCTTTGAGCTCATATTTCACGCTGTATTTGGCGGAAGAGCTCTGTTGCATGTTCGACGGCTCTGGAGGCCTCTGGTTACGCTGCTCTGTATTAAGATGCCGCGTAGATCCTCCCAGCGTATTTTTCATGCTTCTACATTCATCCACCTGCTTCTTTAACTCGACCAGCTCGCTGTTGTTTACTCTATAGACATGCTGCAAAATTGGTTCTGCACCTGGCACAAAGTCTATAGAAAATTCAATATCTCGATCTGGCGGCAATCCTGGCAATTTCTCAGGAAACACATCCAAGAACTCTGCTATCAACGGATGCGGTAACTTCTTGTCTTCCACCATAGCTCCACAATTAATGCTTTCTCCCTGCTCTACAGCTCCTCTAGCAAACTCGAACTTTGGCTCTCCTGGCGGACCAAACAAAACTTTACCTCCTCTACAATCTATACTAGCACGGTGCCTACTCAACCAATCCATCCCGTGTACAATATCGTAGCTCGGAAGTGGCATTACAAGTAGACACGCACTCAACTCCCGGCCTCCCAGAGTAACTCTCCGATCCTTGCAAATATCATTAACCAGGATAATGCCTCCCCCGGTCATGATCTTGCAAGTCCTAAGCAAAGACTCAGCTACCAAACTATGCTTTAGAGCAAAAGAAACAGATATAAAACTATGGGAAGCACCACTATCAAACAAAGCTAAAGCTGGAATGGAATCAAGAAGAATAGAACCTGCAATGACATCTCCGGTGGGTTCCTCCTCTTCGACGGTCATAGCAAACGCTCGTCCCTGTCGAGCACTTCCCTGCTGTTGATGCTGGACAAAACGCTGCTGCTGTGTCGGAAGCGGTCCCCTCGGCTGTGCTGCAGGTGGTCTCGTCTGTGTCCTAGGAGCTTGAGCTGCTCCTTGAACTGCACGACGAGGACACTCCCTCGATTGATGCCCTTCAGTACCATAATACAAACAAACTCCTAGCCTCCTCCTGCAAACTTCCCAGATGTAGCCGGGCTTCTTGCAGTAGTTGCATGGAGCTTGCTGTAACTGTCTCTGCTACTGAGGTGCCTGGTGAAAAGGCGCTCTAGCTGGAGTCTGGTTCTGCTGTGGCTGCTGGAAAGGACTGGACTGGAAATGAGGACGTTTGGCAGATACTGCACTGCCGTTGGCCCCCAGAAAAGAATCACGGTCTCTCTTGGTCTTCAAACCCAGATCCCGCTCAACCTTGCGTGCCTCCGCAAGTATCTCCGAGTATGTCTCATAAAAAGACGGAATGAGAATCTTCACTTCCCAGTTTAGACCCTCACGGAAACGAATAGCTCGAACCTCCGGTTCCCTCACCAAATACTCTGCAAATCGGCTCAACCTACCGAACTCCGCAGCGTATTCCTCCACAGACATGCTCCCCTGAATGAGACTCTCAAATTGTCTCCCCAAGTCAAGCCTGTCCATCCGGACGAAAAACTTTTTCTTGAAAAGGTCCTTGAATACCTCCAAAGATTGTCCTACGTCAACCAGTACTGGCTCATTCCTGAACTAAGTGCGAGCGACGTCGAACAGTTGAAGTCCTACCGCCTCAACCTTCAGATCTTCAGAAAGACGGGATACCCTCATAAGACGCTCAATGTCCTCGAGCCAATCATCAGCATAGACGATGCCCTCCGTCCCTTTGAAAACCCTAGGCTCCAGTTTCTTGAAGTCCTGAATGTTGCCGGGCTGAAGCTGAGCAACCTGAGGAACAACCTGCTGCTGGATCGGAACTCCTCTCTCAACTACAGCACGAGCAAGCTGATGAGCACTCTCGATGCCCTGCCGTAGAACGTCGGTCTGCCTCTGACTGAGCCCTCTGTGCCTCGAGCATCTCACGAAATAGTGTAAACATCTGTGACGCCTCTGCTGGCACAGGAGGTGGAGGTGGAAGCCCCTCAGATACATCAGGCACAGTCCTCTGAGTAGGTGGTGGACCTCCGAAAGCAGCTGACACTCCAATCACTGGAGAAGTGACTGGTGTAGGCCCTCGGGACGTCGCAGACCTCTCAGAAGCTGCTCTCCCCTGCTGTGATCTAGTCTTAGGCGGCATCCTGAGACAAAGCGAAAGAAAGAATCAATATGGCACAAGATGTAAGACATCAAGGAAAGGACAGTTTAAGGGATCAAGTATCAATGTCAAAGGAGAATAGTTGAATCAACAAAATTTTCCTAGATGTGATTGAGTATCTCAGCCTATATCCTATATCCTATCGCAGGCTCGCAGTAGTACAACTAAGTTGTCGCACTACCACGACATCACATACTTGTGAAGCTAGACCTGCATGGGCCACCACCAAAAATGTGTCACGACCCGTACCCGAGGTAAGGGTACTAGTCGGAAACAACGCCCAGCCTACGCCGCAGAATCGGCGGTAGAACGCTGTCTAGATAATCTATCTAACAATATAATGAACCACCATAATGATAGTATACTCAATCACAGAACTAAGATAGATTGAGCACGAATCAGATAAAGAATAGAATAGTCACAATATAACTCATGAGTCTAAAATAATACATCAATGAGTCTGAAGAAATAACAAAATAAGCTGGAGACAAATCCAGTACAAAAGAATCCTACGAAGCTACAACTCCAGGGTCAACTGTCTCAGTTGGGATAAGTCCCTCTTGAGCCAGGGTCTCAGAATTTAAACCCACAACATCCTGGGGTCCATAAAAGGTAGGGTACCACTCCTCAGTGTCATCTGGAAAAATATATCCAGTCAGGAAAGGAGCAGAGTACATCTCTAACAGCAGTTCTAATTAATGATAAAAACTATGTAACAGTAAATAGCTGTGGATAAATAAGATGCACAATAGAAACAAGAGATATATGTACAATAAGGAAATACTGGAAATAACTACAATAATGAACAATATGCCAATGGAACAATAATACTAATGACTAAGTGTGTGAGTACTAGCTTAACATGTGATCGGCTTGGGCAAGGTGCAATGCAGCCTGGCTTATCATAAGTGCGGTTTATGATCAACACTATTCATTTACCAGTACTTTATTCAATAGGAATTTGATCACATATCTATACTAATACTCTCCACCCCCGACTGGTATAATAGATCCAACCACGGTATGCTATGGCACGAGATTCCCCAAGAAGATAGCTAGTCTCCCCGAGAATCGGTGTCTGTACATGTACAAGATAACCAATGAAACAATACTTGCACCATATACACCATATACCAAGGAATAACATCTCATGACGAGATCCGGATATACCAATCCGTGTAACCATAGTGTCAAGGGAACATGGATATCTATACTAAATACAGTGAACATAGAGGATATCATAAATGAGAAACTATCAGAGAATGTACTCGCCTGAAGTCCAATGAACAGTCTCACAGATGTCAGACTCGGTGCCTCGAAGACCTAGATATGGAATACAACATCAATACAAGGTCCCGAAAAAAGAACAAGTTAAACTAGTCAACTTCTAGGTCAATAAGTCAATTCTAAGTCAAAAGTCAACTATGGTCAATTCTAAAGTCAACTAAAGTCAACTATGGTCAAACTATCTATTTCTAGGTTGCACAAGTCTAGTACCAAAATCTTGGATCAAAATACTAAGCTCTAAGTCATAAGACTACGTCCTTAAATATTAGGATACCGTATCTTCGGATACGTGAATCCAAAATAAACCTCATAATACTAATATTAATAATAATGCATAATATAGAATATTAAATACAACAATTTAGGAATCAAGATTTTGAACCCAATTGGTATCCACACAAAGCAATGCTCAAGATACATATAGGTATATTATTTACTCTAAAACATAATATATTATATATAAACTAATATATTATATATAAATAAAATAATAACAATACTAGTATTATATCTCACCACAAATACATTTAGATATACATATATATATATAAATATAATATATAAAGTATAAACCCAAAACTGCCTAACTGTCACTGAAAAACTGTGTGGAAAATAATTAATTTCAATAAACAGACCTATAGTGACAGTCCCGACTGTCACAGAAAAACTGTCACCAAAACGCTGTATATAAAACCCACTGCTGACTGATTGGTGACAGTTCAAACTGTCGCAGAAAAACTGCCGCTGAAAAACTACTCATTCCCGCCCGCTGCATTAATGACAGAACTGTCATTAATGCCCAAAGACTGCTACAGCGGCTGCTGCTTTAATGACAGCATCTGTCATTAATAGCCGCTGTCGCGAAAAAAAACAATTAATATATAACTATATATATATATATATTAATAAATATAAATCAATATATATATATATATATATATATATATATATATATATATATATATATATATATACAACAATTAATTAAATATATACTTATATATATATATACATAATCCTACACAATAAATATTAATAGTTACAAACACATTGCATGTATTAATGTACATATTTTACATGGCTAGAAGCACACATAAAAATATATTCATTAATATACAAATAATTACATAATAATTATAATTAATATAATTACATATTTAAGCACATAAATATATTTTATAAAACATTTATATATAATTTATTTTATTAACATAAGTTGTAATATATATAAATGCATGTAAAGAAAACTACATATATATTTATACATCATATTAGTACACATAAAAATATATAGATCTATGCTACAATAAATACTATAATAAATACACTAAAAATAAATATATAACATCCATATATATTTACTAACTATAATTCAAGAATTAAAACATAAATAATTAGATCTATTCATAAATACACACAATTGGAGAGTATCACACCGTATCCCATTAGATCTAGGATACGCATGCGACACGAGTCCAACACACAACCAATTGTACCCCGAAGGACACAAACAAGTTACAAATATTATTTATGAACAAATCAAAGTGTCAAAAGTAGATCTATGTGTCCGTGTCAAAATACGACATGTACAAAGTTCCGTGTCGGAGGGAAAACCTCCAAAACAACACGTATCACCAAATTATTGGGATACGACCTACACGTACCCAATTATGGACACGACACTAGCCCCAAACACATAAGCACATGCCCAATTGATCTATAGGATCAATTGACACACACAACAAAATATTAATTCGAAATTCCCACAAAATTGACACAAAAGCACCATAACTTTCTCCATGGGTCTCCTATGAACACAAAATCAAGTCCTATGGGTAGTACATACATATGGGTTGATTTTACATGATTAAATCTCAGATTTAGAAGCTATTTTAATGGGAAAAACTGAATTATACCTATTGGGAGATGGATTCCCAATAAAACCTCCAATTGAGATGAACTTGCTTCCAAATTGTAGATCCTTGCTCCTCTTTGTAGATCCTTGCTTCCTCCTTCTAGATCCTTGCTTCTCAACTTTCTAATGGTGAATTGGAAAGAATTTGGAATAAAATTGGTAGGGAATTGGAATGGGAATGAAAGGAATTTGGGAGTGGAGAATTCTAGATCTAGATTTGGAAATGAGAATGAGAGGAGAGAAATTTCCCCCCCTCTAATATAGGCCGGCCTTACCCCTTTCCCAAGCAATTATAAAATGTCCAATGTACCCCTTGGGGCCTCTCATGAAGAAATAATTAAGGAAGAAAGCTTCTAGTCTAATGACTTAATTAATTTAATCTATCTCCTTAACAAAGGGCTTTCTAAATGGGCCTAGTCTAACTAATTAATTCATGTTGGTCCATGGGTCCAAACTAAACTAGTTGGATCCACTAATATAAGTCCAAAATAATTAAATAACATCTAACAATAATTAAATAATACAACAAATAATTATTTACAATGCAAAATATTTAATTAAATAGGAAATGACTAAAATACCCTTTTCTAGAAAATGTGGTAGTGACAGTCATCAAAGACATACAAGTCTTCGATGGAAGGAAGGTAAAATAAATAAAATAATATGATACTGAAGATCAAGTAGAATGGAAATCTAAACCAAATAAACTCTAAGTACATAACATAATATATCTTTGAAATGACTTCTAAAGTGATCTTAACATATTGAAATGATTGTATCCAAACTATTCCTTAAGTCCTAAAAGTCACTAACACAATCACAATACAATTTTCCTAAATAATGATGCAAAGTTAGAGAACATGTTTGGATCTCACATTTGAGCATGTGTTACGAGCACTATCTCGACAATAATCCCATTACCAGGGATTAGGTTGTGGAAGGTAGGTATAGTGCCTAGTAGTCCGGCCACTCCTCTTCGGGAGCAAAATCATAAACATCAATTAACACCAAATTTGACTTTTTATCGAATTATGATAAATATTTACAGATAACACGGGATTCAGGTAGGTAGGTGATCTAAGTATTCACCCACTCTCAACACAAGGCCTTGCGAAGGAGTTACATGTACTGATCAGTTTTTGTTAATTATATTGCCAAGATTTATACGATGTGATCCAAACTGTTCTCTCCCGCCTAATGCTTTATTCTATAATCACTATCAATCCTAAGTCCATTCTAATATTTAAAACTATATTTTCTGGCTCAAGTATACATCTTGATTTGTATTTCTGGAATACATATATTACTTAGCAGAAATACTTTCAACTATTGGAATAACACCAATTAATTCTCTATACGTGTTAATATTATGTAATACGAGAATACAATGAACAAGATATTCCTGAACCAAGAAAATAAGATTTGATAATTAGATCGCTTACATATTTACATGTCCATGTCCTTATGAGTCCAAGACTTAGACAATTGACCTCTAAGTATTTCTAGCATTATCATAAGTTTGTCTCTAGTCGATATACAATTATCTAGGTTTAGGATTTTGTACGATACGACATCGTTCTAGATTCGAAATTTGGCTATCTTCCAAAATTCTTAAAATTTTGGAAAAGTCTTCTTTGTATTTCAAGCTTAAAATACAGTAATATAATATGATCCAGAGCAACTCTCCGTAGAATTGACTTGGGTCAAAGCCCCTTCGGTGGAACAACTCTACACCGGTCATACACAATTAATAGGATACAAAATTTCAGCATGTAACCTCTACATTGTACAGAGCATAACTCCTATTATATAATCTAAATATCATCAAATTATATATGGTTGTAAAGTTTATCGAATCCTCTAAGTTTTCTGTTTAGACATAATTAAATTTTGACAACATTTAATAGGTTAAAACTGTCTTACAAAATAATGTGTATAATGTTCCAGATTTAAATTCCAGAATTTCAGATCCGTATTGCATGATCAATAACTCCTACCATATAAATCCAAATACCATCATATCACATATGGTTGGAAAGCTTATCAAATTTCCAATGAAACACGTTTAGACATGTTCTGGTTTTGAAAAATTAAGTTTAATAGGTCAAATCTGGCCTACAAAATAATGTGTACATAGGTTCCAGATTTCAATTCTAGAATTCTACATCGATGTTCCACGACCAATAACTCCTACCATATAAACACAAATACAATCATATCATATATGGTTGGAAAGCTTATCAAATTTTCAACAAAAAATATTTATACATATTTTACTTTTGATAGGGTTTAATAGATCAAAACCAGCTCGCAAAAATACTCCACAGTGGGAATAAATTCAGCACATATAAACCTAATTCTATTTCATGACCAAGTCTCCTATAAGTGTGTCACCTTAACAAATAATTCTTAGAATCATGTTCTAAACAACATATATTTAACTCAATATTAATACATAATATAAACTTTATTTTGAGTAATAAAAATAAAACAAGAACAATATACAAAATTATGGAAAAATGAAACTTGTGTAAAGAAAGGACTTGCCTTAGTTCTACTAGATTTAGAATTTATGTTGGGATGCAGATCTAGGGTTAGGATAGGTTATGAGGGTGAAAGTAGTGGATATAGGTATCAGTTGTGAGTAAGATTCATATCAGTTAGTATCAGATTTGGATGGGGGTTATATCAGGTGTGGCAATTAAGGATGGTCTTAGTATACTAAGCTCAAGTTGATCACACTACAACTAAGGGCTTGATGTCAGTATAGTTTGGTATCAGTAGTACACTGATGGGGCTTCGGTTAGTGCCTTCAGTAGGAAGGTATTGATGTATATATTATAGGTAATATCAGTAGTGGCAGCATTAGTTGTCAGTCCACTGTGTTTATGTACTACTATGTGTGTATCACTGACTGATGAATGTATCAGTTAGATGCATTGTTAGTGAATGTTAGTTAGTAATTATCAGCTAGGGTGAAGTTTAGATTTTAGTTATTTGAGTTAGATATCAAGTTAGAATATCAGACATCAGTTAGAGTAAGCTAAGTTTGTATAGTTAGTCTAGTGTCATCTAGCATTAGTATTGATATTAAGTTGGTATCAGTTATATTAAGTTAGTAGCAGTTATTGTAAGTTAGTAAGTCATGATAGTATAAGTTATGTACTAATTGTATAGTATTAAATGTCAAAGAGAGAGAGAGAGAGAGAGGGAGAGAGATATATGGTTAGGGCTAGGGTTTAGACCCTCTGTGACAGTGTGTGTGTCGTGTCTGTGTCAATGTGTGTGTGTGTCATGTCAGTGTCAGTGTCATATCGTATCTGCATCTGTGAGAGAGAGAGAGAGATCGGGTTAGGGTTTACACCCTCTGTGTCAGTCTGTGTCATGTCTGTGTCAGTGTTTGTCGTGTCTGTATCA